>CM048831.1:1200000-1704190 GCA_026585945.1 Candidozyma vulturna
ACAGGCTGGTACGGTTGACACTGATATCACCATCGCAGGCTATTGAGACTATAGAAGCAAGAAGGCCTCTTGGAAGCTTGACTAGTGGTGGTTTATCTGGGAGTCTATTCAATTTCGATTTTTTGTAACTTCTATAAAATTCAGTCAATAGGGTAGTGGTTGGGAAGTGAGGTGTAGTTGAGTCACAGTGAGTCTTGGTTTTTGGAGAACGGCATCGTCAAATTGCTGACTGGGTGAAAATTACACTTCCTAGGACCATTGAAACATTTTCAGCAATTTCATGCCCAGCAGATTTTTAAAATTTGGGATTGGGATATCAAGATCACTGTCGCTTTTTTGCCTTTTACTAGCTGACAATGCTGTGGTGATAGAGTCAGGAAACCAGCAACACCAAGGCACTTTTCATTAACAAAGTGTCACATTCCCTTTGCATGTGGAGTCTTAGGGAACAGCTTAGAGGAGCCTTTCCAATCTAAATGTTCCGACTCATGAACTCCTTAGCAGAGGCATATTGAGCCCTATTCTCATAACTAAATCATGAATACATGCGTTGGCTGAGCTCCATAAAACAGTCTCTCCAGCCCACAATCTATAAAGTCTTCCACCGTCTGTGTCTCACCATGGCATCGTCTATAATATCCTCGGGTTGTCCAAATAATCGCCAGACGGATATTTGGATAAAAATCACCATGCCATCCGAAAGCAGCCACCTCAACTCGGTCTTCCCAAAATGTCTCCCCTCCATTCACTCGTCCCCCTTCTCTCCACCCAAGACGTCTCCAGCCTCGATATCATCGGCAAAATCCACCCCGTCGGCAACATAGCACCCATACTCGATCGAATCCTTGAGGTACCGCTCGGCCTCGGCAAACCTCAAGCCTTTCTGTTTCTCCACATCCCGTAGCAACAACTCGTTCGCCAAAACATACGTGCTGAACGTCTCTGGGCCCCAATACACAATCGTCTTGTTGGCCAGTTTTCGGAGCTCGTCGCCGTAGCGTGCCATGATCAACCGGGACACAAAATGCTGCCGTTTGAGCCCGTAAAACCCGCCAATGTACCGTTTCCACTCCACATTCTCCTGCTCTGAAGACAGCATCGTTTTGTGGGGAGACTCCTTCCGCTGCTCTAGCGCCAAGGTGTAGTAGAAGCTGAGCTCCTCGTCGCCGGCTAGGATCCGTGGAATCACCGGTAGGAGCCGCTCGATGCGTTTCTTGAACGATTTTTGTGATTTCGGTAGTGGAAAGTCGCTATCTCTGTATTTCTCTGCCACGGGCTTTTCGGCATCGAGATTGCCCTCGAGGATGTTGCTCGGGAGCAGCAGGTACAGACTGGGGATGCTTTTGTCCGAGGACGGCTCCTTTTCAAGGATTTTGTCGATATCTTCGAAGTTCGGTTTCGCTTTTTCACTCTTCAGTTTTGACACCGGGAGCTCGATGAGGCCGTCATCGTCGGGTCTGGGCTTTTTCTCCGTGAGCGAATTGTGGATGTAGGGAAGCCGGCGTTTGCGGCTTTTGTAAGTGGTGATTTTGTCACCGGGTGGTTTGGACATGATGGTGTTGGTATTCGCGATGTGTTTCTGGGGTAGTGATCTGGGAGTTTTTGACAAAAGAATTGGATTAGCATTTGCAAGGGGGTGATTGGGGAATTGAGTTGAAGGTTTGAGCGTGTCGAATTGGGTTGAACCGTTGGTGGTGTTGATGGTTCTTGTTTTAATGGGTGCAAATTGTGAGTCTAGATAAGGCGAACAATGGAGAATCAAGTTGAGCACACCTATGGCGAAGTAGAAAGAACATCGAAAGAGCCTCAGCTGAGGTGGTGGAATACCACGTGAAGGTGTGTAAAAGAGATGTTCGTCGGATGTTGGATGGACGAGTTCAATGGAGCACCAATCATCAGACAATTGAAGTTTCATTAAACGCCGGTAGAGAAATCACTGGGCTTTTTTGATTAAGATAATACGAGTTTCTTTTAGAAAATGGAGACTAGTCTATGGCGAATGGCTCTCGCTGTTGATCACACGCAAGAGTGTCGGTTTTACTACGATATCGACACAAAAGTCTGTCTGCAAATGACAGAATGGGCCAAGGTGAAATTGAGGCTTCAAGTGAGCAGTCCCTTGAATTTAAGCTTCTTCGGTCTTGAGTCGATACCGAATCGAAACGTCTCCATTCTGTTTCGAATGAAATACTGTTATAGAGTGAAAATCGTCCATTTCCCACGACAACCCAATGCCTTTTGAGTCGATAAGCAAACCAGACCTCCATATCAGATAAGCACCCCAGGTGCCTCGGTGGTTCAAGGGCTACAATAAACTTCTTCGAGTCTTACTGCTTTGAGCGCTTGGCTGGAATGGCTCTTACTTATTTCCTTTATTCTCAAAATCATTAGATAAAAGTATTATATTAAAAACCTTAAAATAATATTCTTTTCATATACCTTTTTCCAATATCTCAAATCACACACAAGTGACACCCAACTGCGCTGATACCTAAGGTAGTTCTGAAAATCAGAAGGAGTCGAAATTAAACACCTATACTTTACATCATTCAATGATACATCGAAAGGTGATTTGGGTGGGCCTGCGTATTTTCCAATCATACCTGGAGCTATTTCGTTCAAATAAACAAACCGGGCCATCTATAAAATCACGTCTGTGGTCCAAAATATGTAATTGTCAAGGCATGAAGCTGTCAAACCATGCGGCGCCACAATGCACCTCATGATCGACATTTCTAAGCTTTGGGGGTTCTATTTGATGGAGAATTGCCCCTTAGGAAGAAGTGCCAAAGTGTGAAGTAGTAGCATCTTCTGCCTGTAAAGGTATGCCGTCCTGTGCCAATCCCTGGATTCTACTGAACGCTTGAACGTGGCAGCCTACTGCAATGATTCAGTGGGTTACACTTTTTTTAGAATTTGTTCAATATCGCTTCATCTATAGCTATAATGTACACCCCATTACAAGCATCCAATGATGAGTGAAAGTTGCACTTTTGCCATGTAACCAGAGAGCTACCTCGGTCGATAGGACTCGGCCTCCAAACAGATACACCATAGCGTTTGTCTAACCAATAACCACAGATTGTGTTCAATAAAATCAAGATATAGAAACATCTTCAATTTGGGATATACAATGAATTAGTCTACGTTGTCCCATTAGACTTGATACCTTATCGCAACATCTCTGGCCCAATGATAAATGCCTCTCAAGGATAGCATTCACCAAACTCATCTCGTCCATCGGAACAAACGAACCCAGCTGTCTTCACATTACATCCAAATTTCTACTTCTAGAAGGCTCGAAACTCTGTGGAGGTGTACAAGATCCGGTGACGCTAATTCTACAAAGGCCGAACTCTACGCCCATAGTGAGTGAACCAGGAATTCCATATGGCTCAAGCACATCCTGATGGGCCCCAGGCTCTGGAACAAGCTGTCCTTAATCCTATGTCCGTAAAATCAGGCATGCATTAACATTGCTGAGAAGGACAGCTTTGTTCTCTTAACGTCTTTTCGATTTGCATATTCCAGACCAAAGGAGCTTAGTCCGTATAGAACGCCTTGAAGTTTAAACACTCTGCCTTGAAGTTTAAACTCAGCCTTTATTTTGTTCGGTTCGGAATTCTTCCGGAATGGGGAGACAAGTCCAGATCAAGTTGCCCATTGGGAGGGCTGTCTTGACATCTATTTGATGTCTGGTCATCGTATCTGGCTGCAAGGCTGAAAGCAATCTTAACAGGTTCGTACTGTGCCACCGGGGAGAAGGTTTCAGAGATCAATGCCGTTAAAGAGAATGATGGATCGAAGAGGTCGACCTACCGAAAGGCCGGAAATACGGACTTCACAAAGCTCGGCTTGCCAAAGGATTCTCAGATCCTAGGTTTAGGCATGAACCTGTCAAATTGTGACACAGATCATGCATCCTTCATGCGGCGTCACCGTAGTACCTCTTGGACGACACAACCGGAAAAGGGATTGAAACTTGATAATATGACATTTGATGAACTGCTAAGTTGTGTAACTGTAGCTCTATCTGTTACGCTTTAATGCCGGTGCTACGAGTTTGGCGGAGCACTACCACACCTCAAATTGCAAATGACAGCTGGTGGGGGTCATCTTTGTCGTGAAGCATCACATAGACATTTGCAATCTCCCGCTTATCAATGCTACAGCTAGCCTCCATCTGGTTGCAAAACCGCGTAACCGCATGGCACCCTCGGCCGATCCGCTCGAGTTGCCCCGCCGTCCGAGGGCCCTGAGCTGCCGAGGCCACCGAGGGTGGGGCACCCAACGCCATTCGCTTAGAGAGCCTTTTCACTTTCAAGCACTATTATCAACAGATCGACAGTCCCCTGTGCTCTTGCTCAATGTATACTTCCTGCTTTTGCTCACGAGACATTGGGGGTGCTCCCCAAGCCCACGCTGGAAGCACGTCATCACGTCAATGCACCTCTGTTGAACAAATCAAACCATCGCATAATAAAAACAACCCAAACCCGCCAATCTCGTCCAGATCCACGTCACTAATAGACGCTGTACTGGACCTGCGGCGTACGGCTCAAGTTTCCTATTAGCCTGGCTAATGCATGTCGCCTAAACCGGCCAGACAGACCAAAGAAAAAGATATTAAAAAAATTGAAGAGGATAGGAAATCGCAGAGATCCGGCCATGACTTCCGAACCTCCAAGTCCTCCGGCCCGCTGCTAAAGGCAGTCGCTTAGCCCAGTTTGGAAAAACCGTAAGCCGTGCATCTGCGGTATGGAGCCTCTTGGACGGGCTAAAGGACCATAATATGCCGAAACGTAGCAGCATCGAGCCGCAAGAGGCTCCCGAAAATTGCCATATTGCAGGTTTAGTAAAATCTGGGTTTGGTGGTAGCACCCCCGGTATCACCACCCCCACCCCCGTAACTTGTAGACCCCAAAAATGTCGTCAACCACCGGCCCCGGCCTCGGGTCGGAACTCAGGCCTCGGCAACTTTCACACTATCAAAATCACCAAAATCAAAACTTCCAACCGAACCCAGCGCCTCTAACCACCTGCCTATTCTGCTTTGGGAGCCACCCCACGTGGGCCCCATACGCGTAAGAGTCTTTCACAGCCGGACGGCACGTGAGCCAATACCCTCTGGGTACCGGTGAAAAGTCATTGATGCCGAGGTGGATAAAATAGGAAAAAAAAAAAAAAACATCTGGAGATCTTTCTCAAGAACTACTTCTTTTTCTTCTGCAAATCTGCCGTTTCGTGAGGCGCTGTGCCTGATTCCGTGGATCTGAGGAGTGTCTATCAGGTGCACATAAACTGCAGCGTCTTTTCAGCACAAACCACATAAAGCAGCTTTTCAGCCCGGACGGCTCTCGACAACGCCGTTTTACGTTTTTTCCAAAACAGCTTTTGAATCCTTCGCTTAACGGTTCACGGTTCGCCAAACGGTTCGCTAAACGGTACTTGTGATTCAGCGAAACAGAACCTCAATCAACTGGGAACAGCCGTGCCACTGCTGACAAGACATCTGTTGAGTTGAGTAGCTTTCCAGGTTTCAGGAGATCAGACTCAGGTCCCAGAGATAGCGATCCAGCTTCCATATCTGCCATAGTTGACCCGCTTATCAAGCATCTACAGCATCTACACGTGAAACAGTCACTTCAACCAACCACAAGGCACTTCAACACAGAGTCGAACAATCCGTGACAAACACAAAAGTCACCCTTTCGAAAGACACGTCATCCACCTAATTCGGATTGCACCACTGAAAGTCGTAATCTAATCGGTTATCCGCTTATCCGCTTATCTACAAACTCCAAAGCTTCAACTACGCCTTTGCCATGGACGAGTGGCTCGCCTCCAACCACAGCACGCCGGGCGCCGCCACGCCGGGCCACAAGAAACTTCCCTACGAAAACGAGCAGTTTCTCATGAACGACGACACCCACCTTCTCGAAAAGAACATGCAGCCGTTCGACCTCGACCTGATCGACTTTATCATGCCCGACGAGCTCAACCTGGGCTCCAGAGCGTACCCGCCGCTGGCGTACCCGGAAAACACCCCGGCGCTTCTCCCGAACGGGCAAAACCAGCACCAGTACCTGAACCAGCCGGTGCACTTCCAGCTGCCGTTGCTTCCGGGCCAAAACGAGAAGCTGTACAACGAAGAACACCTCTACCACCGCCGCCAGCAGGCCCACCAGCACCTGTATCTGCAGAGCGCCTCGGGGGTCCGTCCAGATGCCGTTTTCACGCCGTTGGTGTCTCCAGCAGTGACTCCGATGGAATCGCAGGTGAACTCCAACAAAAACCAGGGCGTGCCCATGCAAGCGACATTTGAGCCACTCACGCTGCCGGCGCTCAATGCCCAGCAGAGAGAAAGACCGCCCGACAGACGTAGACCGCTGCTGGCGACATTTCCAGAGGAATACAGTGGGAACGGCGGTTCCAAGCGCAGAACGCCTCATCTGACGCCGAATTTGGCGGCAAACAAGCCCAAGAGATCGCCTTCCTTGCGCAAAACGCCCCAAGCGCCCGTTTTCGAGCAGCTTCCGGACTCCTCCTACGATGCCAGTGTGGACGGTCCGGCTAAATCGTCCGAAACGACGCCGATGCTTCCGCCGGGCAAAAGAACACCTTACGAGGGCTCTTCCGGCGGCAGCACACCGTACAAAAACCAGCCAGGCCCAGCGACGCTCATGGGTTTCACTATGAACCGTTTGGCCGAACTGCAGAGCACCAACAACCTGCTGCCCAATTTGGCGCCGCAGAACGGCCAGCACGACGACCTGGTGTCGACCCGCTCGTCCGTGAGCGGCCACCGCACGCTGATCAAGCACGAGACGTCGCTGCTGGAGCCTTCTCCGGCGTTGGATCCACAAAACGGTGAAGAGTCCGGCCGCAAAAGAGAAAAAGGCCCCGGCAAGAAAGCGTCGCATAAAATCGCCGAGCAGGGCCGCCGAAACAGAATGAACCAGGCCGTGCACGAGCTCGCTGGCTTGATTCCTCAGACGTACCATGACCAGGTCTCCATTCCGTCGAAAGCCACCACGATCGAGTTGGCGTCCAAGTACATCACGACGCTTGTGGCTGAGCTCGAGGAGGCCCGGGCCCGGTTGCCGCAGGACGAGCATCTGAGGAAGGACGAGAAGAAGAGGCGGTAGGATTTGGGGTGAGGTGCTAATGTAATAGAAATGGATTTTGGGATTCAGGGTCGGGGTTTCCGGCGGTGTAGAAGCAGGTGGGCTATGGGGGCTATATTGGGAGAATTGTGGAAGAATTGTGGAAGAATAGTGGAAGAGTTGTTTTCTGATTTGTGGTGGGTTTTTGAGGTGGAGTTGGAGGGATTGTTGAAGACGGTGGGGTCACAGTGGCTATAACTTTAATGCTGATCTGTGTGATCTCGATTATAATGCTTTTTTTTTTTTTTTTTTTTTTGGTCTGTTCGAAGTTGTCTCAATCATCTTCAATGACAAAGTTCCATCCAGATTCTCTGGTCTGCAGCTCGAATTGGTTCCTTGTGTCGTGATTCCAGAACAGATTCAATCACAAATTATAGCCAGTGATGTTCATTTTGTTCAACCAATGACTGCAAAAAAGAAGCACCTTCATCAACATCTTTGACATATTTCCGAGTGTAATTGCAATGTTTCAAGCCAACGTTCGAAGTATTTTGGAGAGTCAAGTATAATCACCAAATGAGAACCTCTGGATGTAAAATGACGAAGGGGATCGTCAACAGGCATTTCTCGTCTCCACAGTCCTGCTGGTCTAAACCGCACGTTGTCGTTCTTCTAGCGAATATTGTCCTCGTTTAAAATCTTGTTGATGATGACATCGTGAGAATGGGATTATTAAGCCAAGACAGGAGACCAAACCCAGCTGCAAATTGACTGAAATTTTTATCGATACGAACCTTTAAATCGAGGTGCTTATTTGAAGGTTCCTGCTTTGTTTCAATGACAAAATGATGATATGATTGAGTTCGTCACTGAAGCCATTTTGCTGTTTTTTATGATAATTCGAACGGCATTTCTGTGGAGCTTAATGAACCACTACACCGATTATGACAGATGATAATTTTACTGGACGCTGTGAAAATTCGAACCATGCAAAAATTTTCCAAACATCTTCAAAATTCGGCAGCTTGAACCCTGACATAATAATTACCCACCCACCGTTTCGAAGCAATATAAAGAGAACAGCTCCGGGCACCTCAACCTTTTTTTCCAAAATGGAACCGGGTCTTATAGGTATTATCAGTTTGTTGAGTTTTACAGGTGCTATTTGTCTATTTGGGAGCTGTTTTGCCATTCTAGATGAACCAAAGAAGGAGAGAACTGTGCCCGTACAAGCTGCTGATAACAATCCACAAGCTGTTAACAATCCACAAGCTGCTCAGGAGACTCATGCTAATCAAGAAATTGCAGCTCCAGAGGAAGTTCCAGAGATTACTGCTCCAGAGGATACTGCTCCAGAGGATACTGCTACTTCGGTCCACGAGAGAATACCTCTTGAAGATTTATCATCCACATCGACCGGCGATCTGACAAACGCCTCTATTGTGACGCCGTTGCCTCTATACCAGAGTGACATTTTGCCCCAATATAGCGAGGTTGGGTTTGACTGTTAGGAGGATGTGGTGTTTATGAGATGATGAAGTGGGCAGAGAGATATATGAGTTGGTAATAGAGACACATGATTGAGTTATAGGTTCTTTTCGGTTGAGATGTAGTTAAGGATTGGAGTATTTGAGGAAGGCTTTTGATAGAAGTGTTGGAAATTGGACATGGACGTTGAAAGTACGACTCATTACAATTTAAATACTAAAATTAAACGAATTTCACGTAAAGGCTACATTATTGCTCAGGTGTATGATCCCAGAAAAGAGCTCCGTAGGTTGATGGTTCACCTTGATGTTCCTCTTCGATTTCATTCTTTCTCGTAAAACTGAAGGCTTGCGGCATTTGTTATTTCATCTAGAAAAGAATTTCTCTCCTTTCCTCGCAATCTATCTATTTATCGAAACAGGAGTTCCAAAAAGCTAGCCTCAAACGCAGTCTTTGTGGGTTTTTAGGAATATTCATCACATTTACGCTTTTGACTGGCGATACGACGGAGCCACCCAGTTTCAAAATATCAGTTTATCTAATTTCCAGAATGTCAAAATAAAATAATAATAAAAAAAAAGGAATCGAACATCAGGCAAATGTGTGGTACTACAGAAACTCAATAAGATGTTTGAACCATTCTACATTCACATCCCTATGACACTAAATGTTTCTCCAAAAGCCGACCCTAGACCAACCTCTTCCCCACTAAAATCCCAAAAACTCACCAAATAATTACCTTCCTACTCCCCAATAACATATCCCAAAACGGAACATCTCGAGATAAGCGACCGCAGGACATCAACAGCTACAATTACCAAATCCACAGACCACATCGTGACACCTCTTTTTCCAATCGCCTATTCCCTTCAATTCCTCCATTTCTAGAAACTCCAACGACCCTCCCACGAGCATGACCCTATTCTGGTCATCCACCTCACCTTCCTAATTAATTTCACAAACGGAAGGTCCACCAGAACAAGATAAATACGCCCGATTTCCCCCAAACTAATTTTCCCTTCTCTACCACATTCTGGCCCCCCGTTCTGACCCACCACGTTAGAACCCTTTGTCTCTGATCAATTTATTGCTTCACAGACCACAACCACCAAAGCTACTGCAAGTACTACCCAATTAACTGAAAAATGTGTTTCCAGTGTCACGAAATGAACGGCAGCTTCTTCCCCGCCGCCGTTTTCAACGCTGCTTTTGACGCCTCTGGTTTGATGGAAATCGACCACGGTGCCAACCATACTCTGCTTGAGTGGAAAAAGGGCCAATTCGAACAAATGAAGGCTCTTATCAAGCAGGCCAAATCTGACGATTCTGCCCGCAGAAACGCCCAGGCTCTCTATGAAACGAAGCTTGAGGAATTCTCCCAGCGCAATTGTCCTTCCTGGGATGAGGAAGTGGAAGTTGAAGAAGCCGTTTTGGAGAATCTGAAGCAGGATTCTAAGGAGGAAGAGAAGGAAGAGAAGGAAGAGGACAAGAATGAAGAAGAAAACGAAGAAAACTCCGATTCTGACGCTTCCGAGTCTTCTTCCTCTTCTTCTGAGGCCCCAGTGGAGTCCTCCAACAACACCTCCCCAGCCTCTTCTCCAGTATCCAAACCTGCTGTTTTGGCTATCTTCGAGACCAAGACAGAGACCACAGAACCCGCTTTTGATAAGCTTTCCGAAGTCACCGACACTCCAGAAGTGTCCGATGACGAGCTTTTCGAAAGTCTTGAGAAGCTGTACAGCGAGTTCAAGAAGGCCTACGCAGCCTCCCAAGAAGTCCCACCTTCCCATGAAGCCCAAGTTTCCTATGAAAATGCTTCTTTTGCTAAAATCTCCCCACCTTCCCCCGGCTCCCTTCCCCTGGGCCACGGCTGGCTCTACAACAACGACATCTTCACCATTCCTGAGGAGGACGAGCCTGAGGAGATTTCACAAACCGAAATGACCACTTCTCTTTTCACCTGGACCGTGGTTCCGGGGTCGAATTTGCCCCGCTGTGAGCCAAAGCAAACCAGGCTTCCAATTCAGGACTCTTCTTATCAGAAGTCCTCTTCTGGAAATTGTGAGGTTCTGGAGGTTTCACAATCTGAGACTTTGCAGGCCAATTCGAACCAGGACTGCTCCCCCAATCCTGCCATTTTCCAGAAGCCTAGCTCTGAGCATTCGAAGATGGAGAAGTATCAGAATTCTTCGACTCCAGCAAACCTGCCCTACTGTCTAGAGGACTTCCCCTTCTTTAGACACGTTTTGGCGCAGAAGCCCAAAAACAGCTTTCTTCCGGGCGATTTTTTCAAGTTTCGGGAACTCTACTACCCGAAGGAGGCTGCCACTTTTTTGCCCGGTGAATGCTTCCGGCTCTGGTCTTTGAGGACTACCAAGAGAGGTCCTCGGAGACTGAGAAGACGTGCTAGAGCCAAGGTGACCTAGGTCGCTCGGCAGGGAAAAGAAAGAGATAAAAACAAGGAAAAAAAAAACTGTACTATATTAATAAATTAAATTGAAAGACGTGGTGTAGGAGTAGTTGGGGTGGTATGTGTGGGATGGACATTGGTGCGTATCCCATGACGTTCATGAGCTACAGGGAGCCAATGAATATATAAAGTTTTCCAAATATCCTTGATTTTTATCTAAATAATAAGCCAGAATACGAAGGAATAATTGCTGAAAACCAATGAGTTCTTGATATCGTTTACCCTGTATTGTCTCATATAGACCAGAGCACCTGTAGTGTTCGCTGATCAACATGGCAAAGCAGATTCGTCTTCTTGAATAGATTGATATACATTTTCTTCTCAAGCTAATGAGACAGAGTTAGAGATATAAATGACACCAAAAGGTAGCTGATGTACCTTGGTTATCGCTCCATTCTCGCTTCTCTCACACTCAGACCCTTACGAGCTGAATCGTTATAGCTGTGCCACAAACTTCGTTACAAGTTGAGTTCCTTTTTATCATTCCACTTCTACAACTAGCGTTTTATTGCCAAAAGCGCCGAAAAACGAGTCCATAGAGATACCCATGTGAGACGAGATTCGAGAAGTCCTCCTGAGTCGGGAAAAAGAGAAGCTCTCTCAAAAATCACAGCATATTTTAAGCAGACTAATATCATCTAACACCCTTATTACAAGCTTCTAAAAACACCTTCTTGTTAGTTTTTTGGTAGACTTTCGATTGCATTTTTTTGATGTTTGAAATCCGCGGTTACAGCCCAAAACCTGGCTTGAAACTTTCAGCAAACATATTTCTTGCTCTAAAGTTACCATAGAGCCAAAAACATTTATGTTTCAAGCTTTCCTTTGCCAAAGCTATGCCTGATATATTTTACCAGCACTTATTGTCTTTCACAAGATTGGTTTCGTGGTCTAGTTGGTTATGGCATCTGCTTAACACGCAGAACGTCCCCAGTTCGATCCTGGGCGAAATCACTCTTCTTTTTTATTTTTGCAGGCATTACATCCTAGCATTATATCTTAGTCGAATTGAGGCCAATTTGCTTTTTACTGTGTGGTGCAGCCTCGTCGAGCTGTATACTCATCCCCACTGAACCGTCTACTCAGACCTATAAGTAATGCAAAGTGTTGGTATCTATATACATGGACGGCACCAAACTGGATCGAAAATCCGTTATCAAGATCCGTCTCCTCAATTTCTAAAGCAATTTTCTGGTTTCAATTGCCCAGATCATCTATCACAACTTGTCAGTCAAAAACGAACCACAATTCACTTCCATGGATTCACCACAACCCACTTCCATGAATTAAACGCCTGACTCAACGTCTCATCGTCTGCCATCTTCAATCTTCAAAACTCAACCTCACCGGAAACCTCACCATCTACTTCTCCTTCAGAAACTTCCCCTTCTTGCCCTTGGGCAACGCCTTGGTCTGGTTTTTCGCTGCTCCCTTGACGTAATTCGTGGCCTTGCCCACGTCCTCCTTGAACTCCTTCGCTCCAAGCTTCAACTGCCAGAACGGACCGTGCTGCTCCCGCAACTTCTGCTTCTTTCTCTTCACCTCGCGGTTCACTATGCCAATCTGCTCGTCGTACGGAATACCAGCCTCGGCTTCGGCAATCGTCTCCTTGCCGAAAAGCAAGTCAAACACACGCCCGTCCGACCAGAAAAAGCCCCTTCTGTCCACGACCCACGACTTCTTGGTGGTCTCCTCCTTCAACACGAAAAAGAACAACGACTTGTCGGCAGTGCCGTAGAAACCCTTGCCGGTCCACACACGGGCATGGTGCTTTCTCGTCAAATTACGCAAAGGCACCGTGTAGACAGGCGACGGTCTGCCGGGCAACAACGGGTACGAAGTGAACTTGATGTGCTCAACCGGACCAGGAAGATACCACATTCTCCTGACAAGCCTGGTGGGGAACATGGCCGTCTGGTACGCCATAAAAAGCATCACGGCGCCCATGATGCCGTACTTGCCGACCAGAACAACCCACTCTCGTTTCCGCAAGGCCTCTGCAAGCTCTTTTTCGTTCTCCTCGTAGTCCTTGTTGGCCTGGTACACGGCCCATTCGAGCAAAACACACCCGTACACGGTGAACACGACGGCGCAGCAGAAACACGCCAAAAAGTAGAGTCTGTGGGGCTCCAGCTCGTACAAAAGCTCCGGTTGGGTCTTGTTTTTCAAAATCAGAATCACCTGGCGAAACGACATGTTGGGTCCGACCCGGGGCACGCCGGGACGCGGAAGAAGCGTCGGCACGTTCTCCTTGCCGAGCGGGAACATGGGGATCCGCTCCTTCAAGTCGTTTTTCTGGTCGCCTTCTCCAGGAATGTGCTGCTTCAAGTGTTTCCACTCGCCTTGCGAAGGGAGGCTTTTTTTTGGGTCAAAGTCTTGTGGGAGGTTGGAAAGGCGGCGGAGAAGGGCCGCCGGGGCGATTTTCGGCATCCGCCGGGCCGGTATTAGTGTGGTTCTGGAAAGAAAGAGCATGTAGTGGGTGCGAAATTTGGTGATGGTGGAGTTGAAAGTCGCGATGTGGGGTGGATGGGTATGGGTTACCGGGAGATGAATGGGTTTTTGAATCTGGGGGTTTTGGTTAGTAGGATTGAGAGAGGGTGATTGAGGTGTATACTTTCTGTGATTCATGAAGTTTCTTTACTTGTTTCGTAGAGTTGGGCTCGTATGGGAAGGTCTGGATGCGATAGTGAAGCAGTGCACGATGTGGTGATAGAGATATTCCAGTGAAAGAAGGGAATGGCTCACGAACATGCTTTCTTGGAGATAGAAAAAGAGCACATCATGCACTGAAAAGAAGGGAATGGCTCACAATATGCTTTCTTTGAGATATAAAAAGCCACCTCTGGGCTTCGAGTCGACATTTCAGGCAGTTGGGTTAATGGAACTTTGGCTGTTGAAGGTTGTGATTGATAACAGAGAGTCAGTTAAGTACAGCGTCAGGCGTCCGCTCGTCTTTTCTTGAACCATCATTCGCTAGCTCTTCGTTAAACTCGTAGTTCTCCAATCGATTGTTCTTCAAATTGACTGTTCTTCAAATCGTTGTTCTTCAGTTCATGCGAATTATCTTTTGCGAACTTAGCTATTCGGAACCATCTGACAAAAAGAGCCCTATAGAAAGTAGCTCAACTGCGAAATCCACAATTTGGTGTGGGCCTATATGAGACGAATCAAGAAAGGGCTCGATTTCGGACCACCCTTTCCTGAAATCCCAAAAGTTCCAGGCTCTAGTGAGGATCCCAAGAGTCACACAACAGCAGAATATGACATCAATCGAACTGGGTTCGCTCCGAACGTGCTTGGAAAAGATAGCCAAGGCCACCAACATGAGAGTTATGGTGACATAAAACATAAACTGCAACGGCTGAAATAAAAGAGCGCACCTCTCTGGTGAAGACAACCAAGTATAGTACAGTAGTTTTCACCTTCTGATAAAAAGCAGTTGCATACTCTTTCTTCGATACTAGGAGTCCCACTTCATCTAAGGGTGGCGTAGGTTGGTTGATCTTCCATATTACATGGTACTTCATTAGTCCAACTCTTCTCCAAAGGAATTCTTCTGGCTGTTGCATATTTTAGAACAGGCTGTATGGGAATTTGTTTGCGTTCTAAGAGCCCTTCATCTCAGCAATTGATCATGACAGTCAAGGAAGTGTTCGTCTGACAATGCCGTGAAACCCAAACTATTTTCAGCATCAATGCCTAGCTTCTCTTAGATTGAGAAGCCCCCACTTTCTTTTCAGCTTTTTGAGACGCAGAAACTATCACAGTGATGGTACTTCCGAATAGAATCAAGACGTTTGCCACAAAGCAAAAGAGAAGTGGAGGTGCCTGCCAGCTCACAAAAAATGGGTCTAAGTGGTACCAGTCTTCTTCCAAAATCACAATGGCGCCCACTATGCCACATCCGTTGAAGAGCGAAAGTGCAGATAACCAGACAAGGTTCTTGTTGGTGCCGTAGAGCAAGCAGAAGCTGAGTATCAGCAATTCTATCAACAGAAGCGCTTTGATGACGTGCAAGAAAGGCGTGAAAAGATGGTCTGGACGGTTGATTCGACCATTGAAGGTCAATTTTGAACCACGTCTCTCTACATCCAATTTCACCTTGCCCAACGTGTCGAGAAACTCCACTTTGAGGGCGCTGGGGTCCTCCATTTTGTTATAGTCTGCGATTTGAAGAGCAACGTCACCCATAAAGCTCTCAAACGCGTTGTAACCAGGATAACACACAACCGCCGTATCGTCGTTAAATCGGCAAAACCCTGGAAGCGTCTGCTTGTACGTAGCATGAGGCCATGTTTCTGGAAGCAAAGCAGCGAGGTCTTTGGACGACCCTTTGTTGACGCGTTCTAATGAAGCAATGCTGTGGTGCAATTGAGTAAGGAGGGAATTGTCCACCTCTGCGGTAATGACGCCAAAATATTCTATAGGAGAAAATAGGAAAAAAAGCCTGAAGAGACAGTAGGAAAGGAGCAATGGCTTGGCTATGTTCGGGAGGCTTATCCAGGGTCCCCCATGCTTTGAGATTTTGTTAAGTTCTGATGAATTGGTATCACACTTTGGCTCATATTCAGAGCTGTTGAATGCATTCCAATTTTTCTCGTCTATTTCCATGGTTGTATGTTGATAGTGTGTGGTTTGGGTAAATTTGACAGTTGATGCGGCTGCACCGTTATCTGCCTGTGTGGAGGAAGAGTCGTCTTATCAAGGGCACACAGGTGTTCCTGTGAAGACGACCTTAGGAAAAAGTTGGAATTTGGACTATGGTTTCGATTTTTTTACATTGAAAAAACTGGTTGTGGATTGGATTTGATGATGGTGGTGGTGTTGATGCAAGTACCGATTCAGCAAGGCCCTACGAGCTCTACATTGTGATTTTATGATTTTATGATTTTATTATATTCATTTTTGATGAATTTACCTTTACATGTAATCTTAAAAGTTTTCTTCTGATCTTTGGTGAAGTTGACTGGGTAGTCCCCTACGTACCTTGACTTCTTACTGTGGCTGCGAAAACAGAAGAAACAGACGAAACTCGATAAGACCACCAAAAATCCAAAATCTCGTTAATTTTTATATAACAGGCGGGACGGAGGCTGTTGTCACTAGAGGTAGCCTTAAGGTCGTTGAGACCCTAGCTGGCTATGTTCCAGCTTCCATACCTTCAATCATAGAAATCACAGATATGTACTCCACAGAGACTCCAATAACTATCCATTGAAGGCCATAAGAAGCCATGATAAGTCTATTTCTGTCAAACTGGAGATGCGCCTTTGGAAAAGATCGAAAAAGGGGAGAACGGGATACTTAGATGTCTCCATTGGCTCCTCCATGGAACACTCTACCTTCACACTCTCCAAAATCCCCAAACAAAAAACACCATTCCTGACCTTTTCCACCTGAAAGCACTCCCAATGGCAATACGACGATGAAGCAATTGACACCCCACACGCCGGTCTCCATCCACGCCTCCCTCCAAACTTCCATACTCCATAACCTCAGTCACAGTCCACCCTCCATCCATGGCAACGTTGCATTGAATCAACAACCTCAACCATATGCTCCTAAATCTTGGAAACATAGAAAACTTCCATTCAAGACATTCATCCCACTGTACAATAGTACACATGTGTTGATATCTATCGACTATGCGGATAAAGACGCCAGTGGAATCCAGATCGGAAAACCACAACCAGAGTATCAAATTCTTCCCAGTCAAGAATTAAACCACAAAACTCCCCAATCCAGCCACCCTACCTCGCCTTCAGCTCCGCCCGCTTCAACATCACAGGCCTCTGTCCGACATACTTCCCGTTCATCTCCTTGAACGCCTTGAGATAGTCTTCAGCTTTGCCAAACGCCACAAACCCGTACCCCTTATTCTCGCCCTTGCGGTCCTGAACCACGCGGGCTTTGCTCAAACTGGGGTATTTTGAAAAAGCCGCCAGGAGAATCGAGTCCGTGGCATCGGGGCCGAGGTTGCCGACAAAAAGACGGAAATGCTTGGGGTTCCAGCCTTCGTGCTGGGCCAGCGACGTCACGTGACCCTTCTTCCGACTGTGGAGGTACTGGTCCGGCCGTTTTCCCGCTGCTGCTCGTCGGTCCAGCGATTTGCTCATGGAGTTGTAGATGGTGTATCTGCGCAGTGCGATGGGGTGGTGGGATTTGAAAATGGTGGTGAAATTTTGGGAAATTGAAGGGGTGGTAGAGGGGCGGGATTCGGAGAGTTCGGTGGTTTTAAGAGGTACTGTTTTGTGAAAATTTATAGAGAAAACGCTGTTTGCTCTCTTGGGCTTGGGTGAGATCGAATAGGATGATGAGGTAGGGTTGATTGCACCTGTGGAATTCAGGAATAGCTCAATGGGCTAAGTGGAGGGTAGGATAACTGGATTAATTTCAATTCTTTAAACTTGGAGTGTTTGCATTAGTCTTGTGGTGGTATGTTAAGCTGAAGAGACTAATGAGCTTTGATATGAAGCACATCTTGCTTACCCGAACCGTGAATTCGAATCAAGGAAGTCTTTTTTAATCAGGGGTAGGTCCCATTTTTTAACAATCCAGATTTTCAATCTGACTTCACAGTCGAACTGGCTAGCAATGGCTGCAAATGGGCATTACTACAAAAAGTTATGAAAACAGAAAAGCACGGGAATCAATTTACGTTACATGACTATATTTGACCATCCGTGTTGATAATCAATGATTATGTAATATTTGAAGAACATCATTCGGCTTACTAATGGGCTCGAGAGTGGTTTCTCGCCGTCTGGGACCAATTGCGCTGCAGCAAGAACTAATAAGCTTCAATGTAATTCAATTTATACTAAGTTCTGCTCAAGAAGCTATTATCAGACTTTTTTCAAGAGAAACTGGCTAAACCCTTCCTACACTATGCATCATACTCTCAAAGCTCATCATACTCTCAAAGCCCATCATAGTCTTGGAATTTTTGGATCTTTTAAATATTCTTTGTTCGATCAGATCATATCATCACAAATACCAACACCACTTACATTACACATCCAAAACTCTTTAATGCTTCATATATGGCTATACCCTCGCATCCTGTACTAGTGCCTCCTGGCGGTCCGCACAGGCCTATGTAGGAGCGCATCGCGACATCAACATTTTCCACCTCATCCGCAACTCCAGCTTCAAACCCATGTTCATACTATCGGAGCTCTCGGACCTCGTGCGTGTGCCGCCACCATCGTTCAACATCCCGACGCCGGTCGCTCTCAAGGATGAGCTCCACAAGAAGTACGCCAACAAGGTCATCTCCAACGTGGGACTCGCCGTGTCGGTGTGGGACATCCTGGAGATTAAGGATGGTCTCCTAAAACCAGGCGACGGCGGAGCCTACGTGGAAGCGCAATTCCGTATGATCGTGTGGAAACCGTTCGTAGGCGAAATCTTGACCGGCTGGGTCCAAGAGTGCACTGCCGAGGGCATCAAAGTACGCATGGACTTTTTCAACGACATTTTCATCCCCAAGGACTACTTGTTCGAGGGCTGCGTGTTTCGGCCGGCCGAGCGGGCCTGGGTCTGGCAGCCAGACGCCGACACCGACTTGTACATTGACGTGAACGAACAGGTTCGATTCCGCATTGAAGAGGAGGTGTTTGCTAACATCAAGCCCAAGTCGCTGGCAGAGGCTTTGGGCCTCGAAACCGACCGGGCGCCTCCGTACGCCTTGGTGGCGTCCTGTCAAACCGACGGCATGGGCTGTGTCTCGTGGTGGGACTAGCTCCATGCCCAAATGTATGGCTTTTTTAATTGTATTGCATGTACTGCGAGGTCGACGAGAACTTAAGGTTGCCCTTGATGACCTTGTCGACAGCCTTGAGGAAATCCTTCTCGGTGGCAACCTTCCGGCGGGCTCTGATGGCAAACATACCGGCCTCAGTGCACACGGAACGCAACTCGGCACCTGTGGCGTTGGGACACAATCTCGAGATCAACTCCCAACGGATCTCCTTGTCACAACTCATTGTCTTGGCGTGAATACGGAAGATGTTGGCTCTGCCTTCCAAATCAGGAAGACTAAACTCCACCTTACGGTCGATACGGCCAGGACGCAACAAGGCTGGGTCCAACGTGTTGGGTCTGTTTGTGGCAAACATGACCTTGATGTTACCTCTAGGGTCGAAACCGTCCAACTGTGTGATCAACTCCAACATGGTTCTCTGCACCTCGTTGTCGCCACCAGCACCGTCGTCGAAACGGGCTCCACCAATAGCATCAACTTCATCGAAGAAAATAATACACGCTTTCTTTGTCCTAGCCATCTCGAAAAGCTCACGAACCATACGGGCACCTTCACCCACGTATTTCTGCACCAACTCTGAACCAATCACACGAATGAATGTAGCGTCAGTTCTGTTGGCAACAGCACGGGCACAAAGCGTCTTACCGGTACCGGGAGGACCGTACAAAAGAATACCCTTGGGTGGGTCGATTCCCAACTTGACAAATCTCTCTGGAGACAAGAGAGGAAGCTCCACAACCTCTCTAAGCTTCTCAATCTGCTCTTTGCAGCCACCAACGTCACCGTATGTAACATCGGGCTTCTCTTCGACGGTCATCATCGTCACCGAAGGGTCGATTCTTGGAGGAAGCGGCAACTGGATCTCGTACTTTTGTCTGTCCACACCAACTCTCATGCCTTCTTCAATATCCGTAGGCGACACTCTTTCGCCCAAACCAACCACAAACTTGGCAATCTGCTTGATGTTGATGACGTATTTGCTCTTGTTGTCGGCATTGGCCAACATCCCCACTGCTGGCGTTGGGTTTGTGGCTTCTATGATTTTGGTACAACGAGCAACCTGTAAAGGCTGTTCCTGCGACATTCTCTGCTTGTCGCCCATGACATCCCATAAGTGAGGAGCACTGAGTCCCGTGTCACTCTCCTTGATGCCGATGTTCTCCTTGATTCTGTCCTCAATGTCCTTGAGGTCCTTTTCGATCTGTTTTAACGAATTGGCGTATGGGGCGGCGCCGTAGGTTTTGAGAACCTGGATGTCTCCCTCGGAAAGAGGAACGATGTTCTCAGGAGCGGCGTCCTCGTCCTCGTTAGGTACGTATTTGTCCCAGTCAGCTTTTGGTGGCATGGTTATGGTTTAGTGAGTGAGTAGCACTGGTGAGACTTAAAGTGGCGAGGGTCGTGCGGGGGTCAAAAAGATGGTGTCGGCCAGGAGGAGCCGGAGGCGGGTAGGGGGAGGGCAATGTATCTGGTTTAAGCGTTTTTGGAGGTTGATTTGAAAAAAGGGAGATTTTCTGTTTGTGTGGATTGGAGGTACTTTGTACTACCAGGTTGGCTGCGAAACTGCGGACATGGCTGCGAAAGTACTTGCTGGTGAGCAAGGCAGTCAATTGGGATTCTGGATGTTTTGTTAGAAGAAAGTCAAATAGTATTGATGACGATAAATCTTCAGGTTTTTGGCTTTTTTGGGAATCCGCGTAGTAAACCAGTTGGCTGAGCGTACGATATGGATGTTAGTGGTTGTGTAAGTTCGACGCGAAGAAATCAAGCGGGATGTCTTGAGACAAAAGTTGGAAGGAGCTAGATCTAAAAGCAGCTTCATAGTTAGCGGTTAAAATCAAGTCATATCGATTGCGGAAGCCTCTTTGATTCTCGATAGCTCTTCAATTCGAGCAATAGATGTACGAAGCTGATTGGATAGCTCTGACTGCCAGAAAGAGGCTATGAATTTCAACTGCTTTAAATCCCATCTTAGCATCAGAAGAGTACGATGAAAATCTCAAGTCTAAGTGATCAAGCCTATAAGTCTCATCAAGACTGAAATCGATAGTGGAGCCTTTCACCAGTTTGAGAACATCCACGAAAGCCCGTAGAGCCTCATAGACCAAAAGACTCTGATGAATACTTGCTCAAAACAGTCTTTCTTCTCTTTTGTCCATGGTTATTGTAATGGAAGCCTGGTTTCATTGATGTGATCAGGCTAGAGCGGTGTCGACTTCTGGGTATGTCAGGCTCTCTTAGTATGGGACAATTGTCAATTGGATAAACGTCAATTCAAAGCCCTCTGCCCCTTTCGAGTCCAGCTTCTCAAAACTTGCTTCAAACTAGACTTAGAGTCCGCACTAAGCCCAAACCTTAAACTCAAAGCCCTCATGGAGGAGCCCCTCGATCATGACAGCTATTGTCTTCCAACAATGGACACATAACAATGAATAATCTCAAATCTTCAACGAAAAAGTAGTACTCCCATTGATTACCTAGAGATAGGAGAATCCTCGAGTATCAACAAAATCATGCAATCTGCCCACCTCCACCCCATTAGGACCAAGATCAACAGATCGATAAGCGACCTGCAGCGACTCTTATCTGGCGCGGCTGTTGAGGGTTCTCGAGATCCAACGTTTTCTTCGATATACAGATGAACTCGACACTTAGATGGTACAATAAGATCTTTTAGGAAATTTTCTAGATCTGAGGTTTTAACGCGTCTTGCTTATGGGTATTAGTTCAAATGTGACGCGTCTTTCTGCCAAAATCGCCTATCTAACTCTAAATCACTGGAGTAACAGGTAAATTGAGTAGTTTAGAAGATCATGGAAAACTATAGAATCATGAATTTCTTTTTATTAGCCCCGCATGACCCCTGTCGAACTATAAAAGGACCCTGTTTCGCACATTTTTGGCGTTTCCTCAGGAAAAATAGATTTCGCCCTCTGGCTGTATGACCACCACCTTTGCACCACTAAAACCAAATCTAATCACAGGAAAACGTTTTTGGCCTCAGAATCACCCATTTTGGCTGCTTTGTGGGTGATTGCCTGTTGTTGTGATGTGTATGGGCGTTGCTGCTGTGGCCCTTAACCCCAGTTACTTGTGCGCTCACCCAAACCGATTCTCATGACTTGGAGGCCGTCTTACTGCTACCTGGAATGCCAAGGATAGAAGCTTCGCCTCAACCCGGGTATCTCTGCTACTGTAAGTTAGTGGGGGTACACGGTGAGAGGTTAACGGGGAGAGTGGTATGAGGAGGTTTTGAAGGAAACGGATTGGCAACCCCTTCCGGATAGCCTTCTCTGTGCCAGCCACTTGAACCGCCGAAGGCAGGACACAGGGTCTGACTTTTTGAGGCAAACCAGGCAGTTGTTATTCGTGCTCCCATTTTCGTGCGTTGCTGGGGCGGTTGGGCAATCAAGTGACATGGAAGACCAGTTATATATTTTGTGAATTTTTTGGGAATCCTACCACTGGTTCTTCATCTTTGATTGTGGTCTCGTGCAATTAAGGATTACGGCTGTCACGATTCACGGTGGAACCCCCATTGGAGATTTTACGCAGTCTCTGATGGAAGACTTGTCTGGCGTTGTTTCAGAGCCTGACAAGTTGCTCATTTCTTGAGCGGGTCCTTGAAACAACCCTCAGAAGACTGACACAGCCAGTACTTCTTCTCTTCGGAGAGCCTCGCATTTGGATTTATCATGCCGGTGTGAGTACGTTGCAAATGATTATAAGGTGGTTCGGAGCATACAGCTGGGCTCTTTATTTTGTTTTTGTTTTGGAAAGCGACAGTTCCCACCAGTCGGTTTTTTCCTACCCTTTTGAACATGCGTCCTTGCTCGTGTGCCTCGGATATGTACCCTTGGGGGCATTCCGGGGAGATCCAACACGCGAGCCCTCGGAGAAGCCTGACCAGCTTCTCCGGTTTTTTGCTGTTCCTTGGAATTAAGTGGATGAGTGGAGAGGCAGTGACTCAAAGAAAAGAGACCGGTTCCGGACGCTCCTTGGAGAGTCCTGCCCTCGAAGCTTGTCTGCTGATTCTGAGTGAACCCCAAGTGTGAGGGCCATCTTGCTCATACTTGTGGTGGCTGGACAAGATGGGACTTTTTTGGTGGGGTGGTTGCAACAAATCCCCACATCATAAAAAGAAAAACTTTGGGACTTTGGTCCTGGGGTTTTTCTTCCAAGTCTGGTGATTTGTTTTTTTTTTTTTTTTTCTTTTTGTTTTTATGAATAATATATGATGATGGTTTTAACCGAGCTTAGCTCGGATAAGTAGGTGGCAGCTGCAAGTGATGCAGGGAGGTTTAGACCTTGCATGTATTGTTATGCGAGTCATTAGACATTCACTGCAGTGTGTGCGGTTAATTAATTTGAAGGTACATGTACACTCGCAGGTGGATGCGTTAGATAAGGCAGTATGGCGTAATGTCGTTTGATGAATTGTTATGCCTAAGTATGTATGTACTGATATGTATATGCACAAGTTGATTTATAATACGTATGCACATGTAAGACGTACATGTAAACTGAGCGTTCTTGACACCATGCTTAGTACGTGGAGCTTTCTGACATTGAGAAATGTCATAGAGATAAAAACATGATGCTGAACGTATAGTTTATTGATAATGTACGCCTGATACAAGCGGGGCACCTGCGTGAGTTCATGGGAGTCTTGAGTGAACTGCCGGGCCAACTCAGGCGTAAGACATCCCTTCTCAGTATCCTGCAAGTGTGTGAGCCGACATGCGACCACAATGTCTTTCATGCAACTGTGTGATGTGATGTGGGTCCAGAATGTCGTCCACGCCTGGGACTTACTGGTCCACAATGTCTTACATGCCTACGACAATCTCCAACCCACCTCTCCACCAAATCTGTCAGCGGCATTCCCCAACCACTCGATCCGACCCACCCACTACCTCCTCAATCACTCATGAAGTTTGGACTCAAACTATCTTAGAAGACAATTGAACTTCAAGTAAGGTCATGCCATTGGCGCCTGGCTTCGCTCGGCGCTGCGAATGTTGCATGGTCAATACAACTTTTTGCTTGATAAAGAATAATAGCATACTTGCTTTTGAATCAAGGATGGGCTACAGTCACAGCAAAGCCAACCCCATTCATCCCCAAAACCCAATCCTCGGTTTCTCTCAACAATATGTGGGTGTTTAAGTAAGGGGCCTATACAAAGCCATAGCTCGGGTGTATTACTTCAGACTTGGCTATGGTCTTTGAATTTGCCATGTAATTAAAATGTAGGTCGGAGCAGCCCTGGACGGCTGAGAATCTGCAGCCCTGTCAAGAGGCCCACTCTTGGGGGCTCCCTTGATCAGGGGTCTTTGGCATATACTACCCAAATTTGTGAAATTCTGAGGGGGTTTTTTTTTTTCTTTTCGTAAATTAATTTGAACGTCTAGCTATGGGTTCACGGAATCGTGGGGCGGGCCGGTATAGGCGGGATTCTGGGGAGTCTGGGTTTATTTCTTGAGATCGTGTTTTCTCGGGTTAAGTATTCCCTTAGAATTTTGGTTTGAATTGATTAGTTTCACGGGGCTGGCTATATTGTGGTGTATTTGTCACGATTTGAAATGGTTATGGAGACTCGCGGATGTGGATGGATAGTAGTGTTATTCAAATCACACTCAGTGGGTTTAATAGCAGCAAACGGTCTCTGGTTTTGGTGAGCTTTTCATGCTTCTTGTTTAGATTAAGACTCTAAAATGGTCTAATTAGTAAAGGCTGAATCCAGTAAATCTAATAATCCCCGGGAGCTCCTCCACATCAATCTAGATTGGCTCTTGGTGACATTTTAGCAGCATTTCCTTGATTTAAATCGCCTTACTAATGAAGAGATAATGTTTCCTTGATTTCTACGGCATTTACGGTGGCGCAAGCTTTGATAAACATATATTACACCTCAATCTATTTTCCGACGATAACGTGTTTAAACAACTGGTATTGAAGTATAAGCTCCAAGCCCTCTTAAAAAGTACACAAATTGATCTTGGAATGAGCTGATATGGCCTAGCCCACTTATTACTGAGGTTTATCAACAAATGGTACAGAAAGGTATCAAAGCTCTATAATCCCAATCGAAAACCCGGTCAAAATCGTTATTATTGGAAAAAGCTGGATAAACCCCTTCCGAAAACAGGCAATCGATTGTTGTTATGTCATTCTTTGGATACCAATGGTGATTTTGGAATTGCAGGCTGCCCTTTTTTTGCTATGAACTTGCTGGAACTGTTCACCATAAACGTTAAACGGTGAGTGGGCTATCTACTTGTGGGGCATTGGAATAGTAAGCTGTTTAAAATACAAGACAACAGTGCTTGAAGATGTAGTTTCATCTTTATTTAGAGGACTGGGCGTTCAATTTTTTTCAAATTTTGGATGTTGCACCCGAGCATGCGGTATCTTGGAGACGTTTTGGCTGACCACTCAAGCTCTCCCAGTGACGTTTCCAAGGCTTTTCGGTATTGAATCGATAGTTCAGGTTATTAGCTCGCTAAAAATACCAAACAAGTCAATTTGCGACAGCTACAGACAATTTGACGACCCCTTATATCCTCTCATTTTTCTATGATCAAGGGGGGACCCTTCAAAATTCACCACTTTTCGGATTTTCGAAATTTCGACTTCGGAGGTCCGGGTTTTATGACCAAAACCCCAGATTTTGAGGAGGTATGGGTTTTTCAAAGCCTGTTGGACCACAATTCACCACTATTTAGGGACAATTATATAAATGTCTAGTCATAATGAAATAAAAAACCATTGATTACAGCTATTGACATTTAATTATTCCAGAATTTGTAGCTGGGGTGCTTGATATCAGACGAAAGGATGATTTCCTCTCTGCAAGATGAGAAGAAGGATGTAGTAACGATATATTGATAATTTTCTATAACATCTGGCTCTTCATTGACCTTTAAAGATTCACATGTAAGCTCGAGTTCCCCTTTTTCGTGCAATTGACGACAATGCCATCATACGAAGATATGTCACATAACTGGCTGCAAAAAAGCCACCAAAGACCCACTGTGAGCCATTTACTTAATGAAATTCACGTCAAAAGAGATGTATCTTAGTGATAAATGGACAATTTGAAGTTTTGATAATGTACTCTTGCTTAATGTCGTATGCGCTCACTGAGGTTTTTGATTTTAGCTTATTACCAGTCGATTACAAGTACCAGCGACTTCTAATTACACTTATTGTAGAGCTCAGAAGCTCAGCTTTCTAGCGATAGCACTATTATGCACCAGTCGGCAAGAGCTGAAGAAACATGTCAGTTTCAAATTTTGGAAAAACGCCTTCCAAGGGGGGGCCCTTGAAAATCCGACAACTTGACGATTTTTGAAAAACTAGTTTCGGAGGTATGGGTTTTATGACCAAACCCCCAGATTTTGAGGATGTTCGGGTTTTTATAATATTGCCTATTTGCTAGGAAAATAGAGGTGAAATCTAAAATTATTTGGCTTATGTTGGGCAATTGATTAGTCTTTTAATGCATCGTATGGTTTATTTTTTTGCTTAAAGCCTTTAAGTGTTGAAAATGTAATCGAGTTTCATCCTGGAAGACGCATAAAACTAGTGCGAGACAGCCATTTCGATTATTTGACCGGAATTCGAGTTTTGAAGGTATGAGCGGCTTTCTGGGTAATCCTTAGGTCACTTTGAGGCTTAAATAGGAGTTTTGGAAAGCCAAACTAGAATTTGGATTTTTATGAAGCGAATTACATTGTGTGCTTTTTACCAATTGTTGCGAAATATCTATAAATTCCAAAACTACAGGGCATCCTGGAAATGAAAAAGGATTATGCAGTTAATTGAGGAAAGTATCATTCAACAGAAAAACTAGTTATGTATTACAAAGAGAGAATCTATCTTTTAGAGAAAGAATGGGAGACTAAGAAAGGTGAGTGGATACCTTGAAGAGAACCTTATTGGTCATGTCGTACACAACTGAAGCATCCTTGTCGATATTTGCCGTCTGGTAGATCTGCTTAATAAAAAACTGCAGCTATCTAAGCTGACAGTATTACTAAAATGATGGGAGACTCGATCATTTAATGCTTTCTTACTGCTTTCGTTCCCACCAACCCGCCATATCCGCCCCGCCCCGCCTCCGCCCGGCCCCCGCGCCCACCGCTGCCAAACATCTCGTGCTTCTTCACACAACGACGCAATAAAATGTAAAAAATTGTAGAACCCGGCCTCCCAATTGGTCCATTTACATCCATGGAATTTGCACCCAAAACGGCTCTTAGAGGCACTACATACCGCCAACTCCCCACATCCAACCAGTCCGTCGTAATCTACAACATCAAAATCACCTACTAGGTCTTTACCAGCCTCACACAACCTGCCTAGTACCACTAAATAGTGCACCCCTCCTGGAGCGCCCTTTTGTAGGGGCCCTCGAGGTTCATGCCCAAACACCCGTACCCCACACCTACACTATCAAAAGATGCTCCCATCCGCCAGAATCCAAAGGGGACCCCCTTTGGCCGGAGACAACAAAATGTTCAAAGTGGTTTTTCTCGACCTTCACAAGTCACAAATCGGTCATTGAGACACCAATCGAAAGCTAACACTCAGGAGAACCGACTGCACGGTTCAGTGGGCCGCACATACCACTTCCTGAGGTGCTACGGCGGTTTTTCAAAACCACAACAAACACCCTGTTTTGGGCTTTTCAGCGGCAACAATTGGTCAATCCAACAAACTAGGGAGCTCGTTGGAATCTTCGAATCGCGGGCATTCCAACGGTACCACTGGCTCCCCCGAAATCGCCCTGCAAGTGCACTTTTTGCAGCCATTTCTTCCACACCCATAACCACGAAAACCAAAAGTAGGTCGAAATCAACCATTTCGACGGTTTTGGTGCACGGGTGCCAAAATGTAACAAATCGTTAACAAAACCAAATTTCAGAAATTCGGGCCGTCTTTGAACTCAAATACCTCCACCACCAGAGCGACCTAGACCGAGCGGGTACCCGCGCCAGATCGGCATAATTTTTTCCCGTTGAACCATACCAATCAGGAGTAGTAGGTCGTCTTAGATGGGTAGAAATTGAGTAATTTTGTGGCAACCGGCGAAACATTTCAAAAGTGTGTAAGAACGGCGGCGTTAGAGTGTACCCTAACGGTACGGTTTGGTAGGAAAAAATTATGCCCAACTAACCGTACCATTGGTTTTGACAGGCCATCTTTGTGTGTGTAGCAGTAAGGCTGTAAAGTGGGTACCGATTTGGAGAAATTTGGAATCACGATAAATAGGGTGCAAATGGGAACCCGTGAGATGGAGGCCCCACGAGTGGTACTGTTAAAACCGCATAAAAGAGAGGAATCGAACCATATGTGTGGCTTCTCCAACTGAGGCTTGTAATGTGCTGTTTGGTGGTGTTGTTGTCGGGTACCATGAACCTTGAGATTTGACATTCTTACTCGGGGGTACTAGATTGAAAAGGGCCCGTTGTAGTGGCACTCCAAGGTACCCCAAACACGCCCTTTATGTTTGATTCTCTCCTAGATGCCTAGGTTTACGTCAATCACACAAAATGCAGATTTCGGCCCAAAATCACCACTCAATGGCTTCTTGAATCTGCACAATCCCCTCTACAACACTCCAATTCAAGCAGAAGATACTTCCAGACGCCCTCTACACACTGCACTCGTCCAACTCCAAAAAAGTTCAATCTACGGTTTTTGCCACCAGCTTGAAGTTTCTCACAACCGCCTCGCCCAAAGGGTCCCCCCTTTGAAAATGGCCTCCTCGACCGTTTTTCTCAATTTTGCAACCGCGCACCTGGACAACCTCCAGGTTGGAGAACCCCTCCAACCGAACCACCCAAAAAAATGTCTTTTCAAATAAACACCACGACCGTATAATTCAAGGCGGAAAACCCCGTCTCCGTGAATCCCAAGTGTCCACCATGTCTGTGCACTGAGAAACTCATACCCCAAAATGAGCCCCAATGAACCAAATAAATCTTTTGATTCCAATCGCCATAATATGTATATGTATCGATTCGTCGTGGTCCAAGCTTCCCAAATATAGTATTCATTGCGTTCCCAGCTTACTATGCCACTCTAAATCAACCGTTTTGTTCATTTCGCTTACGTAATCAACGACCTTCTCTACCTTCTCTTGTCTCCCCAGGTACCATTACTACAATTCCAAAACCACTCCCGGCATCCCCAGAACCGCCGCTTCAATCCAATACCAATATTTCAATACCACCCAATCCACGTCATATCGAACTTTATTGAAAACCCACTCTTCCCCGTCGATCTCCCCAACCAGGCCTTTGCAGCACCTGCAATTCACACTGGCTGCAAATTCGAACCCGCTCTTTCCAACGGTGCCAAAACCTCGAATACCCATTTTTCGACCCAATCTTCGTGTCACCGACCGACCAACCTAGCTCTCGGTTCCGAGTCGCGGAAGGTCGATTTTCACTTTTTTCGAAAAGTGCTCGAAAACCAAGGGTCCCCCCTTGAAAACCCGATTTTACCCCCCAAACTAACAGGGTTTCTTAACTATGGGGATTTTCTTTGGCCCCGTCAAGCCCACCATAAACGGCATCTGCAACACACCAAACTCACTGGGGCAAAAACTAGACCCCCGAAACTACGCCCCCAACTGGTCATCCTGCCTCTACAAATTCACACCTCGTTGTTGTTGCCGTTGGAACTTTTGCGACCTCCTACTTCGCACCTTCCAGTGCCACCAAACCCACCAAACTCACACCCCACCATAACAGCCACCACAAAACACCCCAAAGCCAATAAAACACACAAAAATCCCCCGCAACACCTCCAAATGAACTACCCTTTTCCTCGCCAGTACTGCTATCCTGCACAAAACCCGTACACCTCACCACTGCGAAACCGCCCATTTTCGCTCCAACTGCCCCAGGGTACCCCCAGGACCGTCTGTCTCGATTCACACATCCCGCCATATCCGCCCCGCCCCGCCTCCGCCCGGCCCCCGCGCCCACCGCTGCCAAACATCTCGTGCTTCTTCACACAACGACGCAATAAAATGTAAAAAATTGTAGAACCCGGCCTCCCAATTGGTCCATTTACATCCATGGAATTTGCACCCAAAACGGCTCTTAGAGGCACTACATACCGCCAACTCCCCACATCCAACCAGTCCGTCGTAATCTACAACATCAAAATCACCTACTAGGTCTTTACCAGCCTCACACAACCTGCCTAGTACCACTAAATAGTGCACCCCTCCTGGAGCGCCCTTTTGTAGGGGCCCTCGAGGTTCATGCCCAAACACCCGTACCCCACACCTACACTATCAAAAGATGCTCCCATCCGCCAGAATCCAAAGGGGACCCCCTTTGGCCGGAGACAACAAAATGTTCAAAGTGGTTTTTCTCGACCTTCACAAGTCACAAATCGGTCATTGAGACACCAATCGAAAGCTAACACTCAGGAGAACCGACTGCACGGTTCAGTGGGCCGCACATACCACTTCCTGAGGTGCTACGGCGGTTTTTCAAAAACCACAACAAACACCCTGTTTTGGGCTTTTCAGCGGCAACAATTGGTCAATCCAACAAACTAGGGAGCTCGTTGGAATCTTCGAATCGCGGGCATTCCAACGGTACCACTGGCTCCCCCGAAATCGCCCTGCAAGTGCACTTTTTGCAGCCATTTCTTCCACACCCATAACCACGAAAACCAAAAGTAGGTCGAAATCAACCATTTCGACGGTTTTGGTGCACGGGTGCCAAAATGTAACAAATCGTTAACAAAACCAAATTTCAGAAATTCGGGCCGTCTTTGAACTCAAATACCTCCACCACCAGAGCGACCTAGACCGAGCGGGTACCCGCGCCAGATCGGCATAATTTTTTCCCGTTGAACCATACCAATCAGGAGTAGTAGGTCGTCTTAGATGGGTAGAAATTGAGTAATTTTGTGGCAACCGGCGAAACATTTCAAAAGTGTGTAAGAACGGCGGCGTTAGAGTGTACCCTAACGGTACGGTTTGGTAGGAAAAAATTATGCCCAACTAACCGTACCATTGGTTTTGACAGGCCATCTTTGTGTGTGTAGCAGTAAGGCTGTAAAGTGGGTACCGATTTGGAGAAATTTGGAATCACGATAAATAGGGTGCAAATGGGAACCCGTGAGATGGAGGCCCCACGAGTGGTACTGTTAAAACCGCATAAAAGAGAGGAATCGAACCATATGTGTGGCTTCTCCAACTGAGGCTTGTAATGTGCTGTTTGGTGGTGTTGTTGTCGGGTACCATGAACCTTGAGATTTGACATTCTTACTCGGGGGTACTAGATTGAAAAGGGCCCGTTGTAGTGGCACTCCAAGGTACCCCAAACACGCCCTTTATGTTTGATTCTCTCCTAGATGCCTAGGTTTACGTCAATCACACAAAATGCAGATTTCGGCCCAAAATCACCACTCAATGGCTTCTTGAATCTGCACAATCCCCTCTACAACACTCCAATTCAAGCAGAAGATACTTCCAGACGCCCTCTACACACTGCACTCGTCCAACTCCAAAAAAGTTCAATCTACGGTTTTTGCCACCAGCTTGAAGTTTCTCACAACCGCCTCGCCCAAAGGGTCCCCCCTTTGAAAATGGCCTCCTCGACCGTTTTTCTCAATTTTGCAACCGCGCACCTGGACAACCTCCAGGTTGGAGAACCCCCTCCAACCGAACCACCCAAAAAAATGTCTTTTCAAATAAACACCACGACCGTATAATTCAAGGCGGAAAACCCCGTCTCCGTGAATCCCAAGTGTCCACCATGTCTGTGCACTGAGAAACTCATACCCCAAAATGAGCCCCAATGAACCAAATAAATCTTTTGATTCCAATCGCCATAATATGTATATGTATCGATTCGTCGTGGTCCAAGCTTCCCAAATATAGTATTCATTGCGTTCCCAGCTTACTATGCCACTCTAAATCAACCGTTTTGTTCATTTCGCTTACGTAATCAACGACCTTCTCTACCTTCTCTTGTCTCCCCAGGTACCATTACTACAATTCCAAAACCACTCCCGGCATCCCCAGAACCGCCGCTTCAATCCAATACCAATATTTCAATACCACCCAATCCACGTCATATCGAACTTTATTGAAAACCCACTCTTCCCCGTCGATCTCCCCAACCAGGCCTTTGCAGCACCTGCAATTCACACTGGCTGCAAATTCGAACCCGCTCTTTCCAACGGTGCCAAAACCTCGAATACCCATTTTTCGACCCAATCTTCGTGTCACCGACCGACCAACCTAGCTCTCGGTTCCGAGTCGCGGAAGGTCGATTTTCACTTTTTTCGAAAAGTGCTCGAAAACCAAGGGTCCCCCCTTGAAAACCCGATTTTACCCCCCAAACTAACAGGGTTTCTTAACTATGGGGATTTTCTTTGGCCCCGTCAAGCCCACCATAAACGGCATCTGCAACACACCAAACTCACTGGGGCAAAAACTAGACCCCCGAAACTACGCCCCCAACTGGTCATCCTGCCTCTACAAATTCACACCTCGTTGTTGTTGCCGTTGGAACTTTTGCGACCTCCTACTTCGCACCTTCCAGTGCCACCAAACCCACCAAACTCACACCCCACCATAACAGCCACCACAAAACACCCCAAAGCCAATAAAACACACAAAAATCCCCCCGCAACACCTCCAAATGAACTACCCTTTTCCTCGCCAGTACTGCTATCCTGCACAAAACCCGTACACCTCACCACTGCGAAACCGCCCATTTTCGCTCCAACTGCCCCAGGGTACCCCCAGGACCGTCTGTCTCGATTCACACATCCCGCCATATCCGCCCCGCCCCGCCTCCGCCCGGCCCCCGCGCCCACCGCTGCCAAACATCTCGTGCTTCTTCACACAACGACGCAATAAAATGTAAAAAATTGTAGAACCCGGCCTCCCAATTGGTCCATTTACATCCATGGAATTTGCACCCAAAACGGCTCTTAGAGGCACTACATACCGCCAACTCCCCACATCCAACCAGTCCGTCGTAATCTACAACATCAAAATCACCTACTAGGTCTTTACCAGCCTCACACAACCTGCCTAGTACCACTAAATAGTGCACCCCTCCTGGAGCGCCCTTTTGTAGGGGCCCTCGAGGTTCATGCCCAAACACCCGTACCCCACACCTACACTATCAAAAGATGCTCCCATCCGCCAGAATCCAAAGGGGACCCCCTTTGGCCGGAGACAACAAAATGTTCAAAGTGGTTTTTCTCGACCTTCACAAGTCACAAATCGGTCATTGAGACACCAATCGAAAGCTAACACTCAGGAGAACCGACTGCACGGTTCAGTGGGCCGCACATACCACTTCCTGAGGTGCTACGGCGGTTTTTCAAAAACCACAACAAACACCCTGTTTTGGGCTTTTCAGCGGCAACAATTGGTCAATCCAACAAACTAGGGAGCTCGTTGGAATCTTCGAATCGCGGGCATTCCAACGGTACCACTGGCTCCCCCGAAATCGCCCTGCAAGTGCACTTTTTGCAGCCATTTCTTCCACACCCATAACCACGAAAACCAAAAGTAGGTCGAAATCAACCATTTCGACGGTTTTGGTGCACGGGTGCCAAAATGTAACAAATCGTTAACAAAACCAAATTTCAGAAATTCGGGCCGTCTTTGAACTCAAATACCTCCACCACCAGAGCGACCTAGACCGAGCGGGTACCCGCGCCAGATCGGCATAATTTTTTCCCGTTGAACCATACCAATCAGGAGTAGTAGGTCGTCTTAGATGGGTAGAAATTGAGTAATTTTGTGGCAACCGGCGAAACATTTCAAAAGTGTGTAAGAACGGCGGCGTTAGAGTGTACCCTAACGGTACGGTTTGGTAGGAAAAAATTATGCCCAACTAACCGTACCATTGGTTTTGACAGGCCATCTTTGTGTGTGTAGCAGTAAGGCTGTAAAGTGGGTACCGATTTGGAGAAATTTGGAATCACGATAAATAGGGTGCAAATGGGAACCCGTGAGATGGAGGCCCCACGAGTGGTACTGTTAAAACCGCATAAAAGAGAGGAATCGAACCATATGTGTGGCTTCTCCAACTGAGGCTTGTAATGTGCTGTTTGGTGGTGTTGTTGTCGGGTACCATGAACCTTGAGATTTGACATTCTTACTCGGGGGTACTAGATTGAAAAGGGCCCGTTGTAGTGGCACTCCAAGGTACCCCAAACACGCCCTTTATGTTTGATTCTCTCCTAGATGCCTAGGTTTACGTCAATCACACAAAATGCAGATTTCGGCCCAAAATCACCACTCAATGGCTTCTTGAATCTGCACAATCCCCTCTACAACACTCCAATTCAAGCAGAAGATACTTCCAGACGCCCTCTACACACTGCACTCGTCCAACTCCAAAAAAGTTCAATCTACGGTTTTTGCCACCAGCTTGAAGTTTCTCACAACCGCCTCGCCCAAAGGGTCCCCCCTTTGAAAATGGCCTCCTCGACCGTTTTTCTCAATTTTGCAACCGCGCACCTGGACAACCTCCAGGTTGGAGACCCCCTCCAACCGAACCACCCAAAAAAATGTCTTTTCAAATAAACACCACGACCGTATAATTCAAGGCGGAAAACCCCGTCTCCGTGAATCCCAAGTGTCCACCATGTCTGTGCACTGAGAAACTCATACCCCAAAATGAGCCCCAATGAACCAAATAAATCTTTTGATTCCAATCGCCATAATATGTATATGTATCGATTCGTCGTGGTCCAAGCTTCCCAAATATAGTATTCATTGCGTTCCCAGCTTACTATGCCACTCTAAATCAACCGTTTTGTTCATTTCGCTTACGTAATCAACGACCTTCTCTACCTTCTCTTGTCTCCCCAGGTACCATTACTACAATTCCAAAACCACTCCCGGCATCCCCAGAACCGCCGCTTCAATCCAATACCAATATTTCAATACCACCCAATCCACGTCATATCGAACTTTATTGAAAACCCACTCTTCCCCGTCGATCTCCCCAACCAGGCCTTTGCAGCACCTGCAATTCACACTGGCTGCAAATTCGAACCCGCTCTTTCCAACGGTGCCAAAACCTCGAATACCCATTTTTCGACCCAATCTTCGTGTCACCGACCGACCAACCTAGCTCTCGGTTCCGAGTCGCGGAAGGTCGATTTTCACTTTTTTCGAAAAGTGCTCGAAAACCAAGGGTCCCCCCTTGAAAACCCGATTTTACCCCCCAAACTAACAGGGTTTCTTAACTATGGGGATTTTCTTTGGCCCCGTCAAGCCCACCATAAACGGCATCTGCAACACACCAAACTCACTGGGGCAAAAACTAGACCCCCGAAACTACGCCCCCAACTGGTCATCCTGCCTCTACAAATTCACACCTCGTTGTTGTTGCCGTTGGAACTTTTGCGACCTCCTACTTCGCACCTTCCAGTGCCACCAAACCCACCAAACTCACACCCCACCATAACAGCCACCACAAAACACCCCAAAGCCAATAAAACACACAAAAATCCCCCCGCAACACCTCCAAATGAACTACCCTTTTCCTCGCCAGTACTGCTATCCTGCACAAAACCCGTACACCTCACCACTGCGAAACCGCCCATTTTCGCTCCAACTGCCCCAGGGTACCCCCAGGACCGTCTGTCTCGATTCACACATCCCGCCATATCCGCCCCGCCCCGCCTCCGCCCGGCCCCCGCGCCCACCGCTGCCAAACATCTCGTGCTTCTTCACACAACGACGCAATAAAATGTAAAAAATTGTAGAACCCGGCCTCCCAATTGGTCCATTTACATCCATGGAATTTGCACCCAAAACGGCTCTTAGAGGCACTACATACCGCCAACTCCCCACATCCAACCAGTCCGTCGTAATCTACAACATCAAAATCACCTACTAGGTCTTTACCAGCCTCACACAACCTGCCTAGTACCACTAAATAGTGCACCCCTCCTGGAGCGCCCTTTTGTAGGGGCCCTCGAGGTTCATGCCCAAACACCCGTACCCCACACCTACACTATCAAAAGATGCTCCCATCCGCCAGAATCCAAAGGGGACCCCCTTTGGCCGGAGACAACAAAATGTTCAAAGTGGTTTTTCTCGACCTTCACAAGTCACAAATCGGTCATTGAGACACCAATCGAAAGCTAACACTCAGGAGAACCGACTGCACGGTTCAGTGGGCCGCACATACCACTTCCTGAGGTGCTACGGCGGTTTTTCAAAAACCACAACAAACACCCTGTTTTGGGCTTTTCAGCGGCAACAATTGGTCAATCCAACAAACTAGGGAGCTCGTTGGAATCTTCGAATCGCGGGCATTCCAACGGTACCACTGGCTCCCCCGAAATCGCCCTGCAAGTGCACTTTTTGCAGCCATTTCTTCCACACCCATAACCACGAAAACCAAAAGTAGGTCGAAATCAACCATTTCGACGGTTTTGGTGCACGGGTGCCAAAATGTAACAAATCGTTAACAAAACCAAATTTCAGAAATTCGGGCCGTCTTTGAACTCAAATACCTCCACCACCAGAGCGACCTAGACCGAGCGGGTACCCGCGCCAGATCGGCATAATTTTTTCCCGTTGAACCATACCAATCAGGAGTAGTAGGTCGTCTTAGATGGGTAGAAATTGAGTAATTTTGTGGCAACCGGCGAAACATTTCAAAAGTGTGTAAGAACGGCGGCGTTAGAGTGTACCCTAACGGTACGGTTTGGTAGGAAAAAATTATGCCCAACTAACCGTACCATTGGTTTTGACAGGCCATCTTTGTGTGTGTAGCAGTAAGGCTGTAAAGTGGGTACCGATTTGGAGAAATTTGGAATCACGATAAATAGGGTGCAAATGGGAACCCGTGAGATGGAGGCCCCACGAGTGGTACTGTTAAAACCGCATAAAAGAGAGGAATCGAACCATATGTGTGGCTTCTCCAACTGAGGCTTGTAATGTGCTGTTTGGTGGTGTTGTTGTCGGGTACCATGAACCTTGAGATTTGACATTCTTACTCGGGGGTACTAGATTGAAAAGGGCCCGTTGTAGTGGCACTCCAAGGTACCCCAAACACGCCCTTTATGTTTGATTCTCTCCTAGATGCCTAGGTTTACGTCAATCACACAAAATGCAGATTTCGGCCCAAAATCACCACTCAATGGCTTCTTGAATCTGCACAATCCCCTCTACAACACTCCAATTCAAGCAGAAGATACTTCCAGACGCCCTCTACACACTGCACTCGTCCAACTCCAAAAAAGTTCAATCTACGGTTTTTGCCACCAGCTTGAAGTTTCTCACAACCGCCTCGCCCAAAGGGTCCCCCCTTTGAAAATGGCCTCCTCGACCGTTTTTCTCAATTTTGCAACCGCGCACCTGGACAACCTCCAGGTTGGAGAACCCCTCCAACCGAACCACCCAAAAAATGTCTTTTCAAATAAACACCACGACCGTATAATTCAAGGCGGAAAACCCCGTCTCCGTGAATCCCAAGTGTCCACCATGTCTGTGCACTGAGAAACTCATACCCCAAAATGAGCCCCAATGAACCAAATAAATCTTTTGATTCCAATCGCCATAATATGTATATGTATCGATTCGTCGTGGTCCAAGCTTCCCAAATATAGTATTCATTGCGTTCCCAGCTTACTATGCCACTCTAAATCAACCGTTTTGTTCATTTCGCTTACGTAATCAACGACCTTCTCTACCTTCTCTTGTCTCCCCAGGTACCATTACTACAATTCCAAAACCACTCCCGGCATCCCCAGAACCGCCGCTTCAATCCAATACCAATATTTCAATACCACCCAATCCACGTCATATCGAACTTTATTGAAAACCCACTCTTCCCCGTCGATCTCCCCAACCAGGCCTTTGCAGCACCTGCAATTCACACTGGCTGCAAATTCGAACCCGCTCTTTCCAACGGTGCCAAAACCTCGAATACCCATTTTTCGACCCAATCTTCGTGTCACCGACCGACCAACCTAGCTCTCGGTTCCGAGTCGCGGAAGGTCGATTTTCACTTTTTTCGAAAAGTGCTCGAAAACCAAGGGTCCCCCCTTGAAAACCCGATTTTACCCCCCAAACTAACAGGGTTTCTTAACTATGGGGATTTTCTTTGGCCCCGTCAAGCCCACCATAAACGGCATCTGCAACACACCAAACTCACTGGGGCAAAAACTAGACCCCCGAAACTACGCCCCCAACTGGTCATCCTGCCTCTACAAATTCACACCTCGTTGTTGTTGCCGTTGGAACTTTTGCGACCTCCTACTTCGCACCTTCCAGTGCCACCAAACCCACCAAACTCACACCCCACCATAACAGCCACCACAAAACACCCCAAAGCCAATAAAACACACAAAAATCCCCCCGCAACACCTCCAAATGAACTACCCTTTTCCTCGCCAGTACTGCTATCCTGCACAAAACCCGTACACCTCACCACTGCGAAACCGCCCATTTTCGCTCCAACTGCCCCAGGGTACCCCCAGGACCGTCTGTCTCGATTCACACATCCCGCCATATCCGCCCCGCCCCGCCTCCGCCCGGCCCCCGCGCCCACCGCTGCCAAACATCTCGTGCTTCTTCACACAACGACGCAATAAAATGTAAAAAATTGTAGAACCCGGCCTCCCAATTGGTCCATTTACATCCATGGAATTTGCACCCAAAACGGCTCTTAGAGGCACTACATACCGCCAACTCCCCACATCCAACCAGTCCGTCGTAATCTACAACATCAAAATCACCTACTAGGTCTTTACCAGCCTCACACAACCTGCCTAGTACCACTAAATAGTGCACCCCTCCTGGAGCGCCCTTTTGTAGGGGCCCTCGAGGTTCATGCCCAAACACCCGTACCCCACACCTACACTATCAAAAGATGCTCCCATCCGCCAGAATCCAAAGGGGACCCCCTTTGGCCGGAGACAACAAAATGTTCAAAGTGGTTTTTCTCGACCTTCACAAGTCACAAATCGGTCATTGAGACACCAATCGAAAGCTAACACTCAGGAGAACCGACTGCACGGTTCAGTGGGCCGCACATACCACTTCCTGAGGTGCTACGGCGGTTTTTCAAAAACCACAACAAACACCCTGTTTTGGGCTTTTCAGCGGCAACAATTGGTCAATCCAACAAACTAGGGAGCTCGTTGGAATCTTCGAATCGCGGGCATTCCAACGGTACCACTGGCTCCCCCGAAATCGCCCTGCAAGTGCACTTTTTGCAGCCATTTCTTCCACACCCATAACCACGAAAACCAAAAGTAGGTCGAAATCAACCATTTCGACGGTTTTGGTGCACGGGTGCCAAAATGTAACAAATCGTTAACAAAACCAAATTTCAGAAATTCGGGCCGTCTTTGAACTCAAATACCTCCACCACCAGAGCGACCTAGACCGAGCGGGTACCCGCGCCAGATCGGCATAATTTTTTCCCGTTGAACCATACCAATCAGGAGTAGTAGGTCGTCTTAGATGGGTAGAAATTGAGTAATTTTGTGGCAACCGGCGAAACATTTCAAAAGTGTGTAAGAACGGCGGCGTTAGAGTGTACCCTAACGGTACGGTTTGGTAGGAAAAAATTATGCCCAACTAACCGTACCATTGGTTTTGACAGGCCATCTTTGTGTGTGTAGCAGTAAGGCTGTAAAGTGGGTACCGATTTGGAGAAATTTGGAATCACGATAAATAGGGTGCAAATGGGAACCCGTGAGATGGAGGCCCCACGAGTGGTACTGTTAAAACCGCATAAAAGAGAGGAATCGAACCATATGTGTGGCTTCTCCAACTGAGGCTTGTAATGTGCTGTTTGGTGGTGTTGTTGTCGGGTACCATGAACCTTGAGATTTGACATTCTTACTCGGGGGTACTAGATTGAAAAGGGCCCGTTGTAGTGGCACTCCAAGGTACCCCAAACACGCCCTTTATGTTTGATTCTCTCCTAGATGCCTAGGTTTACGTCAATCACACAAAATGCAGATTTCGGCCCAAAATCACCACTCAATGGCTTCTTGAATCTGCACAATCCCCTCTACAACACTCCAATTCAAGCAGAAGATACTTCCAGACGCCCTCTACACACTGCACTCGTCCAACTCCAAAAAAGTTCAATCTACGGTTTTTGCCACCAGCTTGAAGTTTCTCACAACCGCCTCGCCCAAAGGGTCCCCCCTTTGAAAATGGCCTCCTCGACCGTTTTTCTCAATTTTGCAACCGCGCACCTGGACAACCTCCAGGTTGGAGACCCCCTCCAACCGAACCACCCAAAAAAATGTCTTTTCAAATAAACACCACGACCGTATAATTCAAGGCGGAAAACCCCGTCTCCGTGAATCCCAAGTGTCCACCATGTCTGTGCACTGAGAAACTCATACCCCAAAATGAGCCCCAATGAACCAAATAAATCTTTTGATTCCAATCGCCATAATATGTATATGTATCGATTCGTCGTGGTCCAAGCTTCCCAAATATAGTATTCATTGCGTTCCCAGCTTACTATGCCACTCTAAATCAACCGTTTTGTTCATTTCGCTTACGTAATCAACGACCTTCTCTACCTTCTCTTGTCTCCCCAGGTACCATTACTACAATTCCAAAACCACTCCCGGCATCCCCAGAACCGCCGCTTCAATCCAATACCAATATTTCAATACCACCCAATCCACGTCATATCGAACTTTATTGAAAACCCACTCTTCCCCGTCGATCTCCCCAACCAGGCCTTTGCAGCACCTGCAATTCACACTGGCTGCAAATTCGAACCCGCTCTTTCCAACGGTGCCAAAACCTCGAATACCCATTTTTCGACCCAATCTTCGTGTCACCGACCGACCAACCTAGCTCTCGGTTCCGAGTCGCGGAAGGTCGATTTTCACTTTTTTCGAAAAGTGCTCGAAAACCAAGGGTCCCCCCTTGAAAACCCGATTTTACCCCCCAAACTAACAGGGTTTCTTAACTATGGGGATTTTCTTTGGCCCCGTCAAGCCCACCATAAACGGCATCTGCAACACACCAAACTCACTGGGGCAAAAACTAGACCCCCGAAACTACGCCCCCAACTGGTCATCCTGCCTCTACAAATTCACACCTCGTTGTTGTTGCCGTTGGAACTTTTGCGACCTCCTACTTCGCACCTTCCAGTGCCACCAAACCCACCAAACTCACACCCCACCATAACAGCCACCACAAAACACCCCAAAGCCAATAAAACACACAAAAATCCCCCCGCAACACCTCCAAATGAACTACCCTTTTCCTCGCCAGTACTGCTATCCTGCACAAAACCCATACACCTCACCACTGCGAAACCGCCCATTTTCGCTCCAACTGCCCCAGGGTACCCCCAGGACCGTCTGTCTCGATTCACACATCCCGCCATATCCGCCCCGCCCCGCCTCCGCCCGGCCCCCGCGCCCACCGCTGCCAAACATCTCGTGCTTCTTCACACAACGACGCAATAAAATGTAAAAAATTGTAGAACCCGGCCTCCCAATTGGTCCATTTACATCCATGGAATTTGCACCCAAAACGGCTCTTAGAGGCACTACATACCGCCAACTCCCCACATCCAACCAGTCCGTCGTAATCTACAACATCAAAATCACCTACTAGGTCTTTACCAGCCTCACACAACCTGCCTAGTACCACTAAATAGTGCACCCCTCCTGGAGCGCCCTTTTGTAGGGGCCCTCGAGGTTCATGCCCAAACACCCGTACCCCACACCTACACTATCAAAAGATGCTCCCATCCGCCAGAATCCAAAGGGGACCCCCTTTGGCCGGAGACAACAAAATGTTCAAAGTGGTTTTTCTCGACCTTCACAAGTCACAAATCGGTCATTGAGACACCAATCGAAAGCTAACACTCAGGAGAACCGACTGCACGGTTCAGTGGGCCGCACATACCACTTCCTGAGGTGCTACGGCGGTTTTTCAAAAACCACAACAAACACCCTGTTTTGGGCTTTTCAGCGGCAACAATTGGTCAATCCAACAAACTAGGGAGCTCGTTGGAATCTTCGAATCGCGGGCATTCCAACGGTACCACTGGCTCCCCCGAAATCGCCCTGCAAGTGCACTTTTTGCAGCCATTTCTTCCACACCCATAACCACGAAAACCAAAAGTAGGTCGAAATCAACCATTTCGACGGTTTTGGTGCACGGGTGCCAAAATGTAACAAATCGTTAACAAAACCAAATTTCAGAAATTCGGGCCGTCTTTGAACTCAAATACCTCCACCACCAGAGCGACCTAGACCGAGCGGGTACCCGCGCCAGATCGGCATAATTTTTTCCCGTTGAACCATACCAATCAGGAGTAGTAGGTCGTCTTAGATGGGTAGAAATTGAGTAATTTTGTGGCAACCGGCGAAACATTTCAAAAGTGTGTAAGAACGGCGGCGTTAGAGTGTACCCTAACGGTACGGTTTGGTAGGAAAAAATTATGCCCAACTAACCGTACCATTGGTTTTGACAGGCCATCTTTGTGTGTGTAGCAGTAAGGCTGTAAAGTGGGTACCGATTTGGAGAAATTTGGAATCACGATAAATAGGGTGCAAATGGGAACCCGTGAGATGGAGGCCCCACGAGTGGTACTGTTAAAACCGCATAAAAGAGAGGAATCGAACCATATGTGTGGCTTCTCCAACTGAGGCTTGTAATGTGCTGTTTGGTGGTGTTGTTGTCGGGTACCATGAACCTTGAGATTTGACATTCTTACTCGGGGGTACTAGATTGAAAAGGGCCCGTTGTAGTGGCACTCCAAGGTACCCCAAACACGCCCTTTATGTTTGATTCTCTCCTAGATGCCTAGGTTTACGTCAATCACACAAAATGCAGATTTCGGCCCAAAATCACCACTCAATGGCTTCTTGAATCTGCACAATCCCCTCTACAACACTCCAATTCAAGCAGAAGATACTTCCAGACGCCCTCTACACACTGCACTCGTCCAACTCCAAAAAAGTTCAATCTACGGTTTTTGCCACCAGCTTGAAGTTTCTCACAACCGCCTCGCCCAAAGGGTCCCCCCTTTGAAAATGGCCTCCTCGACCGTTTTTCTCAATTTTGCAACCGCGCACCTGGACAACCTCCAGGTTGGAGAACCCCTCCAACCGAACCACCCAAAAAAATGTCTTTTCAAATAAACACCACGACCGTATAATTCAAGGCGGAAAACCCCGTCTCCGTGAATCCCAAGTGTCCACCATGTCTGTGCACTGAGAAACTCATACCCCAAAATGAGCCCCAATGAACCAAATAAATCTTTTGATTCCAATCGCCATAATATGTATATGTATCGATTCGTCGTGGTCCAAGCTTCCCAAATATAGTATTCATTGCGTTCCCAGCTTACTATGCCACTCTAAATCAACCGTTTTGTTCATTTCGCTTACGTAATCAACGACCTTCTCTACCTTCTCTTGTCTCCCCAGGTACCATTACTACAATTCCAAAACCACTCCCGGCATCCCCAGAACCGCCGCTTCAATCCAATACCAATATTTCAATACCACCCAATCCACGTCATATCGAACTTTATTGAAAACCCACTCTTCCCCGTCGATCTCCCCAACCAGGCCTTTGCAGCACCTGCAATTCACACTGGCTGCAAATTCGAACCCGCTCTTTCCAACGGTGCCAAAACCTCGAATACCCATTTTTCGACCCAATCTTCGTGTCACCGACCGACCAACCTAGCTCTCGGTTCCGAGTCGCGGAAGGTCGATTTTCACTTTTTTCGAAAAGTGCTCGAAAACCAAGGGTCCCCCCTTGAAAACCCGATTTTACCCCCCAAACTAACAGGGTTTCTTAACTATGGGGATTTTCTTTGGCCCCGTCAAGCCCACCATAAACGGCATCTGCAACACACCAAACTCACTGGGGCAAAAACTAGACCCCCGAAACTACGCCCCCAACTGGTCATCCTGCCTCTACAAATTCACACCTCGTTGTTGTTGCCGTTGGAACTTTTGCGACCTCCTACTTCGCACCTTCCAGTGCCACCAAACCCACCAAACTCACACCCCACCATAACAGCCACCACAAAACACCCCAAAGCCAATAAAACACACAAAAATCCCCCCGCAACACCTCCAAATGAACTACCCTTTTCCTCGCCAGTACTGCTATCCTGCACAAAACCCGTACACCTCACCACTGCGAAACCGCCCATTTTCGCTCCAACTGCCCCAGGGTACCCCCAGGACCGTCTGTCTCGATTCACACATCCCGCCATATCCGCCCCGCCCCGCCTCCGCCCGGCCCCCGCGCCCACCGCTGCCAAACATCTCGTGCTTCTTCACACAACGACGCAATAAAATGTAAAAAATTGTAGAACCCGGCCTCCCAATTGGTCCATTTACATCCATGGAATTTGCACCCAAAACGGCTCTTAGAGGCACTACATACCGCCAACTCCCCACATCCAACCAGTCCGTCGTAATCTACAACATCAAAATCACCTACTAGGTCTTTACCAGCCTCACACAACCTGCCTAGTACCACTAAATAGTGCACCCCTCCTGGAGCGCCCTTTTGTAGGGGCCCTCGAGGTTCATGCCCAAACACCCGTACCCCACACCTACACTATCAAAAGATGCTCCCATCCGCCAGAATCCAAAGGGGACCCCCTTTGGCCGGAGACAACAAAATGTTCAAAGTGGTTTTTCTCGACCTTCACAAGTCACAAATCGGTCATTGAGACACCAATCGAAAGCTAACACTCAGGAGAACCGACTGCACGGTTCAGTGGGCCGCACATACCACTTCCTGAGGTGCTACGGCGGTTTTTCAAAAACCACAACAAACACCCTGTTTTGGGCTTTTCAGCGGCAACAATTGGTCAATCCAACAAACTAGGGAGCTCGTTGGAATCTTCGAATCGCGGGCATTCCAACGGTACCACTGGCTCCCCCGAAATCGCCCTGCAAGTGCACTTTTTGCAGCCATTTCTTCCACACCCATAACCACGAAAACCAAAAGTAGGTCGAAATCAACCATTTCGACGGTTTTGGTGCACGGGTGCCAAAATGTAACAAATCGTTAACAAAACCAAATTTCAGAAATTCGGGCCGTCTTTGAACTCAAATACCTCCACCACCAGAGCGACCTAGACCGAGCGGGTACCCGCGCCAGATCGGCATAATTTTTTCCCGTTGAACCATACCAATCAGGAGTAGTAGGTCGTCTTAGATGGGTAGAAATTGAGTAATTTTGTGGCAACCGGCGAAACATTTCAAAAGTGTGTAAGAACGGCGGCGTTAGAGTGTACCCTAACGGTACGGTTTGGTAGGAAAAAATTATGCCCAACTAACCGTACCATTGGTTTTGACAGGCCATCTTTTGTGTGTGTAGCAGTAAGGCTGTAAAGTGGGTACCGATTTGGAGAAATTTGGAATCACGATAAATAGGGTGCAAATGGGAACCCGTGAGATGGAGGCCCCACGAGTGGTACTGTTAAAACCGCATAAAAGAGAGGAATCGAACCATATGTGTGGCTTCTCCAACTGAGGCTTGTAATGTGCTGTTTGGTGGTGTTGTTGTCGGGTACCATGAACCTTGAGATTTGACATTCTTACTCGGGGGTACTAGATTGAAAAGGGCCCGTTGTAGTGGCACTCCAAGGTACCCCAAACACGCCCTTTATGTTTGATTCTCTCCTAGATGCCTAGGTTTACGTCAATCACACAAAATGCAGATTTCGGCCCAAAATCACCACTCAATGGCTTCTTGAATCTGCACAATCCCCTCTACAACACTCCAATTCAAGCAGAAGATACTTCCAGACGCCCTCTACACACTGCACTCGTCCAACTCCAAAAAAGTTCAATCTACGGTTTTTGCCACCAGCTTGAAGTTTCTCACAACCGCCTCGCCCAAAGGGTCCCCCCTTTGAAAATGGCCTCCTCGACCGTTTTTCTCAATTTTGCAACCGCGCACCTGGACAACCTCCAGGTTGGAGAACCCCTCCAACCGAACCACCCAAAAAAATGTCTTTTCAAATAAACACCACGACCGTATAATTCAAGGCGGAAAACCCCGTCTCCGTGAATCCCAAGTGTCCACCATGTCTGTGCACTGAGAAACTCATACCCCAAAATGAGCCCCAATGAACCAAATAAATCTTTTGATTCCAATCGCCATAATATGTATATGTATCGATTCGTCGTGGTCCAAGCTTCCCAAATATAGTATTCATTGCGTTCCCAGCTTACTATGCCACTCTAAATCAACCGTTTTGTTCATTTCGCTTACGTAATCAACGACCTTCTCTACCTTCTCTTGTCTCCCCAGGTACCATTACTACAATTCCAAAACCACTCCCGGCATCCCCAGAACCGCCGCTTCAATCCAATACCAATATTTCAATACCACCCAATCCACGTCATATCGAACTTTATTGAAAACCCACTCTTCCCCGTCGATCTCCCCAACCAGGCCTTTGCAGCACCTGCAATTCACACTGGCTGCAAATTCGAACCCGCTCTTTCCAACGGTGCCAAAACCTCGAATACCCATTTTTCGACCCAATCTTCGTGTCACCGACCGACCAACCTAGCTCTCGGTTCCGAGTCGCGGAAGGTCGATTTTCACTTTTTTCGAAAAGTGCTCGAAAACCAAGGGTCCCCCCTTGAAAACCCGATTTTACCCCCCAAACTAACAGGGTTTCTTAACTATGGGGATTTTCTTTGGCCCCGTCAAGCCCACCATAAACGGCATCTGCAACACACCAAACTCACTGGGGCAAAAACTAGACCCCCGAAACTACGCCCCCAACTGGTCATCCTGCCTCTACAAATTCACACCTCGTTGTTGTTGCCGTTGGAACTTTTGCGACCTCCTACTTCGCACCTTCCAGTGCCACCAAACCCACCAAACTCACACCCCACCATAACAGCCACCACAAAACACCCCAAAGCCAATAAAACACACAAAAATCCCCCCGCAACACCTCCAAATGAACTACCCTTTTCCTCGCCAGTACTGCTATCCTGCACAAAACCCGTACACCTCACCACTGCGAAACCGCCCATTTTCGCTCCAACTGCCCCAGGGTACCCCCAGGACCGTCTGTCTCGATTCACACATCCCGCCATATCCGCCCCGCCCCGCCTCCGCCCGGCCCCCGCGCCCACCGCTGCCAAAAAATCGAAATTGGGTATCTATATATAGTCCCTTAGGATTTAATATTTTACGGCGGTTGACGAGATATCGGGGGCTTTAGGTATGAGGCATTTTGGCGGATCAAAGGAGTAGGATTAGGGAAATCTTCTGGTTAAAGTTACCAGAGCATTAGTAGCTCCGTATAGTATAGAAAACACTTATTTTGGACTTTTTTGGAATGTTATGGGGATAGAAATCGAGCTATTCATCACCTTCAATCACTGCGGTGAGCTCAATATCGAACTCCGGTGACGTTTCTAGACCCGTACCTCCCTTATCATTTAGTGGGTCCTTTTACTCTGGTTGAGCCATTTGGTACTCTATTGGCATATAATTGTATTTTAATTTTATTGTCAGCAATTGACTCTCCATCTTCTTCGGGTGCCTCGAAAATCGGATCGGTATCTGGTGTGTCAATTGGTTATCTCACACTAACCATAGCACACACTTCCAAGGAATTGGCCTACATGATTCCTATTCATCTCTGTCTCAATTTAAATCAATGAATACGGTTATTTGTAACCAATTATATGATATGATGACCCTCTAGATCCACATTTTCCCATACTGTCTGTACCTATGATTTCAAGAAGCTATGGCCACTTCGATGCTACTCCTCTTGACTCGTAAAGAGCGCAAATGAAGTCACAAATTCCCATAAAAGCATTATCCACGGCTTCACTTACTGTATATCCCTGTTGCCGACCTCGAACAGTATTGCATGTAATGGCCTGGGTCGCTTGGGTGCCGCTGTTTCAGACTTCGGTTGCATGGGGGCTTGCAGTTTAGGTTCCCATACTAGTACTTAGTATATGATAGAATATATCTCGAAAATGACAGCTGGTAATACGGTTTAAACTATTCTCGAGAGCACAGATTATAGTGAGGAGGATATAGGAGGTTTGTTCCATGCAAGGGCTGCGGCTACATGCATAAGGATCCACCCCAATCGAGTAGCTAAAGGAACTATTCAAATGTCGATTAAACCTGATATTCATCTTCTTTACTCAAATATCGGTTATACTGAAGTCCAGATTTAGCAGATAATTAAAATCGATATAATCTTGAGGGGGGAAGGGACAGTCTAGAAGACCTTGCGTCACAGAAGTGTATACAGATGTTTGGGGTCTCTGGTACTAGATCTCGAGTTTGGCCGATGTAAATGCATGTTTCAATTGAAGTTATATTTTTTCGGGAAGTTGTTGGGCATTCTTCGACAGCTCCATTTCTTTCAATCAAGGATTTCAATTCAAGTTGTGTTTGAATCGTCAATCGAGAAGACTAATACTAGAGTTAGTAAAGTAGGGCCGAAGTAAATATAGGTAGGGCTCCTCGGCGTTCAAAAAGGAGTTTACACAATTTACATAATCTGACGCGGAAGTGAAACAATTTCAAGGAATATTGTAAGCTATCCTTCCCCCTTCGACAGTTTCAAGTGTAGATCCCGAGCCGCACCCTAGCCTCGGGCTGCATAAGCGGGCCCTATTTAAGTATCGGTTATTTCCCCCTTTTGTCTTAACTAATAAAAAAAGTGGGTTCGCCTGTCAATTAAAGAATTTCACCGTCTTGACCTTCTACCGACGCATCAGTCGAATCTGCCCCGACATCATTTTGTCCTGAAAGAATCCGAGTCTCAATGCGTGGAGCTAACAATCGTCAAAAAGAGAAGAATACTCAGGAAATAACACCAAAATCTTCGTCATCACAAAAGACAGATTACTGTATCATTGCCGCCAGCGCAGTATTGATGTTGTTTTATGCCCTTCAATTTTTCACAATGAAAGTGGAGATGAAGCCACATCCAGGAGTTGAAAGAATCTTTGATGACATAGATAGCTATCAGCGGAACTTCCCAAGGCAGCTCAGCTGCAAATATAGTAATTCTCTTTCGTTGGAAACAAGTCAAAGTCTTGATACTTGTAAGAACTACAGTGAGAGGTTCTTTAAAGGCTATATTCAAGAGTTCAAGTTCTACATCCCAGCTTGCTTCCCAGCTTTGGAAGAATCTAGGAAGCAGAACAAAGATGTCGAGAATGGAACATGTCCAATCGTTCTGAAGGTCCATTGTGAGTTAGAGCCACACGTCAATCTGGTACGGATACTCACACAATACTTCACCCTCTGCCGGGCAGTATACAAAAAGAAATCTTTGGAGGATTATCAACGAGACAGTGCAAAGGTCTTCAAACTAATGTTATTGCCATTTACGGCTTGTAATTTGTGTCATTTTAGCCGTGTGAGTTTTAGCCGTATTAGTATTGTGTTGCTTGCGATTTCTAGTTTAGATGTTGCATCTAGAATAGTCAGCTCTGTTACTCCACATATCATGAAGTTGGTGCTCTTGCTACTGGGAAATGGCAAAGAGCCGTTTCAATGGCTTGTATGATAATGCTATAGTGAATTCAATATAAGCAACTCTTTCTACCGTATAATCAGATTAAAGAAGACGAGAATTGGCTGCTAAAGACCTAGTAAAGATCTGGAATGAAAGGTACCCTAGTCCCTGACGACAGAACAAAATGGTAATTCTTTTATAAGTGCCTGTTTCATCTTGATGTGGTCTCGTTTCAGTATATGCTCCCAAAACAGGATGTAGGCCTTGGGCGGCTGAAACAAGTGAGGCGTCGTGGACTGAAAGGTATTTATTTCCCCGAATCCCCTCCGTACTCCTGTTTCTTTACTTTTTTTTCTTTTCCATCCCATAACCTCAATTCCTTAAATCTTATCCAATATGACTTCTGAGCGAATGATAGACGGATTCAACCAAGGAGCCAAAGTCGAACACATCGAACACAACGAGTCTGGCTTAACCACTCAAGCTCAACTAGGATCTCATGAAGAAACTACTCTATTTCCTTTGAGACAAGGCTCATCAACATCGGCTAATATGGAAATCAAACATGCGGAGGAAGTCCCCAATGTTGAACCGCATTGGTCAGAAAGAAGACCGTTTTCCACTGTTAAGACGCTTTGCGATAGGATATTTACTATTCGCAATCTCTATAGGGTTTGCAAGGCATGCGAATGGTATTTCCTAATTACAGGGCTTTACCACTTGTTGATATATTGTTGGTTGGTGTATGAGGAATCACGCAACGATCTTTATTGGGAAAAGAGAGCAGAACAGCTTGCTGGGATGGATCAAATGGATCTTTGGAAAGAAGCCTTGACGGCTTTAGGTAACGATGATATGAGATGGTTTTCATTTGTGGCGCTGCACATTCACACAGAATCCTAGAGAACCAACTGAAAGTGCTCCAAGAGGGTGAACCTTCTTTCGAAATACCAATTGCAAAGCTGCTCATTCGATGAAGAAAGAAAAGAGAGAGGGTCTTCTTGGAATCTATATAGCCCAAATAGCGTATGATACATGTTGTGAATGCTCTGATGTCCTGAAAGCTCTAGGTACCACCAGAAAGTGCTCATTTTACCCAAGTAGTCGTAAGGTTTATTTCAATCCAGCTTGTTCAATTCAATTTAGTTAGATAATATTTGAAAAGTATATGAGTTTATCTTTTGTGGCTCAATTGAAACCGTACTTACATTTCGCAATGCTCCGCCAAATTCACGGTAGACTTGAAATTCGCATCCATCAATAAAAATCCAAAACTCCTCTAATTATCTACCTTACGACACGACAACATTCCCCCATCATTTAAAATCATCACCAAAGAGTTACAGCTCTATAAGTGGCCAGAATGTTACGTAAGCTTCCAGTTCGTGCGCTATACAGACAGCATGGCTTAAAACCTAAAAGCCGTATCACTCACAGATATACGAGCCAAAGAACAATTTGTCAGCATTTCTAGAAATCACTCACTTTCAATAAATCCTCACTCTGCCACTTACAACACACTTCTTAACACTGTCATTAGTTATACATCTAATTATGATAGGACACACAGCTTGGTCCGGTAATGCAATGGGCTGGCGGCCCTACTTCTGCCCCAAGCTGGTAATACTCAAGGAGTTCATCTGTAGCAACATGTCGTCGATCTTGCCGTCCAACACACCGTTGGCGTAGTCGTCTCTGGACGCCTGGTCCAAGTACTGCTGCAACTGAGCCAACCGCGAGTAGCCCTCGGTACAGAAACGTAATTGAATCTTGACCAAACTCTCGAACGAGGGGTCGTAGAATGGCACTCTCAAGGCAATGAGCTGAGGCAATTCGGTCTTCAACTGCTCGTTCAAGTCCTCGTAGATATCCTTTGCCATGGCCAATTCCTTCTCGGCACGGGGCAACTTGGCGGCGTCCTTGGCTGGCTTGTCGATTAAACGCCTCACCTTGGCTTTGCATTGGTCGTAGTCCGTCTTCTTGTGCGCTCTCTTCTTAATGGCTTCGTCAATCTCATTGAAGTAACTGGCGAACTTGGTCACGGGGTCCAAAATGGTTTCTCGGAACGGTCCATCCACTTGCTTCACTGTCTCCTCGTCTAGCTCCCTCACACATTGCATGTAATACTGACCCACGTTGGAGTACACGGATCCGCCCTGACGGGCCTCTTCATACAAATTCAGCACGATTTCAGCAATCGTGACCTGCGACGCGGTGACGGCTCTGAGCGAGTCCAAGTAACCCTTGGAAGCCTTCTGTAAGTTTTGGCCTGCCGTCTTGAGCACCTTGTATCTTCTCTCCTCCATGTCAAAATCCTTGTCGATGGTCTTGTCAACATCCTTGACCATGACGGCACCACCGGCTCTGTTAATTGCTTTTTTGAATCCTCCCCACGACATTGTGTAATTGGACGGGGTTGTTGTTGGGGTGGAGGCGATAGTGGTTTTTTCTTCGCACTTAGGAGTGACGGCTACCCAGTGCCGCTGCAGAACCGAAACCACGTGACCGCGGGCTTGCTATATCGGCGCTGTTTGCAACCATTTCCACAATCACAATCATGTCTCTTTTTTCTTCAAGTGACCGTCCAAGTTTTCCCGGGTCGTGGATGGTTCCTTCGCCCAAATCGGAATGGTTGGATCCGCCGACCACGCTTAACCCGAAATACTACTCTTCCGAGGAACGGCTGAGTTCGCTAGGAATCACCGAGTCGTTCAAGAACAACGCCGAGGCCGAATATGGCATTGAGCTTCAGAGTTTGAAGAGTTTTCTGAATCCGCCGTCGCCAACAGGATCCTCCCCTCTTTCCACCCAGATCTTTTCTCCTGAGATTCCTCACATTCAAACAACTCCATCAGTAGTAGAACCACACATGACAGAGCCTTTGCTTCCAGACTCTGCTCCACTTGATTTCAGCTGCTTACTTCCACAGGCAGGCGCCACTACGGCCCAGTCCGCAGGTCCAATGGCTGGATGCTGGGACTTAAATCCGAACAACCGGACCGACGAGAATGTTTTGTTGCACGTCTTGAGCGAGGATTTTGAGCGGGTCAGCAAAACGGCAAAGGGGCCTGTAATCATAGCGGAGAAGCGGTCTTGGAAGACTCTTTTCAAAGAATTGACGATTGGGTTGTCCTCACTGGAGTACCACAGGAAGTACTACTGGGCAAAGTACACCCATGAAGAGGAGCTCTAGCTACCTAGGAGAACATCCTTCCACTTTCCTGTGCGGAGCTTCTCCATAGTCACCTCCTTGTGTCTCAATGCGTTCATGTCATGTTTGAGAAAAGATGTAGAGCAGTAGATTGATGCTCCAGCCCAAGCTCCAAGACAGTACTTTCCGGAGACAGAGAGCTTAGGAAACTCTTTTTGTGTCTCTTTCACAAGGTATCTCTGGAGATCGATACCGGCGATGTCGCCGCAGAATACGAGGTTTTGAAGAGCCTGGGGTCTCACATCCACCGCCAATTCCCCGACCAATCTCGCCAACAACTTCGGCAAACCATCAAACTTTGCAAGTTCCTTTGAAGCAGTATCTTCCGCATCATCGTCGTTCTCAGCTTCCTTGAAACTAACCGTCTCTTCCGAATAGTCTTCAGTGACCGTATGTTTCACAACTCTGAGTTCACTGAGTGCACTTACACGGCACTCCCGCCAGCCCAAATCAATAACAAGAGAATCCTCCACGCTGGCAGCCATGGATATACACGGAGCACGCGGTATGAAAAACACAGAAGTAGCACACCCCAAAGGCCCTAGTAGAGCATTGCATAGCTGGAACTTATCCAACGCCGAACTATCGTCATCTAGGATCATGATCTTGACGTAACGAGGAGTCACTATGAGCTGTTTCGTGACGACATGCTTCAAAAGGCGACATAAGGATTCATATCCATCCTGCTCCCAGAAAGCGAACTGACCTTTACGATGAGCTCCCTGGTATGCATTGAGGGACTTGAGCGAGTCGTGATCGTCTCTTAACGAATTAAGGATCTCTTTCTTTTGTTCTTGAGTTATGGAATGGGACTGAAGCTGAAAGTAGCGTGGATATGTCTCTTTATATGGTGGTTGGTAGCGATTCCAGATCGGCAGGTCAGGCCGTATGGAAACTGAAGGAGCCGCTTCTCCGGCAAAACCAATATTGATTTTCCGGGCGCAAAACTCTAAAATCACAGCATAGTACTCGTTGGCCATGACGGCCTGGTGCTACTACTACTTCTGAGGTGCCATGTTGATATCTTCGTTACGTATGCAGGTATTTTGCAGCAGCCTCTAGAGAAGCTCGAGGTCGGCGTCGTCCAAGTCCATGAAATCGTCTTCTCCTTTGTCTTCGACGTTAACATCGTCCTCAATTCTCTTGTCCATCTTCTTTTGCTGCTGTTTCTGGTGTTCCTCCAACTGTTGGAGGTCCCACACTGATATACCTTCAGCGTCTTTGGAGTTGGTGGGTTGTGCCAACGATCTCAAAAACTTCTTGGCGTTTGCAAGCGCCATGTCTGTAGAGAGATTTGTGTCGGAGTCGTAAAGCGCCTGGGCGATCCATTTCGGAAGTTGGTTCTTCTTTCTTGCGAATCTTCTGTCAGCCAAAACCATGATTCCGTAGTCGTCCTTACCACGAAGAACACGTCCCAAACACTGGGCGGCGTGTCGCATGGCATCGAAAGAAAGGAAGTCGTTTTCTTTGATCTGAAAGTGGTCTCTCATGAACTCAAGACGGGCCTTCAAGATTCTCGACTCGGTGTACTGGAAAGGAATACCAATCATGAGGACGGTTCTTCCGTAATGATGATCAAAATCAATTCCCTCGGAGACCTTACCACGAGCCACCGAGAGAAGCACTGCACCTCTTCCATTCGAGCATGCTTTTCTGTACGTCTCCAACGCCAACGATGTCTCCTGCGCATCAGGCGTTTCTACCAAGATCAACTTGTACTTCCACACCTCATCAAGAACGCCCATGGTCTGCCACATCGAGATAATCGACTCCATGTAGAGATATGACGGGAAGAAAACGACCATACCATCGGGCGTGATCTTGGAAAACTCTATAAGCAACGAGCCGTAGTTACGGACCACAGAGGGATCGTTTCTGATCTCGAATCGAGACGAAATAGACACCTGGTCCGAGCCCTTGGTGACGATCATCGGCAAGAACGACCTTCTGGCCAATGTCATGGTGTATGACTCTTGAATGACCGTCTGGAAGTTCATCATTTTAGGGTACATGTCCAAGGGCGAGATTGTTCCTGAGGTGATGATGACGGATGAAAACCTATCGAAGACGGGCTTGATTGCAATGGAGGCGTCCAAGCAGGTGAAATGCAAAATGGGATTAGGAACCTGGGAACCCTCGGTCTCAAACGGCTCGAGAATAAGCTGGAAGCCGGTTTCGTATGTGGAAACCAATGTGGCAAACGTTGCAATGTCTTTCAAAGCATTAAGGTCCTCGACATCGGCAAGTTCTAGAGTTCGGACCAAAAGCGATAGACGTTCTGAACAGAAGCGTAATGGTTTCCGGTCGATAAAAGTGAGTTCCTTCAAGTGCTGGAGAAACGAGACAGGCGTTTCACTGATGACATGGAGAACCTTCATTCTCGTCTTCAAGTATTCAATGAACCGTTTTAAGAAGGAGATGAAATGCTCGGCTTTTCTGATATTGCCCGGAATGGCCTCGTCCAAGAGATCTTTGGGTAGCACAGGATTGGCCATGAAGAGGTCTTCTTCTCTAGCAATCTCGTTCTGCCTTAGACCCTCCACGAGCTTTTCGTACTCGTTCTGGAGTTTCTCCGAATCCTGGGCCTTCATCTCGTCCACGGCATCAGCGAGCTTGTTTGCACCTCGTGACGCTCGCTTCATTGTGTCGTCGGTCAAATATAGCGATAGCGACTCAATACAGACGTTATCGATGTTGTGAGCTTCGTCGAAGATAATGATACTGTCTCTGGAGAGCTCCTTGGACACTCTTTCTGCGATCTTCGGGTCCAACAAGTAGTGATAGGAATAAATAATGACGTTACAGAAGGATATCATTCTTCTGACGGTGAAGTACGGACAAGTGCCCTCCTTCTTGCAGTACTCAAGCAACGACTCAAAGGAGTACACGCCCTGAGGCAAAAGGTCATGCTGATCGAAGTCATTCAATTTCTCGTGGTACGAGCAGAGCCCTAGCTGGTCAGGATTCTGGATCATCTGTTCCTGGGACACACCCTCGGATTCAAGTTTCAGCTTGAGCTGTCCATTGGTGAGTCTTCTGCACTTCTCATCGACAACAGCGCCCTTCCTCTCCTGGCGGACCTCCGGATGCAAACACAAGTTCTTTCTCGACGTAAGCCCCAATCCTCTGAAGTCCTCCACATACCCTAGTTCACTGGACCTGTAGTCCATGAGCTTCTGAAGCTCGATAAGGGCCTTTTCGATCTCCGACATTGTACGAGAGCAATACACAATCTTTCTGTGTTCCGGGTAATGCATTTGGTACGCCACCGTAAGCGAAAGCAACGACACCGTCTTGCCTGTTCCCGAAGGCATCTCTAGGATACAGTTGCCACCGACATCGAGCGTTTTCTTGATGTCGCTCATATAAGCATACTGCTCCGGGTATATTCTCGGATACGGGAAGAGCACCGGCAAGTCGTCGATGTAGAATTTCATGACTTGGGAAGAAGCACTAGGGTGTAGTTAGCTTGCGATATCGCGATGTGTAGGACCACACAGTTGCACAAAGTGGGGAGGCAACGAGGGGAGAGTGAAGTCTTGGTGGATGACAAATCCAAAGATTTTTATGAAAACGGACGAATTTCTTAATTTTTCTTCGGAGTTTGCAGATTTTTCAGTCGATGGCGGGGTGACTAAAGGCAGTGATGCTAGTGGCTGCGAAATCGCTGCAATAGTGAGACCAGGTAGGAAGAGAGTGATACAAGAAAGGACCGTCTTCTTTTCTAAAAGTGGTATTGTTGGCTGCTGGGAAGACTTTTGTAATCCGCATTGTGTGATGTGTTTCGAAGTAAGACGTTGCAGGTTGCCTTCGATTCCAGCATTCTTCAGTGATGCTCAAACCAATAGGCCTCTATGGAGCCAATTAGCTAGCGGCTGAATACACCATTTTGGGAGGGTTCAGAATCTTTAATCTCGAAGCAGCAATCATGCGACAAACATTTCATCATACGATTCATCCAACACTCCATAACCATCGCTTGGTCACCGCTTGATTCTATTCAAACGTAACGAAGCCAGCTTCAACAACTTCGACTATGTACCCGTCGATCTTTTCTACACGCCTCCGTCGTGAATCGTATATTCGTGGTCGTCGTGACATAACGTAGCGAGTAGACCGCCCGGTCACCGAGGCACAGCTCAAGCCTGGCCAAACTTCTTCACCAAAAGCTCCTTGATCTGGGGAAAGATAATGTCACTGGTCTTTCCACCCACCTCATGCCACACGCCTCTTCTCTGGTAGTAAGAGCGGATCTCTTCAATCTCCTTGTTGTACTGGTCCAAACGCAGCTGCAACAACACGGCCTCATCGTCCTCCCGCTTGATCAATGGCTCTCCTGTGGCATCGTCTTTGTAAGGCACCTCGGGCGGATCGTACTCCAAATTGTATACCTTGCCGGAGGGCGGATGCACCCACCTCTTCTCTACACGGTCCAAGATCAACTTCTGGTCCACCTTCAACTCAATGGCCATTGTGACGCCGGCCTTGTTGCCATCGAGAATTCTGTCCAAAGCGACCGCTTGGGCCTTGGTACGGGGCAATCCGTGCATAACCCAGTTGGACGCCGTGTTGAACCAGTTGTGCTCGTACAAGAAGTTCTGGACCAAGCACATGGTGACGTCGTCGGGGATAAGCGAGCCTGTTTGCATGAGTTTCTTGACCGAAGAGCTGAAAGGCAGCCCCCTGGCGATTTCTGTTCTGAAGATGTGCTTCAGAGAAAGCGACGAGACATTGAGGAAGGAGTCTTGGATTCGGGCACATTGTGTAGTTTTACCGGCTCCGGGAGCACCGAGGAGCACGATACGGGCCGGTTTGGCGAGTTTGACAGCTTTGCTGAGGGGCATCTACAAAAACAAAAATAAAGTGGTTGTTTCAAAAAACAGCCCGATCCGGGGCTACTTATACCCTGCTGCTGTGTGAAGGAAGTTGGGGATTCCCAAACGGGCACCTCGCCTGCAAGAGGGGAACACTATTTACAATGTGGCTTTGGTGGGGCCTTAGTTATTGCGGTTTCTATTTGCAGCTAGGGATAGCCCGCTAGTGGTGTTCCTTTGATAGGCTGGATTGGTGCAGTTCGAGGATGAAGGGTTTGTGGTGGTGTAGGGGATTTTTGAAATACTTAAAATCAGTATTTACTGAGATTAAGGTGAATTTCGAATTGTATTTGGAGCCGTTAAGTATGCGGTTTTGTTGGTTGGTGTTGGTCGACGGTGTTGATGCAATAGCTTTAGGCTGCACTAGATAAGCAATGCTGCAGTAGATGTAGTTTCCAGGCACACACCGAAGTAGGGGATCATTTAGAAATTAATTAGATTTTTTTGATGATCAGACAATTGGTTGGTTGGTTTTTATATTTTCAAGGCACAGAGGTCAATGGCTAACATACTAGGCTGAGGTGAAATAAGGTTCTGTCTCGGAGTTTGTATGGCTGCGAATGCTTCCATCAGGTGGTTTTACCGTCTACGCAGAAAGCGATCGACAAATTGTGTGGTCTAGAGTGTACCTGGTGATGACCTCAAATGTTGAATAACTGCAAAATTTGTTTGAATTCGGAATTTAGGATATTGGGGGCAGCTACCACCACCTCTTAAATGCTTGTCCATTCGAAATATAGACTTGACGAGCATTTGCTGAGCCGATGAGTCTAAGCAATGCTCAGGGTTGGCGTACCAAACCACGTTCAGCGAACGATGTTGACTTCAAAGGCTTCACCTCAAACGATATGATGGAGGTACTTTCCTGTTGCATGGTCGATGACACTTCATGTTCGACACCTCTGACCTCCACACTGGGATCTTTGAACTGTTGAGCCAATTCCCGGCAAAGCAGCTTATGCGCCATTGAACCCAAAACCTGAACATCGGTACTTTTGTCCTTACAGCCAAGCTCCAACCCGTCTCCTTCACCTCATTTTTCCCCCAATCTGCCACCATTCACGGCCTGTCAAACTTGCTCAAAATCAAGTCCTTGATCTTGGGGAAAATAATGTCGCTCGTCTCGCCCGCAACCCCGTGCCAGATGCCCTTCTTCTGGTAGTACTCCCTGAGCGTCAGAATCTCCTCGTTGTACTTGTCCAACCGCTTTCCAAACACCTCCTTGGTGTCGTCTTTCCGCTTTTCCAACTTCTCGCCCGTCTCGTCATCCTTGTATGGCTCCTTGGGAGGATTGTAGTCCAAGTTGTACACTCTGCCAGAGGCCGGGTGGATCCAGCGGGCCTCCACTCTCTCCAATATGCTCTTCTGGTCAACCTCCAACTCCACGACCAAGTTGATGTCGGCTCTGTTTTCCTTCAACATCTTGTCCAAGCCTCTGGCTTGGTTGCCCGTTCTAGGGAACCCGTCCAATAACCACAGGGCGTTGCCATTGAGCCAATCGTTGGCCAACAAATGATTCTTGATAAGTCCAACCATCGTGTCGTCGGGCACGAGCTTTCCTTCCTCGATCAACTTGGAGACTGCCAGGCCCAAAGGTGTACCTCTAGCAACCTCGGCTCTAAGGATATCTCCCGAGGAAAGAGCATTTAAAGTGGGGAAAGCCTTCACTAATCTGGAAGTCTGGGTGCCTTTTCCGGCACCAGGTGCTCCAAGAAGGAGAAGTCTGAGCTGTCTTGCTAAGACCATTGTAGTGTGGGATTAATAGTAGTAGGTTGTGATTTGCATCCACCGCGCACCGTCCTGTGATAAAGGATTTGGTGAGGAAGATTTATGTAAAAGGCAAATATGTAGAGGAAGAAAAATGGAAGATGTATGCTTTTAAGTCATGGAGACCCGTCTTGCTTTGCTGTATAAACTCACTTGCTGTCGCAATTCCGAGACCTAATTTAGTCCATGTCGCCTGTGACAGCCTGCCTGATGCAGACCGAAAAATAGACTGGGGTACTGTTGCTTTTGCGCCAGGGTCCAGGGAACCCATCTGGGCTCCTCTTCTATAGTACAATGTATAAGTAGCAGCCGTCTGCGTCTTTAAGCTGGGCTCTTTTTGATCAATTGGCCTTGAAAGCAATCCAAGAGATATACAGCCTCATTGGCCAAACGTGGACCAATTATCTCGAGATCGACAGAGCAATTGCGAGATGGCATCGAAAGGGGAAATACCTCGAAATAGGCATTCCCTAGTAGTAAGTTCAGAAAGCCCAATCAGCCATTCCAGCACAAACCTCCCCTAAGCCGAGCAACTAACGATTAAGAGCGTTGACGCCGTCCCCAAACGGCCCAAACCTGCATCGTCAAATTGTTTACTGATAACCCCAACCAGCTTACTCCTCGTCATCAGAATCAATGATTCTTCTGCGCTTCCGCAGAACCTCCTCTTCGTCTCTGTACTTCGAAGCTCCCTCATCCTTCAAATTCTTCAAACGCTCAGCGCCTCTCTCAAACTCTTCCTCTTCGGCCTCAGCATCCTCATCGTCAATCTCCAACTCCTCATCGTCGTTGGCCACGAAATCATCCTCGTCATCGTACTCGTCGGCTCCGTAAGCCCTCTCGAAACGTTCGTACGCAGACTCCTGGCCATAACGAGGCGCAGGGCTGTCGGACTTGCCCAAACGCTCCTCTTGCAAACGACGTTTCTGCTCCAACTGTCTCTTGGCCTTGAGGTTCTTTCTCTCGTTTTCGTCGGCCATTCTCTGCTTCAACATAGGGTCTCTCTCGGTCAACGTGTTCAAAATCTTGTCCTTCTTCTGGATCGTCTTGACGGCTTGCGTCAAACGACGATGCGTTTCCGTGAATGTAGATGCCGGTATGAGGTTGGCAGAACGAGTCAAGGCAGCCTCGTTTTGTAGCACCTCGTGCTCAACGTATGATCTGGCCAAGAAATTATCGAGAATAGGCTGACTCTTGAAGTCGAAAAGCTCGTTTCCTACCTTCAAAGAAATCAGACCATCGTCCCATTCGACAAAGTGTGCGTTGGACTGCTTGATAATCTCGTCGTTACCAGCGTTCAGGTATCTCCATCTGATGGTGTTTTCATTTAGAAGCTTTTCTGCCACGACATCGTTTTGCATCTGCTTCGCGTCCATTTCCATCTTGCTTCTTTCTTCAGCATTTCTAGCCACTCTCTCTTTGAACTCAGTAGGATCAAATGGATGAGCTTCAACATTCAAAAAAACAGGAATTTTGATGGCGAAAACGTCACCTTCTGGTTTATGTGAAACAGGATGCCTGGGCAACGTTAAAGTGGATGTTTTTAACGATTTCGTCTCGGTTTCTGAACTTGAGTCATCTTCATCGTCAGATTGCGTAACTGGTTTGGTTTGCGTTGTCTCTTCCTCAACATCATCTCCAAACAAATCATCCACTTCCTCTTCCCCGCTCAAGTTGGATCTTTCCTCGTCAGACATGGTGCACTAATTTCAAATCTGTTGAAGGTGTTTTTTCGACTTTCTCAGTTAGCGATACGGTCACGTGCACCCCATATAATGGCTGCAACCTTCTATCCACAAAACTATAATCTACATACACATACACAGGGCCGGGGGCCCACGGCCGGGAAATAAAAAATCTAGCTTGCTTTACCCCTGGGGCGCCTCAGAAACGATGATGGGAGGCGACAATTTGGACGACCCGCGTGATTCGTAGCCCCCACTCGCTGCTTCGTCGCTGGCATCAGCATTCACCACGTAGAGAAGATTGGGTACCTCTGCCTGTCTAGGACGCCGCTGGCCAGCATCAGAAACGTATTCATCGTCACTGGAGCCAGATGCAAAATCTTGCTCTGTGTCAGATAGCGTTACGCCTCTTCCTGGAGCGGTGGTGTTGCGGAAACCAATAAGGTCTAAGTCGTCTGGATTTGGCGACAGTAGTGACTGGCTGTGCTGTCGTCCACTGGTGCGTGCGTTGAGGTAAGAAGCCGCTGCCGGCTTAGCCTCAGCCTTCGGGCTTGCTTGGGTATCTATTGGTGTTGGTGTTGCAGGCTCCGGAGAGGACTGCTCCTGGTTGGGCAAGAGTTTGTAGGCGTATTGTATAAGGAACTCGACGACAGATTGCGAGAGAGCGTACTCCTCGGGATCCATATCATGGTTGGGGTGGGAAAGAATGGACGGCTGGAAAATAGCGGCCAAGTTGCGCGCCAGCATGAGGTTCTCGTGAGCATTGCTCTGGACCATGGCGAGGAGGTCTAAGATATAAAAGAGAAGCTGTTTCAGGAGCTGCGGCACGTCGTCAAGGAGCTCCTTGTACTCGTCGATAGCTTCGTACACGTCTCGCGTGAGCTTCTTGTAGTTCCGAGCTTTGCGTTGAGCCTTGGTAGGCAACGGACTATCCTGTTTGGCTCCTGAACTGGTTTTTCCCAGTGCAACTGGTGCCATTGGTCGAGTCGTCTGTTCTGGCTGGTTTGCTTGTGGGGCCTGCTGGGATTGCAGGGGTTGAGGGGGGTCGTAGAGGGCAGTCTGAGACAGTTCTCTGCTGGCTTGAGCCTGTAGCATTTCCTGTGAGCTCAGACGTACCTTCAGCGGGTTCTCTGCCTTGTAGCGCATGTACTTGATGATTCTAGGACGGGCTTTGAGCGGGTCCCTAAACTCGTCGTAGAGATGTAGCGGGATGAGCGGCTCAGGAAGGGCATTGAGGTAGCGCCGAAGCACGGAGGCGGCATCGTGGACGGTGTAGCCGTCCCAGGAGAGCTTCTTGCCGAACTCGGGCGGCAGGTTGAAGATGATTTGGAGTTCCTTGATACGCTTGGAGGCGCCTCCCACACGGAAGATGCCCTCCACGTTCAAGCCGTTTTTCTTGAGATAAACACCGCACTTGGCGACGACCACTGGGATGCGGCCGTAATGAAGCACGTCGTCAGCGGCCAGCTTGGGAGCGGCCGTGGCGCCCAATATGGAGATCTTGGCCAGAGCCTGGGAGATGGCGTCGGCCAACGACACGCCAAAGTACTTGCTGTTTTCGTCCACCAACGGGTTGTTCTGCAAGAAACTGTCCCTGTGCTGGCGCAAGTCCAGATTAGCGTACAGCAGGGCCTGATTGGTGGAGTTCAGATTCGACCGGACCCGGTTGACATTGTTGGTCAGCCGCAGCTTGTGCTGCAAAAGCGGCCTCAAGAAGTCCAGCAGCGGCAGCGCGTGCGGGAACGGGATGGCCCCCTGCGGCGCTGGAGGCATCTGGTGGTTGTTCTGGTGGTGATGTTGGGGCAGATGATGGAACCCTAGGTTGAAGGAGTGGCCCAGCGTATGTTGTCCGTGGGAGCCGTGCACGTGCGAGGATCCAGGAGACGCCACGGAGCGGGAGGGCAGGCGAGATTCGCCCAGAGGCCCATCGGAGTCGGACACTTCGTTAACGGAGTCATTCAGCATTGTGTTTCGCTTGAGGTTGCGGACCCAGCCGAATATCAGGCCGCGGTTCGTCGGGGATGCCGAGTGAGACATCGGCTGCTGGGTGATGGTGATTTATGGCGGAGGGGAACGGTGGGTTGGAAAAAAAGGCGTGGAGTAGTAGGTGGTAGGGAATGTTGATAAATGGCTGTGTGTGTGCCTGGTGTACGGGTGCGCGTGCTGGCGAGGCGTAGGGCCTGGCTTTCTCTGTACTAAGCACAATGACCTGCTACACGTTTCAGGCAAATGGAACAAAGACGGGTCGGTTATATGTCGGCTTTTGACGGAGGTGTGTTTTCTTGATTGGTGATTTTGAAATGTCGTTAATTTGGACAAAGTCGTCGAAAGTCGTTATTAGACGATGGAGGACAAGAGGAATTGAGAGACAAGAAAGGCCGAGGCAGAGGAGAAACTGACGGGGTTTCGGATTCAAGTACAGTACGGATGCTTGGTAAGGTTTCCAGACGAAGATCCATTGAGCTGTGTGTCTGCTATGGGCTAATCCACCACCTACCGGATTTGTACAGACGACCTTCTAGCCAGTGAAGAGCCAAAAGGCTTTGACAGAAATTGGTTCGACCGGTTGTGAAAAGAGTTTCTGAAAACACGGCATCTTATGTGTTATCCATACGGCTAGTACTGGTGTGTTTGGAGCCCCGTGAGGCGGTTGAGCACGTTGCAAATGACATGCCTTGGTTATTTGCTTTCGCAATATGCTTCCTCGATTTGCCCTCGCCATTGATCAGAAACGCCGGATCACTGCTGTTGATCTTTCCTCGCAGCTACAGATAAGCTTTCACAAAGCGAGCGTTTGCAGCCATTCCCGCTGACACCTGGTCCCACTTCTGCAAGAATCCGTCTAGTTCAGCAAACTCAGGGTTCCCGATACTACCTTATTCTGACGTCCAGCGGCCCGACTTCCCGCCAGGCCGCCCTTCTCGCCGACCTACCCGCGTATCTACGCTATCCACGGAACAACCGCTCCAGGGTCACGTTTCGGAACTCCCCACCGCCTCCTGGACGAATCTTCGCCATACTGTATGGCGCTTTGTGACGCCTGCTAGTCATCGCAGGGGAAAAGCACAAGAGGCTATGGTGCATGAGAACACCCGTAAAGCTGTCTTTTTTAGGCCGCCGACGGGATTGAGTGGTGCAGCGATCGAGCAGTAATATAGAATCTTTGCTGATTACCAATTCGTGGCGTTTCAGAGGCCAAATCAGGGTGGGAGGCTGGAGCGGGAATGTGTCAAGGTGGAGTGAGGGGCCCACTTGGAGTCACACTTTGGGCCACAGGAACGATATTTCCTTTAGAAGAAAACCCTTTACATTACTGGTATTTCAAAGCATAATTGGAAATACCTATCTCGAAAGGCTATGCCGTCGATGGCCTGAGGTATGACCCCGGATTCTCATCGCCAGTTGCTGCCAGGAACATCCTGCAAGGCATTGCATACATCGACCTTAGTTTACCCCGGATCGGCGTTTTACCTCTTTGATCCCTAAAAGCTGACCCTGTTTTGGTGCCAAATATAGGCTCATCCTTCGCCCCCGGCAGAGTCCCTACTTGACTCCGACAGGCGTGATCCTCGGGACCCCACAAACTTTTGTCCTCACAAGATGCCCATTTCTTTTCAGCCAGTTGAGATGTTTTCGACCAATCATGTCAGCGGAGTGGTGGCTGAGCCTCCAGCCTCAGAGCTTATCGTGACCGTAGCCTCCATACAAGCCCAAATAAGAAGCTGTACGAGGCGACCGGTTACGTGGCAAGAGGGAGAAGAAAAAAAAAAAAAAAAAGAAAAAGGGGAAACAGGAGGGCGCTCGTCAAATGTCGATTTTTTTCGGATATAGGCCAATTTGAAAAATTGTGGCCCTAATTCAGGGGCACCGACAATGGGACCCTAGTGCGTACTCCATAGAAGCACCTCACCACTTTGGCTCACTTCAACGGTGTTTGTTTACTTAACGCGTGAAACCCGTGCACCAAAGTATCCTCCATAGTTAAGCGACCTCACCACTTAACAAACCACAACATGCTGCCCCGGCAACCTTTACTGAAGGTTCTGCTCAATACAAAGCGCAGCAGCGAAAAGGGGAAGTCGCCTTTCGTTGACTATGCTGCTGCGAAATTACCCGCCACCCCGCCGAAGTGCAAAAAGCTTCTGCTAGACGACTTTGAGTTTGGCAAAGTATTGGGCAAGGGCAAGCTAGGCAAGGTGTATTGCGTGAAGCACCGGGAACTGGGACTAGTGTGTGCCATCAAGGCCATGAGCAAAAAAGATTTGGTCAATCTGAAGCTAGAGAAGAATCTACGGAGAGAGATTGAAATCCAGAGAGACCTAGTCCACCCCAATGTATCTCGCTTGTACGGCTACTTCTACGACGACACAAACGTCTACTTGATTTTGGAGTACGCATTGTACGGCGAAGTGTATCAATTGTTGAAGACTCGGCGCCGTTTCGACGAAATCACCGCATCAAAGTACATCTTCCAGGTCGCCCAGGGCCTCCAGTACTTACACTCTCACAATGTCATCCACAGGGATATCAAGCCAGAAAACATCTTGCTTCTGGACTTGGGCGACGTGAAACTCAGCGACTTTGGCTGGTCCGTGAAGCTGGATCCGTTGACCCAAAAAAGGCTCACTGTTTGTGGAACCTTGGACTATCTTTCGCCCGAGATGGTCGAGTCACGCTCCCACGATTTTGGTGTTGATATATGGCTGTTGGGTGTTTTGGCGTACGAGTTTTTTGGTTGGCAGGCCCCCTTTTGAAGACGACGACAAAGGCACCACCTATAAAAGAATTGCCCGTGTGGACCTACGAATTCCAGGGTTCTTGTCTGAAGAGGCTGCCGACTTTATCACCAAGCTTCTACAGAAAAACCCTCGTCAGAGACTTGCATTGGCCGATGTGGCCAGCCATCCATGGATCGAGAAGCACCGTCCTCACTGGAAGTCCGTAAATTAGTCATGAGGCCAGTCGAATCAATTAATGGTTGCGGCATTTGCATAATTGAAAAGAGCCGAAACACGGCATGATAGTCATAATACACAGCTTCACCACAGTGAAGCATCAATGAATTACAATTGTAAATGTACTCCACATGGACTCAATCACTGTTTCCCAAGGACACACGTCTACTATACATATATTACACACCAGCGACTCACAGAGACTGTGCTGGAACCTGACGCTGCTGAGAGCCCTGCTGTGACTGCAGTCTCTGTTGTTGCTGCTGCTGCATCATCTGTCTTTGCTTGAGCTGCTGCTGTTGAAGCTCAAACACACGTTGCTGGAACTGCTTTTGTTGCTGGTAGTTGTACTGAGCGGTAGTAGCAATAGCCTTCAGTGCTGTTCTCACGTGGTAGAGCTCACCTGGAATAGCAGCGCTGGTTTGAGTAGATGCCTGGCCTTCTGAGGCGGGAGGTGCATCAACATTAACAAGAGCACATCTGCCTTGAAGGCCGCCAATGGAACCTGAAATCGCCTGGTTGGCCAATGTGAGGTCGCCCAGCGACGACAGCGAATCTGCAGCAGAAGCGCCGTTGGTGATTAAAGCGTTGGCGTATGCCTCTCTCATACTGAGGAAACGGTGTCTGTTTCTAGCTGGGATCATAACCTTGCGCTCCAATGGCACAGGTGCGCTCTTGGACACACCCTCCAAAACCAAATGGGTCTCCTCATCAGGATCAAGCACCACAGGGAGACTGCCAGCACCACCTTCTCCACCTTCGACACCAGCCATTCCAGAGAGTTGAGCATTTTCCCTCCTCTGAGCAGCCAAGGCATTATTTTGGGCCATTCTGGCCTGATTGCGCTTCTGGTATTGCTGTAGCAAAACGTCGTATGGAGCTGAACGTCCAGGAACAGCTCTTTTTGCACCCATCGAATGGGTCTTACAAGTCAACGAACGGGCACAGAAACCGCCCATGGGTAAAGGCACACCACACTGCTTCTCAACATCAACGGGGCCCTTGGCCTTGGTGGGAGCCTTGGTTTTCTGTTGTTTCTTCTTCTTCTGCTGATTATTGGCTCTTTGAGCAGCTGCTTCTGCAGCAGCAGCCGCGGCAGCGGCAGCATTGGCTGCCTCCTTCTCCTTCTGCATCTGAGACTTTTTGTACTTCTTTTTGGGTCTCGGCTGGTCCTTCAGCTGCAGACCCTGGGATCCAGCTGGAGTCGCTGGAGCAGGCAGCGCCATTCTAGACAGGTCTACCGAGGAGGCATCGTTCAAAGCAGCTCTTCCCCTCTTTCTCTTGTTGGTAGCAGCCAGCGAAGCGGCGCCGTTTTCTGTTTCGGCCTTCTTATGTTTCATCTCCAAGCAACGCTCGTAGTGTGTAGTCAAAGATTCCTCGCCTATGGGCCGGCCACAGCTTTTGCAGATTTGGTACTTTGACACCTGAGAAAGGTAGGAGGATTCAGAGAGTGAGTTGTAAAGAACGGTGTTCAGGGACGCCTTCGAGTTGTTGTGGTCCAAATGCCAGTCAAGCTTCTTATCCAAGTATACACCTAGGTCCTTCCACACGGCTTTAGACGGGTTTGCAGGAGACGCTAGGGAGCGAACGCTATCGAGAGTGACGATTCTGGACAGGCCACTTGTGGACATGCTCTGAGAAAGACACTGGTGGATGTCTTTCGGTGTGGTTTAAGATAAGTTTTGAAGGTGTTGAGGTTGTTCTGGTGATGGTGCACGGGTGCGAGGTGTAGGACGGACTCCATGGCTGTGTTTCATGGAAGTGGGTGTGTTGTATAGGGAAGGGGAAAGAAGAGAAGGAGGGTCGAAAGATACAAGATTTTTTTGATTTCAAAGATTTTTGTTGAAATTCGTGTGTGTTTTTGGTGTGTTTATATGTGGTGGAAGTGGGGGGATGTCGGTTGCGAAATGGTTGCAAACAAGCCGAGTTGTGGATTATTGATAAATACAAGATGACATAAAAAAGAACCAGTTGAAGTTTTACAAATTATTAGAATTGAAGAAAGAAGGGCTTCTTGTCTTATTTAGCCATAAGTAGGAGGACATTGTGGTACGTCTTTGAGCAACCAATGGCGTGGATAGCATAGTAATGGAGGAGGAGAGTGCTCAAGCTGTTGGGTCAACAGGGACTTTTTTGCTTTTCTGTATTTTGAATACTTTTAGAAATCTCAAGCGACTCCAAAACATCTTAATGATTTTTGAACGATAAGGCCCAGAATGCAATTGCATCGGATGAGCTGAAATTTCAGCCGATACAAGTGTCGACGTTGCGTCATTCCGACGCCCATGACTAGTGAAAGACTGCAGTAATCCCAAAAATCTGGACAACTCGCTATCCCACGATTGAGCCACCAAGTCTACGACTGACCCGATAACTCCACATCTTTCACGTCCACTGTAAGCGCCCAGCAACTCAGCCAAAACAACAAACAAAGAGCCGAACACTCGTCTCTCCAACGCGTAAACCTTCCGTTCATCCGCCAAGCTCTACAATGCCACCTCGCAAAGCAGCCATCGCCATCATCTTATCTTCCACTCTCAATCTCACCAATTTCCACCTCCCATACCTCATCCACAGCCTCCCAAGTATCAACTTATTTTCTCCAAATCAGCCCTACTTTCCCGCCAACAATGCCCCACCTCATCGCCAAACGGCTCCCCGAGTTTGTGCCATTGTTAGTGCTCTCACGGCTGGATCTTGGCCCGAGCGCATTGGGACGGCTGCAAACGGGCACTTCGGCCGGATCCTCGGGTCGCCACGGCCAAAAGTGAAAAAATTCCAAAACGAAAAAGCCTATTTTCCACCTGCCGCAAATCCTCCCGTTTTTTTCCCATCTTTCACTTTTGTCCACCCCAGACTGTGTCCATCTCCCTCGGTTGCAGAAGTGGACTGATTTCGAGCATCCTACTGCAGGGCACAAAAGCACTTCAACAGAGCTCCCCAGGCTCCAGGCTACCATGAAAATTGTGTACCCCTGGTTGATCCATGCCACCGGCTGGGTGCTCAGAAACCCCAAACTTTTCATTCTCGTGCCCATCCTCGTCATATATATCTTGTCCTATGGCGTTGTTCACGATCTCACCGTGAGGCCCATAAGCCTGGCACTATCCTTGGGAGAAGAGGGTCCGCAGCTTGGTTTTGGCTCCACGGGCGAGATATACGCTAAAGTGAGAAACGGCAATTTCCTGCTTTCCCGAGTCACCCTCCTGGCGCCGGCAAGCGTGGTGGATTTCTCCAATATGCGCCAGATCCACACTTTGCAACACAATCTCGAGGCCCACAACGACGTCTACGTGCTCCTGCCGTGGCACACGTGGCCCCAGGGGCTGTGGCAGAAACAGCAGTACGAGGCCTCGGCGCTACGAGCGTTGAACCACCGCTTCAAGCCGGAATTGGCCTCCCTCTTCTTCGATAAGCTCCACAAGAGAAACCACTTGGTCACGGCGGCGGGCAAGGTCAATCTCTATGTTGTGCACCAGGGCGATCTACCGCTGCTTTCCGTGGAAACGCCTCTCCAAGTGCTGTTTTACGAGACTTCAAGGGCACAGAACGCCGCCAAAGAGTTCCTCAGGTACTTCCGCTACTTACAAGGAGAGCTGCTCCCGCTCAGCATGTTCAACAGACTCGCGGCTTTTGCCCAGACGATCCTCTGCATTGTGTTTGTTTTCCGGGTCTACTTCAGCATCTGCAACCAGCACAAGATCCGGTCCAACTTCGGCTTGATCTGCGGCTGGCTCGTGGAGGTCTTTTTGGCCAGTGCCGGCTCCTTCAGTATCTTGGCCTCTTACAAAGGCTTCCAGGAGTGGCTGGCGATGTTGGGCCCTGTGAGCAGCTACGGAACGGGGACTTACGTTTTGGCTGTGATGCTCTTCAGCTCCAGAACTCTTTTCCGTACTATCAACGATTTGGCTGGCGATAATTCCATGGACGGCCACGACACGCTCCACAGACGGCTCATCCGTTTTTACATTGGCATCAACAACAGTGTCAGCAACTCCACAGACTCCATCTACAAGCTCACTCGGTTCGTACGCAAACGGTGCTTTGTGGACAAGTTCTCCTCGAACATTCTACCTGTTCCCAATTCGTTTGTGGTGCTTTGCCTCAACTTGACGGGCCTCTTCTTTGTCTTTGGCTTCTTCTTGGGCCTCTTGCACATATTTTTTCTGGGCCTGGAGTGGCACCTTTTGGTGGACAAGTACTTGGTGGCTCTTGAGGCTATCGCTTTGGCATTAGCAATTGATCATTTCCTTCAACAGACGTTCCTCGTTGGCATTATTATGATTGATCTCAATCGTGTTGAGCTCACGGACTTGCTTAACAAGAATCCCAGCTTGTACGATGCCGAATTGGTCGAGTCCATGGGCGAAATCGACCCAATCTCTTCATTTATGCTAGGACTTCGTGGGCCACTTTGTCGCCCCACGCCTGGCTCATTCAGACACATCTTGGGAACCCACTTTTTGAAGCTCTCGCCTGCTTCATCCAAGCGTTTCTGGTTTGGCGATGTCATGAGTTTCTTCTGCTGGAACTTTTTCTGCCAGATTTTCACGACAATCTTGGTCCTTCCATATCAGTTGCTTTCCGACCCAGCGCATGTTGTGATACTCGGCTACCAGGCATCTGGTCAGCACTCATACAACGCTCTCTTCTACTTAGAGGTCGCTGTTACCATACTTTTCATTTTTGCCGTTTCAGAGTTGACATTCACGCTCACATACTCTCAGAGACAGCGCAAGGAGGTCGACCCTACTGCCACTTTGGTGGCATCCTCCCATTTGGAGTACAACGAGTTGGCGCAAAATGAGCAGACTAAGTTCTTTGAAAGTATCACTCTCGACAACGGCCACAACATTGATGTCATAAAAATCGCCACAAACTCGAAATCGTCTTTCTTGGTATCGACAGACTTGGACAGGAAAGTATTGGTGTGGTCTCCCTTGGGTGTTGTGGAGAAAAAGACCCCCATGAGCATTTCCACCACCATCGACACGATCCGTGGTTCTCTTCACCCAGAGTTCTGGCCCATCGGCATGATTGAGATATCCGACGAGGGAAACTACATTGTTCTTGTGAACAACCGCCATTCTGTCATCAAGTGCTTCGACCGTCAGCTGTTATCTTTCATTTGGGAAATCAACCTTGCAGCCGAGCTTGGTCTCACGCCTAAAGAGTTGAAACCCATGCTTGCATTCTTTCGTAAGAAGACTATCGCCGGCTTTTTAGCCAGAAAGCTTCTTATGAAAAAGAGAAACGGTCCTGACGGTAGAAGGTCTAGTGTGAGTTCTACAGCCTCCTCCTCTACAATCACCGGAAACTTTCCTCCACCCCCTCTTCGTGATGACGACTTGGCAATTGAGGACAAAGTGAGAGACTTTGAGCAGTCGCTCAACAGAGACGAGTTTGTGATGGTTTTCGAGAACGGGCACATGGTGACTGTCAGTTGCACTGACCGCAAGATCAAGCATTATTACATGTTCGAGGATGTCTACGGCAAGGGCCTAGTTTCTGAGAACCTTCGAGTCACCACAGCAAAGCAGTTGACCACTTCCAGAGTCAGCGACAGGATCATCTGTGACTTGGTAAATGGTGATATCATCATTGCCTCTGCGGTCAGCAACATCTGGAAATTCTCCAAGCTCAAAACCAGCAAGGCCCAGTTCAACAACAAACAAAATGCTATGATAAAGGCACCAGGCGTGCCGATGTCGAGAACTGCAACATCCATGGATACCGAGTTTCTGTCGATTTTCAAGCAGAACTTCACCAACTCACCCAACCCGTACCCAACAGAGCTTCCAACACCCAAGAGGCGTTTTGCCGCCATCAACCATTACACCATTTTCACCATCGACTTCGTGGGTATGGTCGTGAGAGTCCGTGACTTAAAGGCCGAGCTTTTGGATATCCAGACGGGCATCATCATCAAGACCTTCTTCATTGGCCATTTCAAACCAGGCCTGTTCAGGGTGATACATTCGGAACCTACCCATTGTAAGTTCTGTGGATGTGCTTCTGTCGAAACGATGTCGTTAGTTTACGAGGACTTTTACGATCCTACGCTCATTGTGCACACATTCTTGTTGGAGAACAAGAAGTCCAGAAACAACATCTGCCTCCGTGTGGAAAGAGACCCTCGAGAAATCCGTTGTTTGGGTTTCGACGCCGTTGTCGAGAAGCAGTACTGGTACCATAACATTGAAAAATGGGAGGCCACGGATATGAACGTGGTGATGGGGATCCGCAGAGCGGGAACAAAAAACTCCGACGAGGTAGAAATCAGAGACGAAGAGGCAAGCCACAACGGAGAATTCTCCCTGCTTAGAAGAAGAAGAACTAGGGCCCCACCATCACCCGAGCAGCCCTCCATCAACGACGTTTGGCAAGGATTCGTGGTGACTGTTCTGAACGGACAGTTTCTCGAATACAAAATACCTTTCGGGGATGAGGAGGACGAAGCCGAGTTTGCGTGTGTCAGGCCCAACGTTATCGCCAAATACGGCTACAAAGCCGTGGCTATAGCATTTGGCCGCAAAATCAAGATTCTCTACTTGGGCGGTGGAAAGTTGATTGAGAGTGACTTGTACTACAAGGGCTCGCTGAGCTCGCTCCAGCCCATCTTGCAGCCTGGACCGGACGGAGCGGTCAACCGGAACGACTTATTGTTTATTAACAAAAGACGGCGTATGTTGGAGCGCAGAAAGAATCGTGATTGATGAAGCCGTTTGCAGCCGTTGGTATGCAGCGACTATTTTCTGCCGCGCATAAAGTGGGCTGACCATTTTGAACCCTTCCGGTTACTTCCTGATTGGTCCTGTAAATGGTCTTTGAACTCAAAAAAAAGTCGCCAGTCTGATAAGCTTCTAGACTACGTGAGCACCTTGAATGTGTGTGACCCATCACCGCAAACAATACTTCCAGGTCGTTGCTTGCTTGCTGATCCATCCAAGTGAAGAACTCAACAACCAAAATTAACTTTTGATTTGCATTGCAACAAATGACATTTTTCTTGGGCCGGATGACTCAGCTGTCATTTTGCGGACAATTGCTTTCTGGTGCTTTTGTTTCTATTTCTCGCGGCTATGTATCCGAGCGACTTTCTTGCTAGCACACGTCGGGTGATCTCGGGCTTTTCTGCGCATTTAAGCAGCACAGTTTGCAACCGAAAATGCGCACATTGGAAAAGTTCCAAACTTTAAAGAAAAACTCCACAAAACCATGAAGATCCTCGATGACGAAGAAAGAAACGCCCACTGGAACGCCGTGCTCCGCCAGGGCGCCATCGGTACTGCTGTCGGTCTCGGAGTTTCCGCCGGTTTGGTGGCCTGGGTCAAGAGAAAGCAGCCTCTCAAATGGCGGTCCTTCAACACCTCGGTGAAAACCGCCATGTGGGTCATGCCTACCGTCACGATCGGCGCCTTTTTCGCCGATGAAGGTTCCGTCAAGTTCGACGAGCAGATGCACCGCCTGGACTACCTCAGCCAGCAGGAGACTGAAAGGTTGGAGCAGTGGAATAAGTTGTCCACCGCCGACAAGATTTTCACCAGGGTGAACGAGAACAAGTATAAACTTATCATCAGTGCATGGGCCCTCTCGCTTTGGGGCTCGTGGCACATTGTCAACAAGGACAAGTACATGACCACCACTCAAAAGGCAGTGCAGGCCAGAGTTTACGCCCAGGCCATTACCGTCGTTTTGTTGTTGGGAACCGTGCTTTTGTCGATGCACGAGCAGGAGTTGAAGAAGAAGCAGCCTCCTCCAGTGCCTGAGTGGAAGAAGTTCTTGGACGAGCAGAGCTACAAGAAGGAGCACGCCAAGCTTCCAAAGACCGAGGACCTCGAACAGAAGTCGCTTGAAAAGAAGTCCGACGAGAAGAAGGAGTTGCTCAAGGAGGGCGCCAAGGAGAGGTTGTAACTTGTAAGTTGAAATCGGGGGCTCCCCGAGAGTATCATGACGGAACGATTAGACAGTCTAGACTGTTGTTATTTAATGCAGAGGTTAAGAGAGTGAAGTGTAGACTGCCATTTATCAGCTGTTTGACATGCAGAGTGACATTTGAAATATGGGGCAATACGACTCGATGAGGCAATCCCTTTATGAGGCAATCCAAGACATCGTTGCACTTTTGATTAAGAAATGTTGCATATTCCTACAAAATGTTGATCTTGGAGAGTCAAGATCAGGGGAGCGAGCTACAGAGGAGATGGTCTGGGGACTTGATGTAGGGCGGCAATTGTTACACTACAAGCCATCCGAGAGTTCCACGAAGAAGGGTCGAAATTGGATAAAGCCAATGGAGCAGTGTAGATATCTGCAGCCAGAAATCCAAAAAGGGATACAATTTATGTATCTAATTGCATTGTCTAATCGGTGGGCAAGCATTGGTTGCAAATTTGAGGTATGAACACCGCCAGACCCTTCATACCCTAGACCAATTTTAATAATATGTTTACTGTGAATGACGAAAGCTTTAAGATAACAACGAGACAATCATTCTTTGTGACTCTTAGATCTTCCACAACTGGTCACGATCACCTTCATCCTCGGCTCTCCAACACCTTTTCCACCATCCAGCCAAAACAATCGTTTTCGGCCAATTGACCCCAATTTAAGCATTGCTTTTTTCTTCGAGTCCTCAGTACGCTATTTTAGAGCCACCACACACCTGTAGATCTCTGATCAAAAATCCTAACGGTATGATGTAATCGCAGGGTCCACAGCCGAAGGATCCCAGAAGACCAGAACACGAATCACTCCATAAGCAGATTGGAAGCTACTTCTTCCCTAGTTCAAAAAAAGATCCTCAGATTCAGTAGAGAAGCAGGCCTCCCTCCCTCGGTACCTCTTTCTTGGTCACCTCTCACTATCACCACTCCACCCCACCTCGCACTTTTTCATGTGCCTATTACTCCACAAAACACCTTTTCTTCCTCCCACTTACCACCATGTCTGACGAGGTGGTATATGCTGTTTTCGAGCCGTCGGAGGCTAAGCTTCTCACGACGACGCTGCAAACACAGCTCCTTGTGGAAAATCCAATTTTGGCTCTGGCCTTGCTGAATATCTTTCCATATTTGCTTCTTATGGACAACTTGTTGGAAATTATCACCTGGACGAATGACGACCCGTACCAGAACTTTTTATTTATCACAGGGTACTCTGTGCTTGTTCTATATTGGCACACATTGAGGTTTGTGGCCCTCCCGTTGTTGATAGCGGCGCTGTTTCTGAGTATTGTTTGGAGAACAAGCACCATCATGAGAGATCTGAAGTACGGCGAGAAGCCCACGATAGACGAGGTGCTACAGACGCTTCACAACATCACGGTGCGGTTTGACTTGTTTTTTAGACCCGCCCGCCACGTCCGGTTCACACGGAAGAACTATCTTAAATTTGTCATTCTGGCCATTTTGGTTACTCCAGTCCACGCTGCCGTGGCTAGAACCTTTTTGCTGCCAACGGTGCTTACGTGGCTCAATGGCGTGTTCTTCTTGACGTACCATTCGCCGTGGGCATACACAATTAGACACCTCTTGTGGAGGTCCCTCTACATCAGATTGCTTGCTTACTACATGACAGGTCTTGACATCAAGATCTCCACGGATGAAGGGAAGGAAAAAGTTCACGGTGGAATTTCCCGTATCCACTCGCCAAGCGCCACCGACGTAGAAGACGAAGCCAGTTCTGCGCCCATAGTCACAGACAACGACTTCACCATCGTCAAGAAGGTGATTGCTTCGCCGAAGCAGCTTCGACAAACCGTGCGTTTTGACATTCTCGAAAACGAACGCCGCTGGTTCGGCTTTGGCTGGTCCAAGCTCTTGTTGCCTAATGAAAGAGCCAGTTACTGCTACGAACAGCTGATGAGGCCTTCACCGGACCCTCAGGACGACGACTTTGAATTTCCAGTGTGCGAGCACGATCTTTACAAGTACACATGGCAGTGGATGGATGAACGTTGGGAGCTAGACCTCGAGTTTAACAAATCCAGGTACAAGACTGGCTGGGTGTACTACGACTCCAACTGGGGCAATCCTGGCTACCGCGACCAGTCCTCCAAGTACACGAGGACGAGAAAGTGGACTAGAAGAGCCACCTTGTTGATAGACAAGCGGGAGACGGACGATTACTAAAAGTATAATAGGGATTATGATCTTACTACATTTATGAGCGCGGCACGCCTGCCCCATATCTTCCGCACTTCACTACTCATCTCTACCATATATCTTCTTCATGAGTGCCACAGCAGACAAGGACTTTAAGGACATTCCAAAGAAGTACATTAACCCTTTGGCCGAAAAGGAAATCACCGAAGGCCCTCGGGTTAACGGAAAGAACTTCAAGATCAAGAAAGATGCCTTCAGGGTGCGTTCTCTTGGTGTCAAGAAACTCAACACATGGCAATTAAGAGAAAAGAAGAAACTTGAAGAGGAGCAATACAAAGCTCGTATTAAGGACCTTAAGCAGGAGAAGGAGGACGAGAAGAACCTGAGGGTGGCTGAGATCAAGAGAAGAAGAGAGGTCAAGGAGGAGAAGGAGAGATACGAGAGAATGGCCGAAAAGATGCATGCTAAGAAGGTGGAGAGAATGAGAAAGAAGGAGAAGAGAAACAAGGCCTTGAGAGAGCGTTAGTCTGGTGGATGCTAGATTTGCTAAAGATGTTTCAAATTGCACGTGACTGTTATGACAGCAGAAGCTACGTGGAACCTGTCTAAAGATAGTTTCCGATCTACTGGCGATGCTTCAATTTCAGAACAAGAACCAGTTTTCTTTCGTTAAAATGCCAGGTTAATTATGGCAGGATGGCTGGCAAAAATGTTGTCTGCAGTATTTCAAGCAATGCGATGGCGGTTACCCGGATCTCAGGCCACGACTATAAATACCGCGAGCCCGCCCACTTTTTCACCGCCTGTCCCGCAAAAAATTGCCTTTGTGTTACCTGGGTCTATATACAGTTCATCGTTCATTTGGTTCACCAGGTACTGCAGAAACCATTAAACTTTGCATACCAACTGAACAGCATTTATTCCCCAGAGTGGCCTTGTTGCATATAGTGTATCAAGCTATCCGTGAATAAATTCCGCTGACAGGGAGACATTCAGTTGTTCGTCTTTGTCGCCAAAAATAATATTTCCATAATCACATCACCGTCCCCGGTACCATCTTCTCTTTTATAGACCATGGATTCGTTGAAGCTTCCGACCACCGCAGCAAACGCTCAAGCTTTCACAGCTCCCGGCTCCCTTTCGATGCCACAGGGCATCAATGACCCCAACAACGGTATCGTTAAGAAAGATGAAAATGCAGAACTTGGCGTCAAAGAACCCAACCAAGACGACGCTGATGGAGCTATGTCGGGTATTGTGCCCACGCTTCAAAATATTGTCGCAACGGTGAACTTGGATTGTCGTTTGGATTTGAAAACCATTGCCTTGCATGCACGTAACGCTGAATACAACCCCAAGCGTTTCGCTGCCGTCATCATGAGAATCAGAGAGCCAAAAACAACCGCTCTTATTTTCGCTTCTGGTAAGATGGTGGTGACTGGTGCCAAATCTGAGGACGATTCCAAGTTGGCTTCGAGAAAATATGCTCGTATTATCCAGAAATTGGGTTTCAATGCCAAATTCACCGATTTCAAGATCCAGAACATTGTCGGTTCCTGTGACGTTAAGTTCCCGATCAGATTGGAAGGTCTTGCCTTCTCGCACGGAACTTTCTCGTCTTACGAACCCGAATTGTTCCCTGGCTTGATTTATAGAATGGTTAAGCCAAAGATTGTGCTATTGATTTTTGTCTCCGGCAAGATTGTCTTGACCGGTGCAAAGCAAAGGGAAGAGATCTATGCTGCATTCGAAGCCATCTACCCGGTGTTGAGTGAATTTCGTAAATCGTGATTCCGGCTCCACCGCTTGTACCATAGCTGTCCTTATGAGGTCTCGTAACACAGCGAGATGTGTCGTCGAAATGGGTTAGGGAGGAATACTCTTTATAAGGGGTCCTGCTGTATTATAATCGTGGGTTTGTTTGGTTGTTGTTAGCTTTTTCCTCTTGTTTTTCCTTGTTCGTTTACTTCGTTTGCCCCGTATCTCTCCATTTATAGTCCATGATTGACGACTTTTCATGATTTGATCTGTAGATCAGCTTTTGCTTTTCGTTTTGGCCCATTCAAAGTATTCACAGCGATGTTCACCCAATTCGGTAGAGCTACCTTTCGATACTCGGGGACAACACCAGAACTTCTTTCCTTTAGATGCATTGGTAAGACTGGTTTTGAGGGAGCATTTCTCGCCATGGTGACATTTTGGGGGATCTGAATAAATAAGGGACGTCAACTTAGATATGGAGTCTAACTTGACGGTATCTGAGGGTTTGTCCTCTTGTGTAGGTTCATTATTGCCGTCAGAGACCTTGTCGTCCTGGTTTGATGCTTTGTCTTGGAAGAAGAAATTCTTGATGCTGTGTTGAGACGAGTTTGTCTTCTTCCGACTCACGTATTGTAGTTTTGGCTTTTTCGGCTCACCACTGCCCTTCTTCTCCTCTGGCGTGGCCGATCTTTTGATACCGGAGCCAAACATTGACGAAATGTCTCTGTGTTTGACCAACTTGTAGAATGACTTCGCCTCAAACTTGAGCTTCTGCTGCTCTGCCGGTGGCTGAATTGTCACATAGGAAACATCAATATCCGTGATTACCGGACAATGGTCTGAACCGTTAATATACGGAAGAATGTCCGCTTTGGAAATGTTCTTGACAGCCTCTTTGCAGCTCATCAAAATAAGATCGATTCTGGAGCCAAAGTTGGACTGCCTAGCACTCGTCATAGTGTTCCAGACAGTATACATAGCCAAACGGCGGCCTTGGCTTATTCTGGTGGTATCGTATAGACAAGCCTGCTCCAGAGCTTGTGAAAATGGGTTTGTGGGAAAAACGAAGCGCTGGAGAAGGGACCGCTGTGGTCTATCCTTGAAAGCTAAGCAGGCCTCCTTGTTCTCCTTCTCGAAAGCTTCACCGCCGTCCTTGAGGTTGTTGGATATCAAGTTTGCCTTGATGCCCTCGTTGATTGCTTCAGCTTGATCTATGAGGTCCAACGACACGTTAATATCACCCATAACGACCACCTGCTTGCCCCAGGCTTTGAGCTTCAAAGCACGTCGGAGAAGCACTTCTAGAAAGCGAAGTCGGAAGACCTCACCGTCCTCTGTGCCCATAGAGTTAGCTGGACAGTATAAAGAAAAAACAACCGTTCCAGAAGCCAATTCCACCGCCACAGCACGGCCCTCGTAGTCCAAGGATCGTAGCTCATCAATGGTCATGTTCATTTCCTCCATATCATCTCCATTCAAGTATCCGCCAATAGCGTTTGGAGACTCGTCGTAGCACTGGCTTTTGTCTTCAGCACTAGGCAAGGTTCCTGTGATTCCCTCTTCTGCCTTGACCACAGATAAACACGTCTGAACGTGAGGTGGATCTGATGAAGTCGGTAACCTGACAAAAAGGCCGACTCCTGAGTAGCCTTTCCGAGATTTAGGCACCAGTATAAACGCCTTGTAGTTCTTGAGGACACCCGTGGCTGCAAGGCCGTCGTTGTTGATCTTGAGCTCCTGAAGCAGAATGATATCAGCACCTAGGCCTGAGAAGAAGGCATCATGGTCGTTCTGGAGCCTGTTCCAAGGGTGGTAGTTGAAGAGTGTTTTTATGCCGTTGACGTTGAAGGTCAAATAGCGGATTTCGTCCTTGGACGTTCGGGGTACTCGGTTTAGCGGGGCTGTTTCTAGAAGCTCCAGCAACACCATGTAGTTGTAGCTGAGTGGTTGCAAATGCGTACAGGCATGGTCAGATAGAGCTTTGATAGACGCAGACCGAACGTTGATTTGGGCAAGTGAAAGAAATTATGATATGTATGAAAGAGCGAATATGTGGCGAGGATGGTCTCGGGGTTTTCCAGGAAATACCCGATTCGGTGGTTCAAGCCTTAGTCCAGTTGGTGAGGGTAGCCCTGACAGTGCTTAGCATCACCAAAACAGGAACTATGATTGCCATGCTGATCCTAGCAAAACCAGAAATTGCACTAGCAGAGCCAGAATATTGCTGGACCTTTCGAGATTCACGCTTTCGTGGATTTGTTCGTCGTCTAGGGCAGGAGCCATTGTGTAGCAGCCAAACCCAAACACACTTTGACAACAAACACAGAAGCCAGGTGGGCGGAGCTTGTGGCTAGTTAGATTTTCCACAAGAGGAAAAAACATAAATGCCATTCATCATAGGGGGAGGCAAGTGAAGCCACTTCTAGGATACCTCGCAGCATGCCAACGTAAAGCACCAGTCTGGAGTATAGTGGTCCGAACAGGAAATTAAAAAAAAAAAATGAAACCATCTCTTTTGCAGAGTCCCTACGCTACCAAACTCCAAACTCAATTGGCGAAATTCACGCTTTCCAATGTAAAACCACACTTTAACTATATAGGAGATTCTGGACCGCACTGCCCTCAGATCACCGTTGGATCGAGGCTGAAGAGAATTGCCAAGCCTCCCGCCTTGAATCAACAGCGTTGATTTTTACCGAAAACTACTGAGATGAAAATACCACCAAAGCGACGATAATAAACAAGTCCTTGACGAGGAGTGCCTGTCCATTGTGACCGATGGAGCTCAAGGCATCCAAAAGCTAAAATGCTAACACGAAAAAGAGCAAAATGAAAAACCCCGATCCGTCGATCGGGCAAAGGGGCCTAACAGATCTCGAATCAGCCAAGCAGTGGCATCCTACAATTGTGCTGTGGACTACCGCCTCTGCCTATTCAGCCTTGCTGTGTCTGGCGTAATTGGGTGCAAAACCATCGCCTGCGTGAGCTGCTAAAGGGTCAACTTTTTTCCACCAATACTAGTCCAATTGCCACAAAAATGGCATCAATCGAATTGGGAAAATCAGACAAATCTAACCGTCACCTTATTTCTCCAAAAATCGTATTATGTCACTAAAAGCACTGGACCTCCGGGGGAATCTAGATCTACATATTCGCGGCGCGCGCAACGCGTCGAAGCATTCTCTGCGACTGTCTGTTTTTTTCTACATCCTCCAACCACTCCATCCAAGGCAAAGCCGCCTTTAAGACCCCATCTCCCGTCCTTCGCTAAACTGAACAAAATTTCACCAGAATGGTCGACCCTGACACATTTATGAAAAACAGCCCTTTCAGCGTGGCCCATGGCGACCAGTACAACTTACTGAACACTACACCCGATTTGTTGAAGTTTCTGCTCCATGAACACAACAGAAACGCTTCTCCCACGGTCCCTGTCCAGCTGCTGTTTTCGCTGTATTTGCAGCAGACGCTTTCGTCCAACTCGATTGGTGAAGATTCGGACGATTCGGATATCGATAGAACTAGCCACGAAAACGGTCCTCTGACGGTTTCTACGCCGACAACAGAGACCTCTGAAAGCAGGGACTTCTTCGCGTCTTCCAGCGACTACCTCAACTTGAAGGTTTTGATTGAAAACTCCGTTTTCGACACCCTGAAGATTTCTCCAAAGGCCATCATGTCCTTGGAGCGTACCAGAAAGGTCAAGGAGCTTATCACCGACAAACAGGAGCTTCGGGATTACTTGCAAGACAAGATTGCTGTCTCTTCCCAGTTCTGCTCAACCTTGATGTTCAACGAGGAGCCCAAGCCAGACTTGGACATCAACCTCGTGCTCAAAATCATGAAACAGAACCTGGACTTGCAGCAGCTGCTCCGGACGGTTTCTACTGAGCTCGAAGAGCTCCGCGGCAAGCTCAACAACCACAACTTGGCCTGTTTGGTTTTGGGCTACGTGGAGGATATCAAGCACTCCAGCAGCTCGCAATCCTTGCACGCCCAGCTTTCTGGCAGTCCTACAAAGGGCGGTGTCGCCGCCGATTCCGACAAGCTGTTCGACACGCTCTTTTCCCACATTGCATCGTTGGCAGCTCAGAACAACGTCAGCTTGCCCGAACATCCCGAGGAGGCCGAGACCCTGATGGACAAAAAGATCCAGTGGGCTCAATCGTGTATTGACGCTGTGGTTTCTGCCAGACCACCAGCATCGAGCCCAACTCCTCCTACCACCTCGGGAGAGCGCTCTGTGGACCAGTCCATGGTGGTTGACGAGAACTCTGTGCTCCAGGACCACTCATTCCTTTCGGCATCGCCTTACAAGGGCATTAAAGATACAGCCTCAGAGAACAAGACAATCTCCGAGTACAGACTTGCATTGAACGACTTGCGTTTCTCACATCAGTACTTCATGAAAGAGTACGACTATTTGAAGGCCAACTCCTTGAAGACAATTTCGGAGTACCGCAAGAAAAATGCAGCACTTGAAAAAGAAATGACTAGACTTCGTTCAGGCGGAAGCAGCGTCTCGCTTGACAGTTTGGCGTCTCGTGACTCAGTCGACGCCAAAGACAAGGAGATCTCTCGTCTCCGCAAAGAGCTCAACCTGCTCAAGATTGACAACATGGGAAGCAAACTGCCCAGAAACTCTGGTTTGGCTTCGCCATCGCTTCTATCGAGCACGAGTAACGAGGACGATGCCCCCAACACAACACTTCCATCTTCACCAGGATACCCAGGCTTCCCCAACATGAGCTCCGGGTCTTCCATGAGCAACGCTATTCTCAGAAAGGAATTTAAGAAGATTGTGTCAGACATCCAGGATCAGTACGAAGTTGAGCTTGGCAAGGAGCGTCTCAAGCGTAAACAGCTCGAGGAAAAACTCAATGCGACGACAGTGTCATCCGAAAACTAAGCTTATACCCTCATACCCGACTCACACGCTGTACTATTTTCAATTGCTGGTTGTAACTGGCTGCAATATTTAATCCCCAGGTGGTTCCTGTACTAGCGAGACTAGCACCTACGCGCATCACCAAAATACACCCTACCTACCTTCGCTTCCTTATATATACCAACGAAGAACTCACGATAACATGAAACCAACATGGACAACATGCGACGAAAAAGCAGTAGTAAGCTGAATCCAGTAAGACGCGTTGTCTCTCCTTCAAAGAGGGAGGTAGTTTTTGCTGGTACCAAAAGATCCAGACCTTCATCCGAAGAATCCAATGATCTAAATCACATTTTGACATCCCAGCCATCAAGGAAAAGCTCCAGACCAAACTCACAACCTAAAGAAGATTCAATTACAAAAGATCCTCCAATTTCCGATACTCAATTTTATCTGAACTCCTCAGCAAAACTTCCCAAGCCAAAGAGCTTTTTCGAAAAGAGTTACGAGGCAAAATTACAGAAGTTTTTGCTTACAGACGAGTCTGATGGATTTCTGGCGCTTGAGCTGGAGACGAAGGTCACCTCGTCGCTCCCACCTTCCCTGGTAGGAAGCTGGGTGAAACCAGAGGAAGTGGCTCAGGAGCCATCTGAAGAGGAAACGACCGTTGAGGCTGAAGTAGAGGAGGAAGCCACCCCAGAGTCAATCCTCAAACAAACGGAGAATCCCGACTTTGTGTGTCAATGGCTCCTCAGAGTCGCTGATACTTTCCTAGAGGAAGCACACAGTCATGTCCTTGCAGTCAATTACATTGAGGGGGTTAAAGTCTACTATAAGCTTGTGAAGGCTGCAATGAAGGCGCTACATTTGGTAGTCTCACAGTATATGGCCTGCTTGAAACCGGCGGAGGCGGCCTTGGTGTTGTATAAACTTGCACAGATCTACCTTGACGAGACAGATAACTACAGTTCTGCCGAGGAGCTTGCAAAGCATTCACTAGCTATTGCGTCAAAGAATGGCATTTTACTGGCCAGAGTTGCAGCGGAACTTTTGTGTGCAAAGATTTTGAAGGCTTCTGATGCCTACTTGGTTGCGCCCTTTCTCAACGAAAGACAGGAACTATACGAAAGGGAGGGCAAGAAAGAGATCTCAACCTTGTTTGCACTTCAAAGAATTGGAATGGCCCCTCTAAGTGATATAAATTCATTAATCCCCTCCTTGAATACGGCGTGGCAGTCCCTTGATGGCCAAGTCCGCTGTCTTTGTTTGTTGATGCTCTGCAAAATTCACTTAAGCCAGGGCTCTCCAAAGGAAGCAGAGAAAGCTCTTCATGAATGCAGAGTAACTTTTTTCAAAATGAAGCTGGTTCTTCCCCAACTCAAGGCAATGCTCTACTTGCAAAATCTTGCCGTGTGCACTCAAACCAACGATTTCAAACATTCCAAAAAATGGATAAGGAAGTTGACTGAATTTGTCAAAAAGCAGAAGGAAGAAAAATGGACTTCTTGGAAAAATGATGGAACCATACCGATCAAGATCCACTCTCATAACGAAGCCGTCACGTTTCTGTTGCGATGGATTGGTCCAGATGAGTTCGTGCTCACATTTTATCTTACAAGCGGCGTCTTCTTCATGAATGATTCATCGGAATTGACAAAAGCAAGGCAAGTCTTTGAAAAATGTCTCAATGATGTTGAGAATGCAATCACAGCTCTTACTACTTACCTGGCCAATCATCAAAGATTTGGTGTCTCTCATCTCACAACTAAAATCGTTCGAATTTCTGTCATCAAATTTACTGTGTTGTACTACCAAGTGTGGCTCAAGTTCATGCTGTCGAGTGAGTTCGATGGCATCCACGTTATACATGCATTTCTTGAAAGCTACAATGAAAAGAACTTCACGGCGGAAGAGTTGTGGTACTACCAATTCCTCATCCCCCACTTCACCTACCTATCCGCGATCTATCATCAATCGCAGGGAAATTTGAGGGCTGCAAAATATCACTTCTTAAGAGTGAGGAGCCTTGTCACACAGACTTGCGATATTGCAATTGAAGCTTTTAATTTACAACATTCTCTCGGGGTTGGATACAACACCTCCTCGGGCAGAAGCAATGAGCTTTACATCTATTCCACCATGCATTTACTCAATATAGCAGAGTACGAATTCCGAACTTTGTCTCAAATCAATCAGCATGAGCAGGCGATCAAGTCGTCTCGCTCCTTACTTGCATCGCTACACGCGGATATGACTAGCATTTTGGAAGATCCCAATACAGCGGCAATCACTTCTACCAACACATTCAAGCTTACGTACAGATCGGCGTTGGCAGCTTTCAATAACGGCAGTAACCACCACGATAGTGCTCTTTCGACGGAGATCGAGAGGTTGGTCTTTTCGGATACGATACGCATACACAATATGGAGCTTCTTGGGCTATATTTGCTTCTTCGCCTCGCGGTCAACCTTGACCAGAGCAATCGTCTTTACGGCAAGTGTACGAGACGGATCACCAAGGTTGAAGACAACGGCAAATTGTTGAGCCTCTTTGTCTACTTAGAAGCTCAGCGGCGAGAACTAGGAGACACGGCCAAGGCAGAAAAGATCCAACGCAAAATCGACGCCATCAAGCACAGCGTACAGAGCAAGATCGACGCCGCGAGGCAATCGTTACAACCGGGATCTTCTGATCGTGATATTTAATAGATATACAAAGTGGCAGCATCGGCCGATGGAATAAAATGCTAAACTGAGTGGTCGTGACGAGATTACTTCTTGGACTTCTTCTTCTTCTCGGGCTCGTCGTCGTCGGCCTTTCTCTTCTTCTCCTTCTTCTCCTTCTTCTCTTTCTTGTCCTTCTTTTCTTTCTTCTCCTTCTTCTCCTTCTTGTCCTTCTTTTCCTTCTTTTCTTTCTTCTCGTCCTCAGACTCCATCTTCACATCCTCAGGCTCAGACTTCTTGGGCAACTGGATCTCTGGAGCAGCTTTCTTGGACTCAGGCACAGGAGGAGCAGGCTCCTCGGCATGGTCCTTGTAGCCGTCCTTCCAGGACTCAGGAGTGTTGTCGTTGACTCTACCGTACTTGTCCAACTTGCCGTCAGCCTTCAACTGCTTCTTCTTCTGGGCAACAGGACCGAGACCCCATCTTCTTGGGTAGGTGTCTCTCTCCATGATGCATCTCTTGACCTTGGCAACAACACCGTGGTCACAAGACTGCAAGTCCACAGTGGTCATTTGGGCAATACCAATGGCAATGGCCTCACCCTTGGTGGTCATGAGCACAACCTCGTCGTACAACTCAATGCCGTCCTCGTATCTCAACAAACCAGGAATCATCAACTTGGCACCGTAGCAGACAGAGTTGACAGCGGAATCCTTGACAACGACTCTCTTGTAGCCTACAAGCAAGGTCTCCAAAGGCTGGATGATCTTACGCAAGTAGGACTCGTCTCTGGTGTTGTCGTAGACGTACTGGGCATCCATCACGTCGTGCAAAGTGACCAAGTTGTCGTTTTCGTCCATGGCTCCGGATCTAACACGACGCAACTCTTGCATGTGTCCTCCAACACCCAACAACATACCCAAGTGGACACACAAGGTTCTCATGTAGGTACCGGCTTCACAAGAAGCCCAGAACACACCGAGACCACGCTTGTTGTCGAACTCAATCAAGTTGGAGTCGTAGATAGTTCTGACTCTCAACTGTCTCTTGACAGCAGAAATCAAAGGAGGTCTCTGGAAAAGAGCACCGGTCAAGTTCTCCAAAGCACGGCCCATCTCCTTGGCGTCCTCGAGCTCCTCGTGCAAACGCACAATACACACATACTCCTTACCGGCACCTTGCTGGGACTTGACCAAACGAGTAGCCCTGTCCACACAGACAATCAAACAACCAGTGACCTTGGGGTCCAAAGTACCGGAGTGGCCGGTTTTCTCCACTCTCAAAATACGCTTGATCCAGGCGACAACCTCGTGCGAGGAGGGGTTGGATGGCTTGTCCAAGTTGATGACACCACTGGAAACATACGACTTCAAGTCTCTCTTCAAAGGCGAGGAGCCTGCTGGGATTGGGGTGTAGTGACCCAGACGCACAAGCAACTTGTCGTAGTTTTTCAACAAGAGAGGCCAGTCTGCCGTGCTGCTCAGCGCAGGCACAGACTCTGGCTTGATCATGAATTCTTCGGACATGTTGGTGGTGATGATAGTGCTTTTTTTTTTTTGCAAAAAGTCTGTGCGAGCATCGTGCGGCGGTGCCGGATTAGGTAACCAAGGGGGTGCGCTAGGGAGGGCTGTAGTTGTTGGATTTTAGTAAAAATTAAATATTTGAGATTGGGGAGACGGGGAAATTTAGGCGTGTGAATTTGGTGAAATTTCATGGGATGTTGGAGAAGATCTATGGGTACCAGGTGGTTGCTCAGTGTGAGGTACAGGAAAGAGCTCTTGAGATGAGGTTGAGGTGCCCAAGGAGTTGGGCAAAATTGAAAAGTGAATCTGAATGGATTTTTCTCCAAGAGTTCTTTCTTAAAAAAGCGAATTGTGAAAGTTCGATCAATTGCCTGCTGGAGAGTGGAAATCGTTGATGCTGGATTGAGTTAGGGCATGGCTTTATATAGAGGAGCAGCCAGTGGGGCCGTGTAGTGAAGTTCGAAAGATAGGAATTTTAAAGGTAATGATGAAATTATAAGTCGGAATCGGAGAGGCTGACCTCTGTAACAGATATTTTGCAAGGTATCGAAAGCAGGGTGAAGATGGAAACCCCCGGTAATTCAATACAGATCCTGGAAGAAGGTAGACCATATTCATAAGCTTAAAAAGGGAAGCATTCGAGAGCCCAAAATCCAAATCCTGTTAAAGTACAGTTTGTAACCCGCCAACCTCCTTCACCTTATTGCTTGACATCCACCACCCTCACTACATTTGAAGACCCATGGACTTGCCGATCTCCGTCTTGGTAACCTCAAGCCAAAACAACTCTCTTGCTAATCCTCTGACCGACTTAATACACTGATCCATGTTATCGTCGTTGATGAGCTCACTTTCGCCCTTGAAATTGCCTCCAACAAGATCTATCGTGTCTTTGTGGGCCTTGATATCAGCAACAGTGTCGTACAACTGATTCACAAGAATCGAGTCAGGAGTCACAATATCCTCTATCTTGATCCTTTGGCCAGGGCCTGTTCCAAAAGCAACCTCGTCCTTCGACTCTGCGTTGATCTGGTCCACTTGCTGAAGCTCTTCGTTGAGCTTTCGTATAGACTCTACCTGTCCTTGGACGTATGTAATGTGATTCTGGAGATTCTCCTCATTTGCATGAGCCTGTTTGAGATGGCTCAGAAGCTGACTTTCAAGTGCTTCTATCTTGAGCTTCTGTTGCTCAACAAATGGAGCAGCGGTGACTAGACTCTCCTCGGATACGAGGAACTCGTTGATCTTGTCACTAATCATCTGGAGTATAGGCCTTTCGCCCTTATTCTCGCTGAGTGTGACCTTGTCCATGAGATCTTCGACTTCATTGATACCCTGAGGTTTCTTTGAACTCTGGACATTGCGTGCAATAGGGGGCTTTCCTGGGCCCTGGGGTCTAACCCTGCTAGGCTCATAGAGCTCAGCACTGTCTTGATAAACGACTTGCGGCGGTGGTCCACTCAATTGAGGTGGAGACTGAATTGGCGCTGGAGAAGGCGAACCTTGCGGAGGTAAGGGCAAAGGCATTCTATATTTCTCCGGTATGCCTGAGTCTTGAGTAGGTTGAGGTTGCACGGGCTTTTGAGCTTCAACAGGCTTTTGGGGCAAAGGTGGCCCATTCGTCTCTCTGCGTGGCTGTTCTGGAGTCGGCAGCTGAACTGGTGTTTCGTTATACGACATCTTTGGTGGCAATTGGGGACCACTGTGGGTAGGCTGAACCTTTGGGAGGGCTGCCGGGGGCTCAGGTCTTGTATTAAGTGGAGGATTCTGTTCAAAGGTGACTTTCAAACACGTCATAAGCAGAAGGAGCGAAAAGTCCCGAGTCCGTGCCGTCGGCGTGTAGTTCTGATGCCACAGAGCCATAAAAGGATGGTAGAAGCGGCCCTGAGAATCAACATTGTTATTAGGTCTTATCATCGAACCCTGTTCTGGTACGACAAACACCACAGGAACTCCGTTGGGCTCCAGGGTGGGGATATTTTCGTCCTGGAACGGGTAATTGAGCGGAATCCATATATTAAGCGGAACAAGGCACGTTCCACAGTCGAGTTTTCCGTATAAGTTGATCAATAGTTGAGACTGTCCCAGTACAGATGTGTAAACAGCCGTTCTGATCTTGAACCCCTGGGTAAGGTATGCCGCTAGAAAGTGGTATAAATGGGAGTAGGCCACCTCTTTATGAAGATACTGGGGCTGGAGAACCAGATAAAGCCAGTTGGCCACCTTGGACAGGATCTTGGCCATTCTTGGTGAGTTTGATTAGATATGAATACGCGTATAAAAGGACAGGGGATGAAGTAGATTAGGTTAAGGTTCGAGGATTAGACTGAGGTTGTCTCGAAAAGCCAATCGTCCAGGATGTTTACTTTGTGGATGCAAAGGAAGACTGTGAAGGTTATGTATAATGTAGCAGCACTTTCGCAGTCAATGGTATACCGATCTGCCAGGCAGTAATTGTACTGAGGGCATCCAATGAAATTGGTTTCAAAATCTGGAGTCACAGAAAAACAAGCAAAGTCTCCCCAAATCTAAATTTACCCTTCTCCGATTACTGGGAGACCACTTGATGGAACCTACTGAAGTTGCCGGAGGTACGGGTGTGCTCCGATTATCGCCAAATGCACCGCTCCACGAATCCTCTACTACATCTTTATCATGTCTGGGTATGTCACTCTGAGATGAACCAATCAGAAACCATTTAAACTAACCTCCAGCTACACTGTGCTTTTTGTCCTCGCGGTCACGGTGGCCCTTTGTGTATTGTCATGGAACTTTGCACCCAAACAAGACCAGACGGTCTGGCGGTCTTCCTTGATCTTGGGATTGGCCATGTGCTACTTGATGTGGGCCATCACATACTTGGCGCAATTGCATCCGTTGGAGGCGCCCAAACGTTCTGATATGAGAAAGGAGGCGTGATCAGTTGAGCTGGCAGCCGAAAACAGCAGTGTATAATAGAAACAGCATTTGACGATGAACGTGTAGGATTGGTTGGGAAGGTGATGGAAGGGGGCCTTTTACAGGGGGAATGAATTTGAAACAGTGGCTTTAGAATGAATGATTGGACTATGATGAAGAGAGGGTGGTGGAGATATGTCTTTCATGTTCTGCAGTGATACTTGCAAGTATTGGGCCGGCTCGTTGATTGAACTATTCTTGTCAGAAAAGGAAATCAAGCCTCAATACCAGCATTCATTGAGGTATACGAAACGTCATACTGTCGATTCTTCTGTGATGTGCTATAGCAATGTGAATCTCATCAGCACAACTTGTCATCAGCTCTTACCTAAACTCAATCGACCAATGGCGATATTTCAGACACCAAAGCCTATTTAATTTCTCTTCGAAGGCAGTGTTTCCTTATACTTCCTCACCACTTGAAGCTCACAACCATGCAGATGCAAGATGCCAAATGGAACCTCAATTATGGGAGAGAAGATACTGGCAAAAGCAAGTACCAAGATAAAGCCTATCTATTGTTTTACATTCATTTTCCCGATTGTATCTCTCCACTAGCCCTCAGGTACCCTTGGTCCGGGTAACCTCACGCTATATATACTCGAGAAAATTTCACCCATCAGCTCCAACCATCAATACACACATATCCTTGCACACATGTAGAAAACCCAACACACTCCTGTTTCTGCCCTAAATTCATCCTCATTGAATTATAGGTTCTGGTGATGGAGAAGATCAAGCCCGTGAACGGGCGTCAGCAATCTGTCAAATGTTTGTAACCTGCTGGCGTCTTTTTGCGGGATCGTGTGGCTGGTCAGTGTTCGAAGATGATGCATTTCTTGATGCTAGTCGGCTGGCCTCCACTACATTTTCATTGGTAAGTGCTGTAAAGATTGTAGGTCCAGCAGGAGGACGTGAGGAAGTTCCGTGAGGAAAGTGTAACCGGAGGAGACCAGATGAATGCAATAAGATTGCAGCGATTAGAGCAAGGAATCCGCTATTAATAAGGCCAATGACGATAAGCTGATTCTTATCTTGCGTGGATGAATCCGCCATTGTTATACCATTGTTGGCCCTGTGCTTGGTAAGAATTGAGTGGGAAATATCCGGAAATCGGTATATTTATAGTGTTTGGGATAACAAGTTTCCTGAATCGACCCACACAAATAATAGTCACCGGCGACATTGTTGAGTGGTTCGACCGCTGGGGTTTCTGGGTCTCTAATAAGATAAGGCATCGTGTTGCCCTTTCTTGTGACACGAAACAATCAACAATCGATTATTTGAAGCTGTTCATGATCCCTAGAAATTGCCAATCTCTATCTAGTTGTGTTTGTTACCATTAGGAGATACTGTCCACACGACCGTTCAACAGTTGAACATTTCCAGAGCAGACTCACACATCATTTGTTGCTTCAAACCACCAAGATCGACCTCCCATAGTCCATTACAAGAAAAATCCACAAAAGCAACTCATTCGGGCCACAGCATCAAATTCACTCAATGGTTCATCGTAGCATAAAAGACAGCTCGACTCGGCGCTGCTGGTACACAGCTGAAGTAGTCGTTGTTTTTAGCCGTTTTTAAGCCGAAACGTCAGAGATTATCAATTTCGAAGCATAGATTCTTTGGAACGTCAGCGAAGTCCACAATCCGTACATATCTGATTTTCACTGACGCTGCACTGCAACGCCCCAGACCTCAAGGCTTGTGAGTAACGTTTGCTTTGTAACTCCATTCCCTTTTGTAGCCCATGGCGTCATTACCCCGACCAATTGCAAACCTCAGACCAGTCGAGCTGTTTTCAGCGGTTCTCCAATTGCACAAAGCTTTTTTTTTTTTTTTTTTTGTTAGATTAAAGCTTAAATCGGCAAGATTAGAATCAATGGCCTTTACGGCGAAGTGCTCACCGTCTACTAACCAACCATCAAACGATACCTAAAAGCACCACCCGCTTTCAAAACAAGCAAATCGCTACACTGCTAGTCCCAAAAATTACGCAGAAAATTTACGAACCCGCCCGAACCGCCTTTTCGCTACTCTGCGTTTTCCACCCACTCTCCATGTCCTCCGCGCAGAGCAGGCTTATAATGAGCCACAATTAGCCTAATACAACGCCGAGCAAGACGCATAATATTACGAGCGTCACCTCATCAAGCGTAACGGCACCAACCGCCCAGCAGCAATGCGGTTAAGCGGGCCACAGCCTATGAAAAACAGTCTCGTTTAACTTTTTCAACCAATGCAAAATCCGTTTCCTTCCCGATTGTCCGTTTCGGGCCACAGTTGTGAATCCCCAGGCGAAATAGCTCAGTGCGAGATTTCCCCGAAAATTACCTACTTCTCTGCCCCGCCGTGCCCCTGAAAGCGCAAGCATTCTCCAAATTGAAGAACGCCCGAAACTCCAAAAAATACGCCTCGAGCGCCGTGAGCAAAATGCCCCAAGCTGTCAAGGCATTGTGCAAGCTGCCTTTGGCCTTGGCTCTGGCAAATGAAGTCCCATCGCAGAGAATGTTTGCAGCCGTCCGCGGGGCACCACGCTTTTTTCTAGAAGCATGCGCCAGAGCCCTCGCCCCCATATTACGAGCATTTCGACAGGCTTTTTTTGCAAATAAGCCCTTGGCATCGCTAGGGTACATTTTCCGCTTCAGGGCAAGCGCTCCAACGCTATGATGGAAATTGGACGCCAAGCATGGCTAATGGTGGCTCTATTGTGTCACGTGCGATGATAAGAGCATGTCGACAGCGCCGATCAAAATTGGCTGCGATAAGCCGGAATCTTTTGCTCCTTCGTCGCAAAGGATTCGTATTTCATTGCCAAAAATTCAATGTCCAGTAGTAGAAATGCCCAAACTGATCAAGCACATCGGCTACACCGCCCCGGGAATTACTAACCCGCACCGCCAGCCTGCGATGTCGCTCTGTCACACTGCAGCCTCTGCAGATCTCACTCACACTTCTCTCGCTTGTGACCTATATATTGCAGCCGATGCGAGGGCCGTTTTTTTGCAACAACTTCTTTTTTATAATGTGGTTCTCCCGAAACCGGTCCGCCAGCGAAGTGCTGCCGGACGCCTCTGTGGAAAAAAATACCGACCGTGCCTCCGTGCTAAAAAACGAGGAATGGGGTCCCGAGGGCGAAGTCGCCTCGGCTGACTACTCTGACTTCACGGAGCATGAAGATCGACCTTTGGCTTTGAAGAGAGCCCTCAAAGACCGTCATATTTCGCTTATTGCCTTGGCCGGTATCATTGGGCCTGGTATCTTGGTGGGTGCTGCCAACCCCACCAGCGAAGGTCCGGCCTCGATGATCATCGGTTTCGGTGTCATTGGTATCATCGCTTTTGCCATGGTGCAGAGTTTGGGCGAACTCGCCACCTTATACCCTTCGGGCTGTGTCTTCTCCACGTTGGGCGAGAAGTTTGTCGACAAGGCCATTGGCGGCACAGTGGGCTGGAACTATGTCATTATCTGGGTTGCCGTTTTGGCGAACGAGTACAATATGGTGGCGAACGTTTTGATCGGATGGGGCCCCCAGGTGCCGCTTTACGGCTACATTCTCATGTTCTGGGCCGCCTTCATGGCGTTCCAGTTTTTGGGGGTGAGGACGTTTGGCGAGGCCGAGTTCTGGCTCGCCTTGACCAAGATTGTGGGTATTTTTGCCTTTTACATTTTCTCCATCATCTACGTTGCAGGCGGTGTCAAGGGCGTGGACGCCTTTGGCTTCCATTACTGGAACGACCCCGGTCCTTTGGCCAACGGCTTCAAGTCTGTGGTTTCGACTTTTGTGTTTGCTTCCACTTTCTACTCTGGAACTGAGTCCGTGGCTATTGCTGCTTCGGAAACCAGAAACCCTTCCAAAGCCATCCCTAACGCTATAAGACAGACCTTCATCCGTATTATCGTCATTTACATGGGTATCGCCTTCTTCTACGGTTTGACTGTCCCATACAACGACCCCTTGTTGGACCGTTCCACCACGCTCAAGTCGCCCATGACGATTGCCATTCACAACGCCGGCTGGCCAGGCGGAAAGCACTTGATCAACGCATTCATCTTGGTGACCTGTATTTCGGCCATCAACTCGTCCATCTACATTGGTTCCAGAACCATTGTGCACTTGGCCAACGAGGGCAATGCGCCTAAGTTCCTTGCTAGATTGAACAGACAGCAGGTGCCTTACCTTGCTGTCGTTTTGATGAACTCCTTGGGTCTTATATCGCTTATGAACGTCAGTACCGGTGCTGCTAAGGCCTACGACTACATTGTCAACATTTCCGGTGTGGCTGTGTTCATCTGCTGGGGAAGCATCAACTTCTACCACTTGCGTTTCAGAAGAGCCTGGACTTTGCAGGGCCGTTCAGTCGAGAGTCTACCTTATAAGGGCTGGCTCTACCCATATTTGCCCATTGCCGGTCTCGTTTTGGACATTTTCTTGTTGCTCATCCAGGGTTGGAGCACGTTCAAGCCCTTTGACGCAGCCGGCTTTGTGGATGCATACGTTTTGATTCCGTTCTTCTTTATTCTTGCTGCCGTTCTCAAGTTGTGGCAGAAGACCAAGTGGGTCAATTTGTCCGAGGTGGATCTCGATGCGGGCCGTAGAAAGGACTTGGACTGATCCTATTTGCTAGTAATAATATTTGAATAAACCGATAGAAAAGAGATTTGGATTTGTAGTTCTGGGATTCAGACGTTTTGGTGAAGAGTGTATCTGAGGGCATCGCGATGAGATCTTTTAGGTACATCGTTTTTCATGGGTAAAGAGGATAAGAAAAGAAAGCTCGAGGAGGCTGCGGAGCCTGACCGGAAGCTGAAGAAGGAGAGAAAGGAGAAGAAGGACAAGAGCGAAAAGAAGGACAAGAAAGAGAAGGAGAAGAAGGAAAAGAAGGAGAAGAAGGAAAAGAAAGACAAGAAGGAAAAGAAAGACAAGAAGGAAAAGAAAGACAAGAAGGAGAAGAAAGACAAGAAGGATAAGAAGGAAAAGGAAGTGAAGAAAGAAAAGTCCTCTGAAGTGCCTTCCCCTGCTCCATCCGATGACTCCTCAGCTTACTCCCAGAAGAAAGCCCTCAGTGATGTTCTGGATAGCGAGGTCAAGGAGTTCTTGGACACCAACGAGGTGGCCATCGAGGACCCTCACAACTTGAACTTGCGTCCGCTTTTGCTGTTTGACCATGTGGGCTTCATCAGCGAGGTGCAGAAAGTCATCACCAAGTTCCCCAAACCCACACCTATCCAGGCTGCCTCGTGGCCGTTTTTGCTCAGTGGAAAAGACGTCATTGGTGTTGCCGAGACGGGTTCCGGCAAGACCTTTGCTTTTGGCGTTCCTGCTGTGAACAGTATCTTGAAAGAAAAGAAGAAGGGTCTCAAGGTGCTTTGTCTTTCCCCAACTAGAGAGTTGGCGCTTCAGATCCACGACAGTTTGGCGGAATTGACGAAAAATGCCGGCATCTCGTGTGTGGCCATCTACGGTGGCGTCAGCAAACAGGACCAGATCGACAAGTTGCAGAATGCCAGTATAGCTGTGGCTACGCCAGGTAGATTGGTGGATCTTTTGGAGGACGGTCTGGTGGACCTCTCGAGCATCGATTACTTGGTGCTTGACGAGGCCGACAGAATGCTTGACAAGGGTTTCGAGCAGCACATCAAGCAGATCATTGGCCAGTGTCCTGCTAAGCAGAATCGCCAGACTTTGATGTTCACAGCCACATGGCCCAAGGAGGTCAGGGAGTTGGCTTCTGTATTCATGACGCTGCCTGTGAAGGTGACTATTGGTGAGAGAGACGAGCTTTCTGCCAACAAGAGAATCACACAGATTGTGGAGGTGATGGAGCCCAGAGACAAGGAGAGAAGGCTCGTGCAGTTGATCAGAAAGTACCAGCTGGGTCCCAACAAAAACGACAAAATTCTCATTTTTGCCTTGTACAAGAAGGAGGCTCTGAGGGTGGAAAACTCGTTGCAGAGAGCCGGTTTCAACGTTGCAGCCATCCACGGTGATCTTTCTCAGCAGCAGAGAACCCAAGCGCTTAATGCCTTTAAAAACGGCGAGTCCAACCTTCTTTTGGCCACCGATGTCGCCGCCAGAGGTCTTGATATCCCCAACGTGAAGGTCGTGATCAACTTGACTTTCCCGCTTACTGCCGAGGACTACGTCCACAGAATCGGCAGAACTGGCAGAGCTGGCCAAACCGGTACCGCCCACACGCTCTTCACCGAGCACGAAAAACACTTGAGTGGAGCCTTGATCAATATCTTGAGAGGCGCCAACCAGCCGGTTCCAGAGGAGTTGCTTAAGTTTGGAGGCCACACCAAGAAGAAGGCCCACTCTGTGTACGGAGCATTCTTCAAGGACGTGGACATGACCAAGACGGCCAAGAAGATCAAGTTTGACGATTAGAGTAGCCTGCCGACGAATATCAAGTTTGCGATTGGAAGAAACTTGATTAGAATAGTCGACGACGGCGAAGACCAAGTTTGACGATTAGAGTAGCCTGCCGACGAAGATCAAGCAGGACGATAAGACATAGCCTTGTATAATATCTATTGCGCATACGTTTTGTAAACCTAGTTTTTTTTTTTAATTTTTCAGCCCAGAGTGCTCCATTCAAGCCAGCACTCGTCACAGCGGGGTCTAGCCAGTAAACCGTCCACCATGGCCATCATCTCCTCGTCAGAATTGGACAATGGTTTAGCTCCGTCGAGCCGAACGGCATTGCCCACTTTCACGTTTTCTTCATACTGGGTCACTTCACACCAGTCTGAGCTGATCTGTGAAGTGTACCGCCAGTACAAATTGACCAAAGCCAATTTTATGTCTATAAGCGCCAAGTCCTTGCCCAAGCACATGCGGATGCCCTTGCCGAAGTGCAAAAGGTGCTTGGACATGTGGGTTTTTCTGAGTTTGTAGTCCTCATTCAGTTCGCCAGGCTGGGGAAGCCATCTCTCTGGAATCCAGCTTTCGGCATGGGGGAAAATGTCGTTTTTGCGGTGGTACGAGTACGCCTGGCACGAGACGGTTGTACCTTTTGGAAGTTCCACTGGGCCGTTGCTGGTGTGGACCTCATATGTGGATGGAGTGATTCTGGGCATGGAACCGACTCCAGAGGTGTGGACACGGAAGTTTTCCTTGAGCAAAGCTTCCAAATAAGGAAGCTGGTCGACTTGCTCGATAGCATCGATTATGCTGCCGTCAGGAGCACCAAAGAATTGTCTGATTTCGTTTTGAAGCCGTTCTTGTCTGAACCGGTTCACCGGTCTGGAAAGCTCGTAGCAAATGTAAGTGAGTGCAATAGCAGACGTCTCATGGCCAGCAATGAGGTTGTCGCTGAGGAAAGAGTACGCTTTTTTGTCCTTTAGGCCGTTTTTCTTGAGTGCACTGAGCGTGGTGGGTCTGGAGAGCTCTGGATCGTACTCTGCGCTTTTGAAGGTCGAAAGAAGCCATTTTTCCACGGACGCCGAAGCCGCCATGATTCTTGGGCCCGCAAGAAGCCAGTGGAGCAGCGGAAGAAGCATCAGGGCGAGCGTCAGAAGCTCCTTGGTCCGGAAATCCACCAAGATCTGCCGTTTGTACGTATCGTTCAAAAAGTCTGTGCCGTTTTTGACGCCAAGCTCGAAGGCAGAAATCACGTCCATGGCCAAAGCGCCGAAAAGCAGGTACATGTCGATTCCAAGGCTGGACAGCTTCTGAGGAAGCCATTCGTGGGACCCTTCCCTGTGGCCTTTTCCATTATGGTTCATTTCCAGACGGGCATTGATCCAGTCGGGCTCGAGCGCTGTAACCAGGGAAACATGCACTCTGTTGACGAGCTGGGCGGCCTTCAGAACCAAAAGGTCTCTGGTGGCTGGGTTCGAAAGAATGGCCAGTTTGGAGTAGAGCCCCAGCATCATCTTCTTGTACTTGAGGTGCGGTCCATTCTCCACGGTGGAAAACACATTGTCGTGGCCGTGGTTCTGGAAGTGCTTGTAGTAAGGCAGCTTCGGCATGTTCTTGACGTAGATATCGTTGATGTAGCGAAGATCACCGTTGCATGAGACCTCGTTGGGGCCTAGAAGAACAATGGCCCCATACTGCTCGTGAAGACGGTGGATCTTCCGGACCCAGCGGTTCTGGTGCTGCGCTAGGATGCACGGAAGCGTGGATATGCGGTGGAAGTAGGGTCCCGGCACTCTCCTAAGTGGAGAAACGTGGAACGGGTAGACGTACAACTTCCACAAGAGAAACACCGCTGTGGAGACCACCAAGAGCAGATGCTGGTGGTGAGCCGCTAGGGCAACGAACGAGATCACAGCGTGTGCCAACATGGCTGGAGGAAAAGCACCCGGGAGGAGCTGGGCATTTATAGAAAGCCGCTACGGACGAGAAAGTACAAGTGGTAGCGGCGCCACATGTCTGAATTGCGCTTCATGTACATGCTGGGGAGGAGGACTATTCTGCGGGATGTGGGGAGCAGAAGCCACAGGATTCGGGGAGGACCCAAGGATTCCGAACTCAGTGGTGTTGATGGAAGAGTGGCCCTTTTGCACCCAACGGAGGGGTATGCATGGAAGGCGACTTTGACATATTAACTGGGGCCGTGCGGGCGTGGAACAGGCTGGAGGCAGGTTGTGCAGTAGCGAGGCTCGTTTTAGTATATTTTTTGCACCCATGTGAAGCCATCCCCCACAGGTTCCTGGCCACAGTGGGGGCCTGCACGGCTATACTTTCTGACGTGTATTGTGGAGGTCCATACCGAAAACACAAAGCGCCAGATCCGGCCTCTGGTCCACGTGCCGAGGATCGGGCGGTCACCAAGAAGCAAACACTAGGGCGGTAGCCGATTCAGAGAAAAATCAAGAAAGCAAAGAGAAGCCAAGATGGATTTGAAAGCCTGTTTCGTTTAGGCGGAAGCGTGGGCTTTGCTGCGAGGCTTCCAGGTTTATTAGACCACGCAACTCTCGGCACCGCTGAAGGGGCTAAAGTTTCCGAAGATCCAGGGCCCACTATGGGGATCCCAGATCGGCGATCGAAAGCGGAGGTCGAAGCGATTTCCGGAGTCGGCGGAGGTGTGGATGGAACAGTTTGGAGGAAGTTTGGATAGTATTAGGGCCCCCACTTGCGGTATTTCTTGAAATGACTACAGTTTTGCTTTCATTTTTGTTTCCAGTTGCTTTCATTTTGCTTCATTTTGCTTCATTTTTGCTTACCAGCTTGCTCCCGGCTTGCCTTCAATTATGCTTCTGACTCCGGCCACTGAGCGCATTTCCGTGGCGCTGAGGCCAGTGTTCCAGGTATTGCTCATTGATTAATTCGCTCAACAAAGAAACGTGGGCACAGCCACAAGGTCCGGGGTGGTCCGGTCAACCAATTTTGTGGTTTTAAGAAATTCCTGAATTCGAGGTAATTTGGTTTTTTTGAGCTTTGCCCGGAAAAGACCTGGGGCGGCCATGTAATCGCATGCATTGGCTGCAAGGTCTGCTGGTGAGACCAGTCATAGCCCAATGGACAAATGCCTTGTCACCAAAAAACATCATAATAAACCGGTCGTAACGTGACGACCTAGAGCCTCCAAAAAAAGAAAAAAAAAAAAAGCTTTTGGTCACCATCGCCTGAGGTGCACCTTCCTAACGCCGCCTGAGTCACACGACGACTTCTACAGCATTCCACGAGTCTCTATGAAGCCAAGCCCACCACCTCAAAAGGACATATATCAAAATCTCGCCATTCCGTCAAATTCGCCACTTTTGCCACCCTGCCACCAAAAAGGCCACCTCACTGACACCTGTCAACTTTACTAATTCCTTATAAGGCCACCCTATAAGCAGTCGCAGCTCGGGCATTGCTTTTTCAGGCTGACAAAGCTTCTTTTGGCAGCAGTCACGTGACCACATCTTTGATAAGGCCAGCGATTTTGCAACTACAACGACATGAACCTTTTCCTCCTATTCCTAGCCACGCTAGCTGCAGCGGCTTTTTCGCCCTTTGACTCGCCAGACTTCTGTCTGCAAATCATCACACCCACGTGTAACACGACATTTTCCTATATCGATGCCGTCAACGCCCAGCTCAGAGACCTGGTGGTCGACTTGATCCTGAAACCGTTTTTCCGTTTCTTCAAGCTTGATTTGGACAAGCAGTGTAAATTCTGGAATGCTCAGCATTTCTGTGCCACGCGCAACTGTGCCGTGGAGGTGTTGCTGCCGGAGCAGTTCAACTGGCTGGATATTCCAGACGATCTTTCGCCTTCGAAACTCGGAGAGATCCTGAGGGCTTCTAGTGCCCACGACGAGGCCGACACGTGTGAGGATTTGGATTATTGCCATATTGACGACGACCACAACTGCGTTTTCGTCGATTTGAAGGAGAATCCGGAGAGATTCACGGGATACGGCGGTGCTCAGTCTTTTGATGTTTGGAAGGCGATCTACTCCGAAAACTGCTTCCCAAACACAAACCCCATGTCGATGCTGCCAGACTCCGAGCCCGAGCTGTGTGTGGAGAAGAACTTATTCTACAGGTTGATCTCGGGAATGCACGCCTCTATTGCTGTGCACTTGTCTAACGAGTACTTGGACGCCGAAACCGAGGAGTTCCACCCTAATTTGAAGGTTTTTATGGAGAGGGTGGGCAAGTTCAACGACAGACTCTCCAACATCTACTTCAACTACGCGTTGGTGTCCCAGGCCATCGTCAAATTGTCTGAAATCGTGTCTCTTCCCACCTACATCAAAGAGAACCACGAGTCCACCAGCAGCGACGAGAACCAGTTGCGTACGAACGAGGACGTCAGTCCAGCCGTGTACGCCGAGCTTCTTTCCAACATCAACAATACCTTGAGTTCCCAGGTGCTCTTTGAAACACACTCTCTTTTCGACCCCATCAAGAGCTCCCCCGACCTCAAGAACGAATTCCGCTCTCGTTTCAAAAACGTCTCTGCCATCATGGACTGCGTCGGATGTGACCGCTGCAGAATGTGGGGCAAGCTTCAGACCATCGGTTACGGTACTGCGCTCAAGGTGCTTTTTGAGTCCGAGGACCCTAATACCCAGCACTTGTTGAAGTTCCGCCGTATCGAGCTAGTGGCGCTTTTCAACACGTTTGACCGTCTTTCCAAGTCTGTCGAAGCCATCAACAACTTCAAGTCCATGTACCTCCAACACTTGGAGGATGTGGCTGCTGGTAAGGTGAAGCACGGTGACTACGAGCCTTTGCACGACAAGGGCATCGAGTTCCCCTTTGTAGCTTTCCTGCCGGTGACAAAAAGGAGCCATCTAAGGAGGCCTTGAAGGAGGCTTCTCAGGTGTTTGCAAAGGACAACTTTGATGAAGGCAAAATTGTCAACGTCAAAGGCCGCACTCAGGGCTTTTGGGAAGAACTCGAGGATGTCAAGGCCGCTCTTTGGTTTATCTGGGACATTTACTACCGATTCCCAAGAAGGGTTTTCGAGTACGTGTTGTACTATGCCAACGGCTGGTGGAATGTGTACGTGGGACGTGCCATTTACGTTCCACAGGGCAAGACCAACATCAATGACGAGTTGTAACTTTAAAAATTTTTCTTCGTCGGCAATGCCGGCATGCATTGGAACGCTGTTCCAGCTTCATAGAGCTTAGAGCTTAGATAATACGACCCGTGGGTCGAGAGCCATGCAACAAAACAGGGATTAGAATGGATTGTAGATTTAGCTTTTGGCTTTCAATGCTAAAAACGTTTTGCCTTTTAAGCTTTTCGGCTAAACTTTGAAAACTTTTTGAAAACGGGGGGATTTGCTTTGCCTGATCCCATCTCCTCAATGCCCCACCGGACCATGATCTAGAACTTCTATAAATAAGTGGTGAAGGGTGAAATTTCGGATTCTTGCTCGTGACAAATTCTGGATCTGTGTAGCTGCATTGCCGGCTTGGCTTAGTGAAAAATGTCGTCAATGATGTGTAGGCTACAGGGCAAATTCTAATGTAATTGTATTACGAAATAATCCTATATTTTATGATGAATGCATGAAAACCCAAGAACCGGCTTGTCCTCTTACAACAACAAAGCGGCAACACCGACGAAAGCGGCACCAGCGACAGCCTGCTTGTTGGCACCAGCCTCATAGGCAGAAACACTGGCGTTACCAGAACCCTCGGACTGGTAAACAGAGGTGAAGGTCAGCTGAGCGTAAGAGGTAGCCTCAACAGGAGCAGAAGTGACCGAGGTAGGGGTAGTAGTGGCGTCAACAGTGACGTCAGACTCCTCGGACTCAGCAGCTGGGGCTGGAGCTGGGGCAGAACCGGCAGCAGTGGTTGGCTCACCAGCAAGGGTGGTTGGGCTAGTACCCTCAGCTGGCTGAGAAGCAGCAGGAGCTGGGGCGGAACCCTGAGCTGGCTGAGAAGCAGCAGGAGCTGGAGCTGGAGCAGAACCCTGAGCTGGCTGAGAAGCAGCTGGAGCTGGAGCAGAACCCTGGGCTGGCTGAGAGGCAGCTGGAGCAGGCTCAGAGGCAGCTGGGGCAGTCTCAGCTGGAGTAGCTGGAGTAGCTGGAGTGGCTGGGGTAGAGGCCTCAGCAGGGGTCTCAGCAGGAGCAGGAGTAGCTGGGGTATCAGGGGTAGCTGGAGTCTCCTCGGAAACTGGGCAGATGGTGGTGTACTCAGTCTTGACACCGTCAACAGTCTCGGTGACAACGGTCTGGGTAGCAGCAGTGACGTGAGTCTGGCAGGACTCAACACCAGAGCAAGAGGTGATGGTGACCTCCTTAGTGTGCTCGTTGGTGACAGTCTCAACCTCGAGAGAGGAAGGCTCGGCAGCGGAAGCAGCAGCGACGGAGGCAGCGAGGAAAGCAGCGGAAAAGAAGTACTTCATAGCGATAGACGGTAGTTGGTGATGTAGATGTGGAAAGACCAGTTGATTGATGGTTTGACAAACGAGGGGGATGGGTCCATATTTATAGACGGAAGAGGCAGCACAGAAGCCGGGCCACACGCGTCGGGATGAGGCGTGCTAGCGTCCCTTCTTGATGGCTTTGACGTGTTTGGTGATGGATCGGAAGAAAATGTCGTGTTCGCGATGTGAAAACAAACAAACACGCCGCGCTGAGGGCTATCTGGGGAAGAGTCGCGAAACCCAGGCCTGGGCTAATTACCCTGGCCTGGGGCCCAGAGCCGAATTGGGTGCTAATTTCGAGGCACCACCGTTGGCCCCAACCTCCTAATTGCAATTAGCAGCCAAGGAGCAACGAAGGATCGAAGCAACCAAAAGAAGCAAACCCGACCCTTCCCCATTTGGCAAAGAGAGGTCGGCTTGGAACGACATGCCCTTTGCATTGCCGTTTGTCGTCTTCGCCCGGTTTTGGTGGATCGACTTCAGCCTCGACGTCTGGCGGTGGTATGCCGCGATGGAGATGTTCCGTGCCTGGCGCGCGGACTGGGGCGGTGGTTTTTTCAGCAAACGGCGTGCGGAATGGCGGTTGCAGGTGAATGGGGCAGCGGTGGGCAGAAAATACGCAGAAAATCGCAGCGGTTGCAGAGAAATCGGCGCCAGGATCGCAATCCAGGCAGGACCGGGTGCAATTAGGCAGCAGAATCGGGCGAACGTCTAATTCAACGAAACGGCCTGGAGCTGACCTTTAGCTGTTGAGGTCGTTTTTGAAAGAGTTTTGGCGAGGCCACCGCCGAATGAAATCCAGCCCCATTCTTCGTATGTTTTTCTTTCGTTGTTATTCTTTCGCTCCGCCTAGTTCCTCGCGTCGCGATGAAATGGCTGCGAAATCCAGACCCTCCAACCACCACTGGCCATTTTTCGCAGCCACCGCTCAGGCACCAATAAAAGCCCCAGCCAAGACAAACCTAGGCGAATCGTTGCTCTGCACAACCCGGAATTATCTTCTCTCGTGATTTTCGTCTGTCCGTTTCAGGCAGGGTTGTTGGACATTTCTAGCTTTAGGCTTTGGATGCATCGTGTGCAGACGTCACGAAGCTTGTTTAATGACAGAAGCATAACGCTTGACGTGAATAACAGCAACTGCCCACGGCACGACATAGCAACCACTGCAATTTCATTTGTGAGCAACCCACTCCGCCATCGCCGAGCCTCCTCGACATTCTCTAGTTCAACATCAAGTTCATCTCCCAGTCCTGAATCACACTCACCCAGTCGGCCCGAGCCTCCTGTAGCTTCTTCCTCCGCCACACCTCTAGCATAATCTGCCGGGCGCCCCAGTAGGAGCCCAAATACTGGGCGATGTCGGCACCCCACTTCTTGAAGCCCATCTGAAGATTCAACGTCACCGCCTCGCAGCCGGCGATGAACCCCTGCCAAAAAAGCGGAATGATGTGGGCCTCGTCTTTGGAAATAAGCCGCTGGATCAGGTTGAGGTGGTCGAGCGTCTGCCCCACTTTGTCCTGCAACTGCTCTGGCGGTGTTTCTTCAATGAGTCGCTCAAAGTAGATGGTGAGAGCATGGTAGAACGACATGATATGGTGGTACGTCACCTCGTGCATCAGAGTGTAGAATTGGTGCTTTCCTGAAGCCTCGGTGTCGTAGAGCTTCCAGTCTAATTTCCATAAACTGAGCTTCTTTTTTAGCGTTTGCACCCGATTGCTGTAATCTGCTGCAGGCCCCTTGGCCTCCTTGTCGTGGATCTTTTCCCGGAGAAGCAGAACAGTCTCGCTGAAGAGGACAATCAACGCATTGGGAAGCCCGTAAAGCGCATCCGTGGCGAAATTTTCGTCGTTCTTGTTGGTGTTGATCAACTTTTTATTCACAAACATCGGCGACGAAACCCGCCTGGTGTCCATGATATAGTCAATGCGGCCCTTCGTTCCTTCCTTGTCAAAATTGCTTCTTTCAAACAGCAACCGCACGTCGTAGCCGAACCGAGCCGTCAACTCGTAGTCCTCCTTGATATTTGCATAATCAAGGCATGTCAGATCCTGGATCAACTTCAACGACAGGAAGATTCGGTGCATGATCCGGGCCTTGGGCGAGAGCTTCTTCTTGTTCCTCATTTTCGTGTAAATCACCTTTTCACACCACTTGATGTAGAAGTTGGTGTCTTGCATTGTTCCCCATACCAAGTCCACACTGATCATGGACATGACCGCACAAAGCACGTCCTTGTACTTTTCGTTGGCCACACAGCGTTCGACGTTGCTTTGTGTTCCGCTTTTAGACCCCAAAAGGGTTTTGACGAAAACGGAGGCCTGGTTTCGGAGCCGGATACCGAGGTTGAGGTAGAATTTCATTGGGTCGGAGTTTTTGGGGAATTTACTTTGGAGATTGAATGCTGCCACCGCAAGAAGGGCATTAAGTAGAGCATTTTTGGCTGTGGATGTCTTTCCCAATGCACTGAGCTCGCCAATGGCCATCAAGGCTCTAGGAAAGTAGATGGTCTTCCATGGGTTTTCTGTAAGCGGAATCACCGTCATGAGATCGGCAACTTGCGTGACGTAGTAATTGAGAAGATACCTTGTGAGTGGTTGAACTTGAAGCGCCGACGTAGGAAGCACCACGCCGTTTTTGGGCAAGGAAATATCGAAACCGAGCTTTGGTTGAAGTGGACGTTGCACTATAGACATGATATCCTCGGGCATATGCGTAGATGTGGAGTTTTCGCCTTCTACCATGTCTGTAGCGTCGTCGTCGTTTTTCAGCGGGTGGGCCGCGGCGTGAAGCTGGATTTCCAAGGTTTTGTTGAGCTGGTACGGGTTGTTGTAGAAAAAGTTGTTGTAGTTCGAGTAGAACAAATGCTGGTTGTTCGGGTTGATGGAGCCCTCGTCCGAGTTGAGTATGCTGTTCATCGAAGACGGTGTGCTTTTGCCAACCTGTGGCAGAAGGTTGTTGGACAGGTTGCCCTGGTGTCTGTGGAAGACCAAATTAAGAAAGTCTGTGGATTCAGGGTTTGTAGGGTACCCTGAGTTTCCCGGCGAGTAGTTCGGAAGTGAGTCCACGAGATCTAGAAACTGTGTATCACCGTTCAATGCCGCAGCTGTAAGCAAAGCATGGTCTTTGAGCTCATTGGACAACCAGAGCTGGTCGTGGCCTAGTAGAGCGTCAGCTTCTTGCACTGCAGGCACCTGGTTATGGTTTGCCTTTTTTCTTCGCTTTTCCTTGCTAAAAACGCCGAATGGGCCTCGGAGTATCGTCTCGGCTGGTCTTTTCAAGCTCTGCAAGTCTGCCAAGTGGTTATCCATTTCCTCGTAAGTCTCGTAGGGTTTGCAATTCTTCTTTTCGTCCCAAGTGACAAAACCCACGTGGCGTCGTTGGAAAAAGCCCAGCTCGGCATTGTCGTTTTCCGACTCTGGAAACTTCACCGGATGCTGTACAGGGTTTCTACCCTTTGGTGTAAATTGGACCGGGAGCGACCACCGAAGTTTGATGTCGTATCCCAGGCACGTGAGATGAGCTTTTTTGCAATTCTGACAGGTTGGACGTTGGAGATCACAGCGTATCTTTCGTGAACGACAGGTGAAGCAGCCGGTGAAGGTCTTCAGCTTATTGGCACGCAGCGCCTTGGCCATGTTTGGATATTAATGAGTGAAAGGAGTGGTTTTGTAGTTGTACAAATCTGACAATTCTGGCTTTTTTGTTGTCGCCTTATTCGCCTGGTCCAAGGTGTTGGTGTCTGATGAGTTGTTGATGTGGGGCGATGAAGGCAGGAGAGTGCGAGATGACCTCGAGATCTGGAGAAGCTGGCTTTCCAGGGCAGGAAAGTGCGAGAGACCAGGGGGGTATTAATAATGGGAAAGCGGCTGAAATCGCTTTGTATTCGGTTTTTCTGGGTGCTTTGTGAAATGTTCCTCTTGCGTAGTATTAAAGGTTGTGTTTTTGGCGGTGTTTCTCATAAATGCCGTTTACGGACCATGTCTCAGAATGCCGCTCGGTTGCGAAATACCCCGACATTATGGCTGCGAAACGACACAATTCTTGCGAATGGGAGGTGGATGCAATAATGCCTGGTGGAAAGTGCCGGCTTGTATTCCGGCTTGGCAGTGACTAGGGGGGTGTAAAAGCCGTGTGGTTTGAAAACTCGGTGAAAGGAGGAGGTGGAGGGCAGTGTGGTCAGGTGAGGTGTGGGAGATTCGAACAAAAGACGAATTTGAAAGGCAAAAGCAGAAGAGAGATGTTTGAAGGAAGTACAAAATGAAGGATATGGTGATAATCTTGAGAACTTGGCAGTAAATCCGAATCAGAGACCGTCATGCCTGGGTTGGATGGAGCTGCAGCATGGGCAGGGTCCGTGGCATTGCGGATGTGACACTCAACATGACTAATCGTACTTGAACATTCTGCTTTGTGATCATCATCGGCTACATAACATCTCTCTCTGCTTTATCATTTTATGGGTGGGTTGATTTGGCACGGGTATCTGCAATAGACCCGTACACCACAAGCTTAGTTCATGATACCGCAGAGACTGAGGAATTACAAGGGCAGTGCCTAGGGTGAGATGCGATTCGACCATTTATGATGAATTGTTCCACGAGGCAACGTGATGGAGAGGCGGGAGTCAGGATTTCGATCGACTTCGAATTAAAAAATGTATTATAGTTGCCAGAATTGGAAATGGTCTTGATGTGCCCGCTAAAAGTGGGATTTAAGAATCCACAGGAACATCAATAACTGATAGAAGGCGGCTCAAGATTTTTATTTTAACCATTTCATTAGATTCAGCTCCTCCACAAGTAATGATATGCCGAGTATGAGTTCCAAAATAGGGCCGTGCGTTGTGCAATTAGCCTTTTTGTCTTTGGACCCGTGGAAACGGGAATGACCCTCGAGATGCGAAGGTATTGGCGTCACCATGATTTTTGTCACAAAGGCGCCTTCCTGGCAGAAAAATCAAGCGATAACGAGAGTAAAAAAGTAACCATCGAGACTTAATCTGATATTTGGAAATCTGTGAATTGAGAGCTCCTTATTCTGTTGCCTCACATACTAAGCACCTCTACTCCTGCCACCGCTGACCAGGCCCTGAATCTTCAACAAACGCTTCAACGAGCACCAATTGAGGAGAATCAGACGAATTTCGACAAACCTCAATACAAAACCTCCCACATTCCTACCCAAATGGACATCTACATAACACTACAGAGACCACCCATACCCAACCCAAGACCACCCGAGACCAATTCTTCCACCCAAGAAACAAATCAACATATAGAATCACCCTATCCTTTCAATTTCCCCAAATCTCCCACCAAACCTTATTACACCCCCCTTGCTATTTTTCACCACCAACCCCATTACGTCAGTGCGCAAGGGTCTCGAGATGGGTCCTGAAAACCTCCACCAAATCTCGAAACTATCTTCTTCAACCATAAATCACCGTAAGCCTCGCATCACCCCATTGTTGCAACCACGACAGCAACTCCCTCTCCCATGTGTACGACCCTGTGACCAACCTCCTTACCTCACCTCTGCTGCCTACATAAACCTCAGCCAATCCGCCTGATCTTCCACCACATTTCCTTATACCACTACTTCTTCTACAACTCAGAAAATGGTCAAGCACTGGAACTACGAAAACGACGATGTCGTGTTGGGCGCATTGAGGGGCCTCGTGGCGCTGAACCCGGCCGTCAGCCTTATTCCTTCTGAAAAGGTTGTCTTCAACAAGAACCACAAACCAAAAGTCGCCATCATCAGCGGAGGCGGCCTGGGACACGAGCCGCTTCATGCTGGATTCGTGGGCGACAATCTCCTTGATGCCGCCGTGGCCGGAACCATTTTTGCTTCTCCTTCCACAAAACAGATTATGGCTGGTGTCAAGGCTACAGCAGATAAGCAAAAAGGCGTCATTGCCGTGGTCAAAAACTACACGGGAGACGTGTTGCATTTTGGCTTGGTGGCCGAGAGAGCCAAGAGAGACGGCTACAAGGTGGAGCTCGTGGCTGTGCTGGACGATGTCGCCGTTGGAAGAACCCAGAACGAGATGGTGGGAAGAAGAGGCATTGCCGGCACTGCCTTGGTGCACAAGGCCTTGGGAGCTGCCTCTGCCCAGGAGGGAGCTGAGCTCGAGCAATTGGCTCAGTTGGGCCGCTCCGTGAACGATGCCTTGGTCACTATGGGGGCCTCTTTGGATAGGACCACTGTTCCAGGAAGAGACAGCGACGAGGGTGAAGTTACCGGTGAAAATACCGCTGAACTCGGTCTTGGTATCCACAACGAGCCAGGCGAGAAGTTGCACCCTATTCCTAAGGCTTCGGAGTTGGTGGACTTGATGTACAAGCGCTTGTTGGACAAGAACGACAAGGAGAGACACTACCTTGATTTTGGCGACAACGACGACTACGTGTTGCTTATTAACAACATTGGCGGCACCTCGTCGCTCGAGCTCTACGCCTTGGCCAACTACGCTATCTGCAGAGTGCCCTTGAAGAAGAAGCCCTCGAGAGTGTACATTTCCGACTTTGTCACTTCCTTGAGCAGCCCAGGCTTCTCCATCACCTTGCTCAACTTGAACAAGGCCGCCACCGAAACGTACACCAAGGAGGACGTTCTTGGCTTTTTGGATGCTCCCACCAACGCTCCTGGCTGGAAACCCAAGATCTACTCCGACGAAGAATGGCAGAACCCTGCGCCAGAGATCAAGGAGCTGCCTGTGGCTCATGCCGAGTTCCCCAAACTGGACGCTAAAGTTGACAGTGCTGCTTTTGGCGAGCTGCTCAAGAGAGCTATGGAGTTGTTGATCTCGAAGGAGCCTGAGATCACCAAATACGATACCCAGGTGGGTGACGGTGACTGTGGAGAAACGCTCAAAAACGGCGCTGAGGCGATCTTGAAGGCCCTCTCTTCCGACAAGCAGTTCAAGGAGAACCTCGACGATCTCGTTGCTACAGTGAGCGCCATCACCGAGATCGTCGAGGACAAAATGGGTGGCACCTCCGGCGGTATCTATGCCATCTTTTTGACGAGTTTCGCCAAGAACCTCCAGCAGGCCAAATCCATTGACGTCAAGCTGGTGAGCAAGGCCTTGTCCGATGCGCTCTACGAGGGTTTGTTCAAATACACCAAGGCCAGAAAGGGCGGTCGTACCTTGGTGGACACTTTGCAGCCATTTGTGGATACGCTTGTGGAAACTGGCGATGTGGACAAGCTGGTGAAGGCTGCCAAGGAGTCGTGTGACAATACTGCCAAATTGCAGGCCAAGTTTGGTCGTGCTTCCTACGTCAACGAAGAGGAATTTGCAGGCGGTGTTCCTGACCCCGGTGCTGTTGGTCTTTTGGCCATCATCCAGGGATTTCTCAACAAATAGTGCTATCAGCTGATGTATAGGAAAAATCAAGGTTCATGCAGCGAACGATGGCCCACAGGGTTGTGCAGTGACGTCTATTGTTTATTTCCGAAACTGGTACAGCACTGGTTACACGGTCATGTTTTGGAAGCCCCAGGGTACCACTATTTTCCACCAGGGTACCTGTTTTGTCCAATCATGAAACACCAAAAGTCCACTGGGGTCGTACCGGCCGGGTTGGACCAACCGGGTTGAACCAACCGGGTCCAACCATCAGGGTGATGCTACTGTGGTGGCCAATGCTGATTGGTCAACTTGGGTTGTTTTGGTGTTTCTCCACATTTGCTATTGCAGATATCTGAGACATGCGGAAGGACCTGGGTGGTTTCGACCAGAGGGTGTTTGTCGACCAGAGGGTGATTGTAACGCCGAGAGTGGAGGGAGGCAGATGTCTAAAAGAGGAAAAGTGACGTGATAATTTGGAAAAGTGTTGCTCTGACGGTTTTCTGGAAAATGGAGGGTTTAGCGCCTGCATGAATTTTCAGCTGATACTGACAACACGTTGATACAGAACTATGTTATTTGTATAAAAAGGAATCAATCGAAGAACTTAAAATCCATCTTGGGAGAATTGTGGCTCTATCGGAGGACTTTGTGGTGTAGGTGCTCGGGGTTTGGGACACCCCCAGGGTAGATAATGCAGATCCATGCAGCACGATAAGACAGAGCCACAGTGGAGAAGTCCGAGGTATAAATTTTGCAAAGCTCGTGCAATGTGCAAATAAATGGCTTTTTTTTGAATTGAGAAAACGAAAGCATTCTCTTAAACGTCATTTCGTTTCTTAGTTGTCAACAATCATTGTTGACGCTGGTACTTCCGTGATGTCGGTTTCCAGGATCATAACCAATTTTCAACTAGCATAATCCCAGGGTACGCCTAGAATCCAAAGAGTTCCAAACGCAGAATCCAAAGAACCCAATAATCCATTACATTTCAAAATGGCAACCTTGCGTGCCAGCAAGAGAACGGTAACTACTACGGTGTTTCGCAGCCACCCGTTAATGCCGCATTCGAAAACAAAACAAAACAATACGTAGACGGAGGAAAATGAGAGATCAGTGGGAATTACATTCCCAGAAGGAGCCAAAGTTCATCCTATCACGATTCACCCCGAGGCCGAGTTCTGATAACCACGATAGCTGCAACCAGTGCGGTACCAAAGATGCAGACCGGGGATAACCAAAATCCAGTGAACCCTCTGGAACTCAAATCCTATTTTCCAGGCTCTAAACCACTTCAATTGAAGTTGAATCATGTCTTTATGAAATCTCTGGTAAAAATTGATCCCTACCGGTAGGCCAATAATACCCTCTTTGCCTACTCTTTCAAAACACACCACCCTTTCCCAACTCAATTATCTAAAATTCACCCTTTCTGCCCCAACTTACCCGTAATCACCTTCACTACAGCCTTCCACGTTCGATAACCTCCATATCGGTGGACCACCAGGGTGGTTGTCCCTGCAGGAATGGCTGCAAAATAAAACCCTCCACCTCCCCAGATCCCACGATATGGCTCAATTCGACTCTTGTCCTGATATTCACCTGGAGAACTTCTTCGAAGTCGTCATTGTCGGCGGCGGCACGTGTGGCCTTGCGGTGGCGCTGAGACTATGTGAAAACGCTCCTGGTTCCATATACACTGAGGAGGAGCACCAGAGATTCCACTGGTTGAAGAACCGGGGGTCCCGTGTCAGCACGATCCACAAGGGCATGACGAAAACTCTGAAATACGTGGCACCGACAAAACTCACAGCGGAAAACATCCTCGTTTTGGATGCCCTTCTGGATCTGTTCATGGGAGGCTGGGACAACCAGTTCAGATCGTGCCAGATCCCCCATTTGCGGCTGCCCATGTTCTTTCATCCTGATCCCGTGAACATCGACGGAATGATCACGTATGCCCATAGCACCAAGAGGGAACGTGACCTCATGGAGATCCAGAATGTCGTGGGAAAAGAGTACCTGAAGCACCAGATCAAGAGAACCATGAAGAAGAAGCAGAACAAACAACCTGCTGTGATTGGAGACCAGGCTGGCGGAAGCAACAGAAACCACGATCGTCTGGGCATTGTGGACATCAACATGCGGGACTGGAGAGACTACTACCGTCCCCTGACGCCATTCTTCCGTGATTTCTGCAATGATCTTATCGACCGTTACAATTTGCACAATTGTGTCAGAAAGGACGAAGTCGTGAGCATGAAGTACACGGATTTGCACATTTTTGACCGGAACTACGTCGAGAAGGGCTTTGTCATCAAGACCGAAAGCGGCAAGATGTATGGTTGCAAAACCTGTGTTGTAGCCAGTGGACATCGTGGAAAAGTGAATTATCCAATTTGCGGGTTGGGCGATAAGAAGCCCAGTTTGGACGCCTCGTGCCACACGACAGATATTTTCTATGAAAGGGTGCCTTTTCCACATCCCCGTTTGGTCGAGAAGATCCAGCCAGAAAGAGAGAAGAAGCGTGCTGGACTGAGGGGTTCGAGAGACGATTCTTCGAAAAAGATGCCTCGTGAGGAGAGGACAGAGAAGATGGAGAGGATGGAAGAGAAGCCAGAGGAGATGGACCACCTGAACGCTCGGGCCATGGACATGAAGAAGGATATGGCACAGAAGGATATGGCAAAGAGGGATATGGTGAAGGAAGATATGACAAAGGAAGAGTTCAATGAAAAATCTGAAAAGCCCAAAGAAACGGGACCCTCGCACACCCAGGCGGTGGAGATGACCCAGGAGGATATCGCCAACGACTTGGAGCTGAAGCGGTCGATGAAGAAAAAGGCCCGTGCCCAGGAAATGAAAGAGAAGATGGCAATGGCCGAGGAGAAGAAAAAGCAGGAAATGCAAATGCAAATGGCCCAAGAGAAGCAGGCCATGGAAGAAAAGGCCAGAATGGAGGAGGAAACCAATATGGAGCAGCACAAATCCATGGAGCAGCTGGAGAACGGCGTTTCCACAATGGAAGATGAACATCAAACGGCCGAGAACGGCGAAAGCTCTACTGGCCCTAGTCTGCCAAAAATGGGAGAAAAGTCAGGTTCTGTGTCTTCAATATCCTCCATTTCCTCCATGGAGAGTGACAAATCCACGGAGAAGATAACGCCAATGAAGAAGAAAACGCCAATGAAGAAGGAAATGCCAATGAAGAAAGAAACGCCAATGAAGAAAGAAACGCCAATGAGGGGTGAAAAACTCTCGAATCACGAAACCACCGTGGAAAACAAAATGGCTGACATTGGCCCCACGGACATCCCCTCCATGGACTCCAAAAGCCAGTCAGCCGAGTCCATGAACCACCTGTATAACCTGCCCAGACTGAAGCCACCCATGGCCTCCAAACCACACTTGGTCATCATCGGCGGTGGTTTGACCTCAGCACAGCTTGCTCACGTTGCCTGCCTCAAAGGAATCCACGTCACTTTGGTCCTCCGTGGTCCTGTCAAAATCAAGCACTTCGATTTCCACCTCGACTGGGTCACCAAGTACAGAAACGTCAAGAAGCTGGCTTTCTACATGCTTGACACCGACGAGGAAAGAGCCCAGTTGATTTTGGATGCCAGAGGAGGAGGCTCCATCAACCCAGAGTACCACATGAAAATCAACAAGCACCAGGCAGCCAAGCGTCTTCTGCTCATGAAGTACACCACGATGGAAAACGGCCAGTTTGACGAAAACAGCCAAATGTGGAACATGGATCTCGTTACCAGGGAGGAGGGCATGGAACCCAAGGTGACCAATGTCGATGCCGACTACGTGATTTGCGCTACTGGTATTCTGCCAGATTTGCACGGGTTGGGTTTCCTTGACGAAATTATCAACGACTACCCCATCGACATTGTGGGAGGCTTCCCTTGTCTCACTGATAACCTCCAGTGGTGTGAGGAGTTGCCTCTCTATATGGTGGGCAAGAACGCCAGTTTGAGAATCGGGCCCACTTCTGCAAATCTCGATGGAGCCAGAACCGGTGCTGAAAGAGTGGGCTGGAAGATCCAGGAGGATCTCGTGAAGGAAGAAAAACAAGCCGATGATACCAGATTGCAGCTTGCGGGAAACAACCTCAACTGGTACACGCTTCTCCTGGAGGCCTAGGGCTCCAAAAGAGTTTACTAAAGGAGGTTATTGAATATAATGACGATCTAGAAGAGATATTGTAGATTCTGGGGTTGTAGTATTGAAATTCATGTAGTGTAAGGTTACGCAGGTTTTTGGCAAACCGTGGTTAGGATACATGAGACGAGCCACATGGCCTTGGAGGCTGAGGCGTCAGGAAGATTTTTGGAAGTTTTACACGAGCTTTGGTCGACCTAACAACAGGCTTGTTTGACAGACGTCGTATTTCTGGGAAAATTGCTAGAGAGCCGTACGAGACAAAACGTCCGGGCCCCTGAAAGCCCCTATTTTGGACGTGCAGAAAGAGACGTTGTAAAGTTGCATTAATTTTTCTATCAACTACCCGTCATCTTCCTGGTAGTAACCTCACCCCGTCTGTGCATGATTATCAACATCTCGTCCGCCCGAGGATCACAAAAAATTCTCAAATTCCCCTCCTCAGGCATGTACGTCTTGTGGGAAAGCTTACCGATGACACAAAAACATGATCGTAATTCCACCCTGTTTGGGTTTTTTGTTGACCAAGGAACTGTGGCTCCATACTGAAAAAGTAGCGACTTACGAACGCAAGAATACCGATTTACAGGGCAGTGCGTGACAATTAAGCTTCAGCCGTGCTGTCGCAAGTCCAAACTTTAATGCTATGCAGTAGCATAGACGAGGCACATATGGCGGTGTCATCGGAAGTCTAATTGGTGATGTTAAGGTTTGACGGGTTTCCGCCATGCATCCCGAAATTAGGTGTGTCGGGATTTACGGGATGTTGACTGGAGCCACTCGAGATAGGATGTTGCATTTGAAATGTGAGGGATTTTAGAGTTACGGCAGACGCTTAGTACGTGCATGTGTATTTGCTAAACACATTGAAATTAGCTTTGTTCAAGTTCATTGCAAACAAGGAACAGCTACTCGAAGTTCTGTCAACTTTTGTTCCTTTTTTTTTTTTTTTTTGAATTTTCTTTTGTTTTTTTCTCTTTTTTTATTTTTAATTATCGACGGGACTGCCAGAGCCCCATCGTTCTATGGTTCGATCATATAGTCTGGGTCCGTGGCCCAACACAAGGAACTTCCCTGATCAGTAGTTCACAACATCAACATGCTCTTCCTCACTGTCGTCGGAAGCAAACTCCCGTCTCTTCCAGTGTCTGTGGATCATCTTCAACGAGTGCCCGGCAGATCCTGATCCAACCTCAGAAGCCACGCTGAAGAACTTTTCCACAGTCTTGACATCCTCTGCTTTCACCACATTAAGCCCAGCGACCAGCACAGGCCATTGCACCATAAGAGGGGCGTATTTGAAAAGCACAGGTTCTCCGTTAGGTGACTCCACGAACGACACGAGATCAAGTAGTTTCTGTGTCAACTCTTGCACGGGAATCAGGTCGTGAGCTACACCAAGGAAATCAGTCAAGATGGTGATGAGCGCTGCCAAACAATAGGCTTGTTGGGAGATGTCCAGCCAACTGACGATTTTTCTGGTGCTTTCAACGGTAGCCGAGTCGAGAAGGTAATTTTGAGGGATCACGCCGTTGGGAAAGTCATCTGGAGACATCACGGTGGTGGATGAAAAGAAGGTCTTGTTGCGTTCTTTCTCAAACTCTCCCAAAAGACGAATGCACTCGGTCGACTGGATTGATATGTCGGGAATCTTGCCGGCACCAGAGACAGCACCAGGGCTCAGATCAGTAGTGGAAACTCCATCTAGGCTCTTCTTGCGGCCTCTATTGAGAAGCTTGATAAGGTCTCTCAAATGGGGCACACAGTCGTTGTGGTATCCACCGATGAGGTTAAATCCATTGGGCAAGATCAAGCCAAGCTCAGTGAGCACCTGAACCTCGTATGGGTCAGCATAATTGAGCAAAAGATCAAGCTCCTCATCAACATGGACAGTTCCACCGAGTTTCAGGCCCAAACCAGCCAAAATCTCGAAGGAAACAAACCAGTACTTGCAGAAGATCAACACCTTCAGCTTGCGTGTGAGCGGGCGGTTTTTGTTGTGTTTCAAAAGAAGGTCTTTGGCGCCCCGAAGGTGAGGTCTCCAGTTTTGTTTGGCATTGACAGCATTGGAGGAGGTCAATAGAAGTACCGTCAAAAGCACGGCCTCAATGTTGGACACCAAGGCCAAGCCGTTTTTCCCAGCATCCCCAAGAGCCGGTCCGAGGAGCTTGAGGCAACGCAGGAGGTACGAGTAGTAGGCCTGTTCGTCGTCTGGATTTGCCAGCTTGGAAAAGACAGACCTAGCACCTTGGGCCAAAACAGCCGCCAATAGGAAAGGCTCCTTGTGAGCACACTTGAGCAAGATGTCTCTGGCAGGATTAAAGAAGGACCTGGCCGAGGCATCGTATGCGTTGAAGGGCAAGATGATGTTGGCGAACTCACGGTGGAACTCGTGCAAAAACGCCTTTTCCGTATGCTTCCTCACCTCTATGTAGCCGAGCGGCAAGTTTCTCGGTATATAGTCGTAGTAGTTGCCCTCGTTATCTTCTGAGGTGGGAGTTGGCGGCGTCGGCTGCAGCTCCAGATCCGTTTTGGGCTCGTAATTAACGTCGTAGATCATGTCCAGCACGAGATTGTTCAAATCTGCCGCTAGGAGCGTGAGGTCCAGCTGGTCGTAGAAGGCGAGACCGTCAAGCGGCTGATCTTCGTGTTCCGGTGGTTCCGTCGTGGAAGAGGCAGTTGCTGAAGATGTCGCCTCGGGACGGTTCACAGGCGTAGGAAGCCGTATGGGTTTGTGGTCCCATGCGCCATTGAAGGCGCTCTGGCCGTTTTGAAAATTAAGCCCGTAGCCATTGAAGTTGTTAGGAGCACTAGGGGCAGCAGGAGCGTTAGGTGGATATAGGTAGCCATTGAGGCTGTTGGGAGCACTCCCATTTTGAGGATAAAGCCCATTTTGGTATGCGGAGCCGCCACTGAGTGGGCTTTGGCCTTGGTAGTTGGATCCGTTTTGTGAGGCGTAGCCATTAAGACCATAACCCCCGTTCAAGGCTTGTCCGCTTAAGCTCCCATTTAGACCATTCATTGCGGGCTGACCAAGGCCATTTAGAGCAGGCGCATGCATGTGTCCGTTCATACTCTGACTGACTCCAAGCCCGTTCATGCCGTGACCAGGTAGAGCTTGCCCGTATGGGTTAGCATCGCCGTTCGCCGCAGCCTCTTGACGTTTCTGCTCCATCATGGCTTTTCGGCTCACACGAGCCACCTTCTCCCCCTTCAAAGGATACTCACATTCCTTGCGGAGCCTGGTGCACTGCCAGCAGGCGACTCTGCCCTGTTTGTTGATTTTCCTTATCGCTTCAGGGGGCGGGTTGATGAACTCGTCGCATTTGATCTTCCGTCTTTTGCACTCTTTGCAGCCGTTCTTGGAGTATTCGCTGCGCAGTCTGCGGGGGGCCGACATTTTGTATCAGTGTGGTAGTTGTTTGTATTTTGAAATTAGGGTAGGAAGGGGTGTTGGTTTCAGAGCCAAGTAGATGGGCCCTTGCAGTACTTTTGTCTATCAAATGAGCGTTCGGGGTCAGCTGAGGTGATCTGACGGCGAAATGTTGTGGATCTGGCGTTTTTTGGTGATGCCTGTTTGCCCAGATGCCGTTTTGTATGCTGGGTTGGCTGACTAGCACGATATCGCCGATTCAGGATGATCTATAAGTGACCGATTGCAGAAATGGACAGAAACGGATTTGCGGACGTTTCAGTGGTTTGGTGATCTCCTTAGTTCCAGTAGACGATCTTCCCAGCGTCAGCCGTGCAAACCTGTCAAAATAAGTCAACCTTATCAGCCTAATAATAAACCGTTATCGTGGGAAGAGGCGTTATCGGCTAACGGAGAGGTGCTTGCGGGAGTGGGCGCGGGAGGCGCAGCGATTTGTAGAAGGTGTGGATTTTGTAGGCTGGGGAAGGCCCTTTTTAAAAAAAGAGCGAAAATTTGGAGGGACTCGCCTATATATATGTGGGATTCAGGCTGTGATATCCCGGCCTGTGGTTCTGGGGCCCGGTTGCTCTGCCTGCAGGAGCGACGAAAAAAACCCTTTGATAGTTGAATTGAGGCCATGCACGGCCGGCATATGGAGAGAAACGTACGTTCATGCGTAATGCACCTTAGATGGCGTACCCGCGTCCCCAAACTGCCCTCGAGTGCCGGGGGTGCTGTGCATGGAACCCGCTAAGGGGTGGAGGACACTTGATAATTTAATATCGGCATGCTGTACTACATGCATATGGAGCCGTGCGATCGAGGTCGTTGTGGCAGTAACAGCCTAAGCCGCCCGTGGGTTGCAGCTTAATCCCGCTAACTGAGCGGGCTCGCAGCGCGCCCGTGGCGGGCGTGGAAGGTGTAGCCTGGGAATGACGTATAAGTGGGGTCACGTGACACCCCACGTGGCGGTATTTTCGACGGCTGATCACCCATATTAAAGCCGGGCCTCGCGCAGACAAAGCACCACATTTGGAATACTGGGAAGCTCGGTTAGTGACGAAATACAGCCGGGTCTGTCTTGCAATGCACATCTCCAGATCGACAAGCCAGCATGCAGATACGGTGACAGGTACTTGTCTGCAGGACGACCCCTCCCCCAAAGCGTAGGGAGGTTCCGGAGGACGGTGCGACTATTCCGAGGGCAGATCGCAGAAACTCGAGACGACTGCGTGCAGGCTTCAGCCTCGTCGAGCCCGCCTAAGCAAGGCGGTGGTTTAGCCGCGGTAAGCCCCCCTGAGGGCCGCCCTCGTAAGATGGACTTCAGCACCCTCGGATGTCCCTCCAGGCCTCTTAGGCATGCGCCGCGTGTACAGGACTGTGAGAGACCATTCGCTTACTTGCAAGTGAAACAAAACTAATCCACCCAATAACCTAGTAGCACTCTATCTATGAAATAAATCCGTGACCTTAACCTCCGCTGGGATCTTCTGCCCACTTCCCCAACGCGGACACTGCATCGCGACCAATCGAGCAATTCTCCAAATACCCGCCAAACCCCGTTTCAGACCATTGTGGTGAAACTAAACGCATTTGTGTAAGTCTCCAACGTAGAATCCCGCATTGGCAGCTATTGGCGGCCTCGGTGTACGAGGCACAATGCCGGCTCCACAGTTGAGCGATTTAACGCTCCCATTATGTCTGAGATCGAGGGTCTGTCCATTATCCGGGTCAGAAATGGCTACTCAATTTGGCCAAACCTTGCCAGAAACGTGAGGAGACACGGGAGGGAAGGAAAGGAACAAATTAGAGAAACAAAGCAGCAAAGCAACAAAGTAAAATACCGTTGAAACGGTACTTTCACGAATAATGCTTCGTGAGACACTACAGACCACATCTCACTGTAGGTCCTTTTGTGTCGCAGCCAAATCGGCTATCTGATTGTATGGTTGCAAACAGCGATAGTCAAACCACCTTGTACCACGTTTTCGGGCTGCACCCCATTTTTCCAGCAGCACCCCGTTTTCCAGCAGCACCCCATTGTCACCAACTACCGCTCGCTTACGGATCTGGAGCATTCCGCCAGCTGCAGATCTGATCAACAGAAACCCTCCACTACGAGTGACAATTGAGGCCGTTTGGGCCAATTGGAACGCAGCACAAGCCTGTTACTCCCGCTGGCGTCGCCAGAGAAGCCCCGTGGCTTTTACACTTTGACACAATTCATTTGCGCCTGCAAAAAAAAAATAAGCAGCCTCTTTCCGCTTCCCACCCTAAACAGAAGCTTATCTGAGAGATCTGGCAGTTTATCCGCAAGACATATTGACTGCTTTGTGCGTTTTGGGAGCATCCCACGTGACGGCCCGATCCGAGGGCTCAGGAAATGCAAAACAGGCTACTTCTGCCGGGTCCACCGTGGCAGCCTGGCTTCAATTCTCGAGCCTAGATAATGCAGACAATACAGCCGGGGGATGTTTACCCGGGGACAATCCACACTACCACCCTGCTGGTCGCCAGGGGTGGAGGAGGCCGAAAAATCGCTCAGGGTGTCGAGATTTCGAGGAAACGGTGGTTGCAATTTTCCGTGTTTTTGCCGGCGGCATCCACACTTTTGCGGGGCCTCAGATATGCCATTGGGCTATGCTCTGATAAGGCTGCCTCGCAAGTGCTTCTTTGTTGAGGGAGGCTTTGCGCCGATCGGTCCTGTGGGTTTTCGTCATTGATGGCAGAGGCGTTCAAAAAGTACCATTTATCTTGACATTCTCCCGACCTGCCGCCCCTCCCTGGCGACTTCCATACGTCCGGCTGTTGCGAGCACAGATGAGCAACTTTCCCATCCACAGTTCCAACGCAGCACATGCCGGGCTTAAAACGCTGCAATCTCGTGAAAACCTTCCCTCACATGCGCGCCAGCGGATAAACCTCCCAAGGATCAACGGTGACGTGCTGCACCAGGCCCAATCCGGCGCCATCTCCGTCTAAGCCTTCCCCACCGTTCCTACTACTGAAACCAGCCATTTAGCTTGACTTGCCTGGGGCATTTAGCGTATTCTACTTTTCATAGTTCTTGTAAGTTTAATTTGTAAGTGAAAGAGACGGTGGGCATGCACCACGACGGCCTCAGACACGTACCAGCAGCCCTGGGTCTCTCAAACCCTCGGAAAAGAGTATCCGCTGCGTTATCAGCTTTATCGTGGACTGGTTGGTGCTATCGGGGAGCTCGTGGGGGTTCTCCCCGCTGCAGCTCACAACCAGAGCCCGGGATTCCGACTTTTTCGAGAAAGGCTCACTTACGTCTTTCGCTTCACCTTACTACGCTTTAGTAGTCGTACATCCATGTGGCTTCCGGGGTCCCTTGAGGCTTGGGCATTTAGCACTTCTCCAGTTAGCCATTCGTGCTTTAATTAGCCAATTGTAGATCCAGTCAATGGCAAGGCGGGTGGCCGTAGCAGGCGCTAAGTGCCAGTTCTTGTTATCCGTAATCCTTATCAATATAATGTTTGAGCAACCCGCAAGCACCCTCGCTAAACCCACCCGCTTTGTGACGCTTGCCTCGAGTCTCGCTTACCCAGATTCCCCGAAACCGTCGTTCATAACCACTCGTAATCGCCAAGTGCAGCTGGACACCTTATCGCTTGGCCCACGAGGGAGCAATACTAATTCAGCCGTGGCGGCTGGCGTCTCGGAGATAGCTGGACCAACACGGAGAGGCGCACGAGCGGCTTGGGGCTTGGTGGTTTAGTCACTTTGTGATTCAGCCAAAAAGCCAGGGCTTCGAAGCCTCCGGCCTAATTAGGATGTCCTTGTGGTTGCAATTGCAACATCCGGCGGCCTTGAATAATTTGGATCAATACGTGGAAGCACGGCTATTTCATTTAACGCCTGCAATTGACTGTGTTCTGAATCGCCGCCTTCCGTTCTCAGCAATGCCCTCGGCTGTACCTGAACAACCGTTCGGCTATTGATGGTGCAAGATTCCCATTTTGCTGGAGATGCCACAAATCGAAATACACCGTACAATAGCGTCCCGGGAGCCACAATCCCACGCTGCTGGGCGGCTTCACAAAATCGACCTTCGGTGGTTCTGGAAATCGGGATTGTTGCACAATGCTGGACAGCACGCGACCAGCTGATTGTTGAGGGCTTTGTTTGATTTGGGAAACTGTAACAGAGACCCCGCCTCGGGAATTTTGCGAAGACACTGGAGTGGAGAATTGGCAGTTTGCAAGGTGAGTCAAAGCGAGTCATGTAGAGGGGACTGAGTTTGGCAGCTTTACATCCAGGGCAACAATTGGCAAGGTCTTACGCATCATGACGAAATTTAGGAGACTATGCTGGGTCGGTGGATTTGGTCGGGTTGAAGGATTCGGGCTGACGGCGGGAGGGAGCTCGTTTTGGACTGTAGTGGGTTTCCCGATTGATGGGTTAGCGCAGAGGTTTTAGGTTCTGGCGAGTCAGGGAGCAGCTGGAAGTCAGGGGGTGCTGGAACGAATTGGCCGGGTTCGTCTTGTTGAGCTGTTGGACGATCTGACCAGCAGGCTATTGAGTGCCGAAGCAGAATGAAGCCAGGTGTTTAAATTCATTGCCGATTTTTCATTAGGCCCAGAAAATGGCTTTCCTTGCTCAAAGTTCGAGAAAGTAATTCACTGGAGACGGTAACCTTCATCGTGTTTGGCGCAGCGTTCAACCAACAGCAACCTGATCCAGCACGCAAAGGGCCTAGCAAAGAAGCCCCTCCTTTTTCTTTTGGTTTTTGTAAAAGCAAAATAATCCGGCCTTCATGGCGCTGCTGGCGGTCCACGGTGGTTTTATAGACTGGCCCTAAAATGAGATAAAATGGAAATCGAGATTCCCTGAACCTTTCCGTTTCCACCAGCCAAATTCCAATCACCACAGAAACTGCTGGATAACAAGCTTCCGTCATGCCTTTGTCGCTCCCTCCATCCAGAATCATAACTCAACCGGCGACTCATGAGCCAGCCAACCACGAACTCTTCTCGCTGGATACTCATGCAGCAACACGAAGACACCTTAATCGCCTCACAGAATGACGCAGAAGTCGACAGAGCCCAGGAACAAGTACCCAGAAGAGACCATCTGCATAGCCTTGGAAAGCAAGTCTGGATCGTCGATTCTGAAAGCTTCAAGTACTGTCAGGCAGCTTTGGTCAATTCATTGAGGTAACCGACTTTGATGCACAGTCGCCGGGCATCTTGTGGCATCAATGAAATTCAAGCTTCTCCAAAACCCATCCAAAGCATCACAGAAGCCCCAGATTGTTGTCCTTTACTTCCACATCCCAAAACTTCACCAACTCCCAAAACCTCCCGCCTACCTCTTGACACAAAAGCGCTAAACCCCACCGCCTCTTCCTCCATGCTCTTTTTGCTATTTCTTCTCCTCCTAGCGGTCGTCCTCGCCCTGGCGGCCATTGCAAACCGAAAAGCGGCCATTCGAGGCGCCCTCCATCTTCCTACCTTCCCTATAGTCGGCCACGCTTTTCTTGTCCAGAACAACCCGGCAAGGGCCTTCATGGAATGGTCGAAAAAGTACAACCGACCATCGTTCGTAATTCGCCTCGGAACAACCCCAGTCCTCGTGGCCAACTCGCACAGACATGTCAGTGACTTGTGGATCCGCCATTCTCTGGCTACAGGCTCCAGACCGGTGTTTCACACTTTTCACAATGTTGTTTCGGCGACCCAGGGCTTTACAGTCGGCCTGACGCCCGCAGGAGCCTCGTGCCAGCGCAAAAAAAAGTGTATTGGAAAACAGCTCTCACCACAGATGGTCGGACTGGACTGGGCAGCCATGATCGTCAACAGACAGTCTGCAAAAACCGTGCAGCATCTTCTTCGGAAGAGCATGGCCCGGTTTGGCTGCAGAACGCCGTACGATGATTGGCTGCTTCTCCGTGATGCCCAGTACTTTGTTCTAGGGTGTGCTTTGGAGTACACCTACGGAATCCGCTTAGAGGCGTATGGGAAGCACCAGGATTTGGCCAATACGGTTGTCAAAACGGAAAACAAGATAATCCGGCTCCGGCTGCCGCTCGCCAACTACCAGGACTACCTTCCTGGCGTTCGGAAGCTTGCTTTTTCGACCAAGGCAGAAATGGCTGCAAAATCGAGGGACCAATACATGGACGAGTTTTTCCGGGTCTTCCAGTGCAATTTGCAGAAAAACCACCCGGAAGCTGTCTCCTGCCTCCTTGGCAGAGTATTCACCCAGCCTGGCCGCCTCTCCCTGGCTGAAACGAAGAGTATCTGTCTCACCATGGTCAGTGCGGGTTTGGACAACATCGCCTTAAGCTTTGACCACCTTATGGGCCACTTGGCGACGCCAAAAGGGTACAGAATGCAAGAACGGCTTTTCCAGGAGCTTATAAAAATTTATCAAAGTTCCTCCGCAGCGTGGGACGCCGTGACGTGTGAAAATACCTCAACCTACGCTTTGGCCTTGATCCACGAAACCATGCGGTTTTTCACGGTTTTGCCGTTATCTCTTCCTCGGGAAACAACTAAAGATGTTCTTTTCGACGGCATGTTGATCCCCAGCGGCACAATTCTCCTTATGAACGCATTTGCAGCGGATCACGACGAGGAGGTTTTTGAGAATCCGTACGAGTTCATGCCTGAACGCTGGATAGATGAAAATGGGAAAATCGTTGATGAAAAAGACCTTCGTCATTTTGGCTTCGGAGCAGGTTCGAGAAAATGCTCGGGAATCGCCTTGGCCGTCAAGGAATTCTACGTTTTGCTTTGTCGGATGGTTCTCGTTTTCCACATCAAAAGACCACTAAGTGCCTCAGACGAAATGAAGATGGATCCCTTCAAAAACAACCTGTGTCCTTCTGCAACGTCCTTTGAACCAAAGGAGTTCAAGGTCTGGCTCAAACCTCGCTTTGCAGACGGTTTTGGTGATCTTCATAGTAAGATATTTGGGTAACTCAGGGTGCTATCACCCCGGACAGGTGCTGTCATCTGAGAAATAGAACGTAAATGCCTACGCCGAGCTAACATAACCCATGTAAATCCTATTTGCCTAAATTAGGCCCTGTGACGTGTTCGGGTCAATGTAGCTGACCTTGTTCACCGTCGCCGACTTCTCGCTGCTGGACAAGGGCAACTTGTACTTCAAGACCCCCGCAAGATGAGATCAAACGGGTGTTTCCGGATGACTTCCCACTTTTCCGAGTTGTCCGGAGGCGTCTCCGTTTCGTCATACCCGCCCAAGCTTTTCTGTAAGATCGCCGAGTCGATACTTCCTGTAAGGTTTCTTCCCGGCGCCACCAACTTGATCTCTCCCGACTGCTGTTGGTAGTCACGCTGAAAGAAGCTTCCTTGGAAATCCAACATTGTCTCGAAACTGGTCACACTGCCGAGAAGCACCGTTTCCACCGAGTGATCCTTGGCAACTCCAGGGTCGGGGTCCTGGACGTAGCCACTTTTGGCGAAGATGTCAATCTCAACGTCCTCGATGGAAATCGTGAACCAACCGGGATTGAGTGCTTCAACGACAACATTGAAGAGCAACTCGTCTTGACTGACGAGTGCGTCCTCCACACCAACGATGGATAGATTAGAGAGGTCCTTGGTAGACGCGAGAAGAAAACCCAGCACGAAGCCAATGGCAAGAATCATCAAGATGCTCACCATGGTGTAGACAAAGCTTTTCAAGCATCTAACGTGGCTGCCTTTCATGCTATCGCTAGACACCTTCCGGGGTAGTCTAAAGTGTGTGTTGCTCGGAGAGAGCTTATTCCGGCCATTGAAAAAAGACTTGCTTTGTATTTCGTCAGGGCTTTCCATGTTCGCTTCTTCGTCGTAGTTTTCCGGATCAAAATAGTACTTCTGGTCCAGGTACGGGAAGGGATAGATGTTGTTGCCCTGCGAAGGTCCCCTTGTATTTCTTGTGGGCGAAGGGAAGCCCATAGACGCATACCGCTTGTTGTTGAGCAGCTGTTGCTGGCGAGGGCCAGGATTGGACAAGTTCAACGAGCGGTAGTGGGTCATTCTGTGGTGATTATTATTGAGCAACGACGAGGTGTCGTTGAGGTGGCTGCCATTCTGGCTGTTGTAAGGAAAGCGAATGTTGTTGTCGTAATAAATTAGGTCGTCATCGAAATCCTCAATGTCGATGTCGTCGGGGATGATGCTGTAGCGGCGAGGCTGGGCGCCCTTCTTGTCGAACAACTTGGAAGTGGTCGAGCGAAGCTTCAGCGATGTCGTTGAGGATCGTTGGTTTCTGTCGGAGCTGCGGCTAGCCAAGTGGTCATCTGGTTTGGCGCTTTCCGAATTCTGTGTGACGGTATTGTTGAAATCAGTGCAGACCAGCGCAGCGTCGCCTTGGTACGATACCTCGTCACCCATGATCCCGTCCTCGAAACTGTAGCGGTCACCATTGACGCTGGGAGCCACAGGAGAGTTCAAAGACAGCCCAAAGTTCTGGTTCGAGGCTGCGTAACGTGGTGATTGGTGAGGAGGAATACTGCTCTTATCGTGATTAACCAAGGAGTTCGAGCTGGACTTGCGGCCCGCCTTATGATTGGACGTCTTGTTCTGGTCGATATACGGGTTGGCGTACAGATGGACATCGGAGTTGGAGCCCAGGCCCAGTCCATAGACGTTCATGACGTTGGGTTGTTGAGGCTGTCCACGCAAAGCCGTGGTGGAAGGAGGTGTAGTATTGGATGTCCCGACGGTACTTCTGAGATTCCATTTCGATGACTGGACGGAGTGGATCAGCTCGGCACGAGGAGGCCCCGAAGGAGCTAGTTGATTCTGCTGTTGTTGGTTATTAGTGGTGTTCTCGTCGCCAAGCTCTTTGCGTGCTTCCACCGACGGACTGTGGGCCATCAGGCCAAGCGGCGTGGGGTTTCTTAAGCTTGCAGCGGCACTGATGTTGTCTTGAACGAGAGAGATCCCCGTGGGAGGCTTGTTGATGTCGTTGTCGTCTGGATGTAGAATGGCCGGTCCTGCAACGCCACCGCCGTTGCTGCCGTCGAAATCGTTGTTGCTGTTTTCGTACACGAACGTCTCATCGCTGTCAGACGTGTCCACGTCGTCCACAGCGGAGGCGAGCTTAGCAGCAAAGAAGTCGGTTCTGGTGGAGTTCTGCTTGGCGATGCGCTTCTTCGTCTTGCTTTTCGTATCTTGTTCCAGCTTACCGTTCACAGGCGGCAAGCCCAGAAGCGGTGTTTCTGTTCGGCTGTGCCCTGGTGGATGTAGATGTTCATCGTTACCGTTTTCTCCCTTGTCATTGGCTCCACTGTCAGCCTTGTCGTCCTTCTCTTTCTCGGCCTTTTCCGAGCTCACGTTACCTGGAAACGTAGCATGCTGTGGCAGCGTGGTCACGATATCCTGGATCAAAGCGGGATTCCTCGAGTCTGTCTTGTTGTTGATGATCCGCTGCTTCTCCTTCAAAGACTTGTTCAACTTCGACAAAAGCTGCTTGTTGATCACACTGGGACCTTCAGCCACATTAGCAGAGCTGTGGTTAGCCAGAGATCCCTGTCCCGTGCTATTTTGGCTTCCAGAACCGCTAGAAACCTGGGGAAAACTGGATTGAGCTTGTGGCGGCTGGCCCTGTGGCGTCAGCACACTGGGAGTTCCAGGAACAGCAGAAGAAGCGCCAGACTCGGGCTGCGGGCCTGTTTTCGGTTTGGTTTCTGTGGATTCAGCCTGTTTCGTTGACGCTTCCTCCCCACCAAGCCCCTGGTTTGGAGGGATGCTGATGGAAAGACGCCTGTGGTTTTTCGACAGCAGGGGTTTATCCAGAGACATGGTTTCGTTCAAAAAACCGCTTTTGAACGATTCAGGCTATTTTGGTTTTTCCAGCGTTCTTGGGCTTGTTTAAGGTTTGGTCTTGCGGTTCTAGATTTGAAGCGTGGGTATGGTGTACGGGTGTCTTCCCCAGACCCCGGGTCCAATAAGGCAACTACACGGCTGAAGAGAAAAGGCTTAGGAGAAGAAGAAGAGGAGTCAGAAATAAGGCCAAAGTTCAGAAAACCGAAGCGTAATAGGTAGGCTGGCTCGTTCGTAATGTGTCGTGATAATTAGTATAACGCGTTTTGCAACCATTGTCCAGAGTGGCTCCAAGATAGCCGAGGAGGACAGCATGACTTGGCGGAATCAGGAGAATGGAAGGGTATTTCGTGATTTGGGCGGCGTCCTCGCACCCTTGGTTCAATGGAAAAAAGCGCATTTGGTATTTATTTTTGGCTCAGGTTTGGCTGGCTCCAGGGTTTCTCAACTTGTTCAAGTCAGCAAGTTTTCTGGAGCTCAGCGAGTTAACTCTGACGCCTTCAGTAAATGGAGTAGGCACGGCAGGCTCGTTAGTGCCTTCTCCGTTTCCAAGACTGATACTCTTGCGGAGAGCAGTGCTGCCGATCTGTCTTGGAACGGCATCTTTGTTGCCGGTTCTGCCAATAGTGGTTCTTCTCTGACCGTTGGAGCTGGGTGGAGCCGTAGGAATGACCGAATACTTCCTCTCACGGAAGTTGACGCCGACTTCCCTCACGTTCTTCTGGTGCTCCGGCTCGATCTTCTTGAACCAGTCGGCATGCTCATCGTACTCGTACATGGCGTACTCTGTACCGTATGGCTTCAGTTCAAGACAGTACAACGTATGCAACGGTACGTCCAAGTCGACTATGGAGGACTTGTCCAAATTAAGGAAGTAAGCAAGAAGCACACGCAAAACCACTCTGTGCGAGACGATCAAGAGGTGATCGGTAGTTCTTTCAATCTCACTTATCACCGGACGCAAACGAACAAGGACATCGAGGTAGGATTCGCCTCCCACGCCGGGGTATCTATAAGTGAGCTTGTTCTTGATCCTGCTCTCGAACTCCTTGGGGTGTTTGGTCTTGATCTCGTCATAGGTCATGCCTTCGTACTTGCCTCCACCAAGCTCGTTCAACATACGCATAGCCTTGATGTGGTAGGCCAGCTCATCGAAATAGCTTCCTGTCTCTACAGCACGAATCAACATCGAAGTCCAAACACAGAAGCTTGGTTCGGTCGGGATGTGTCCCACATTTGCCTTCTTATCAGTAGCTGATCCGTTCTTGGAGCCCTTCTTGGTACCTGCCAATTCGTTGAAACGCAATTCGAGTCGAGTCGAGAACTTCTCGAGCTGTTTCTTTCTGAACTCCTTACGCTGGTAATTCAAGAAACGAGTAAGGGTCTTCGAGAAGTGCTGGCCACGCTTTGTAAGCGAAGCGTCTCCACCAATACGACCACTAAGGTTATCAGTGCTCTCACCGTGACGGGTAAGCCAGATTTGTCTCTCGCACAAGTTGAAGTTCAACAAAAAGTAGACCGTTTGCGAGGCCAAGAAGCCCTGGACATTAAAACTCACCACCTTTTTGCCGACGTCTATCATCTTCACGTACTGGAAGCCGTCGATCTCCTCTTCGGAATCGTCGATGGTTTCGTATGCCCTTTCGTAGTTTTGCAATCTGCCAACAAAATCTCTGAGGGCCACCTCGGGGTCCATGTCTTTGTAATCAGGACCGGACAACTTAAGACGAATGTTGGTGTCAAGAATAGCGGGGTCAGAGCAAATACTCTCCATGAAAAGCACCTTGAGTTCGCCCTTTGACCGCTCCTGGATTCTCTTGAGAACCTTGAGTCTTCTCTTCTTTGTGGAGTTCGTGGCATCCAAAATACCAACCGAACCCGGACCGTCGAGAACCCAGTTGAGCAAGTTGTCCAAAGTATCCATGGCCCACTTCTCACGAAGCTCGTTGGATGCCTTGTTTTCAGGGTTGAAGAAATCAGCCATATGGGATGCAGATGCCTTGGTTTCTGGAGACCGGCCAGTGTGAGGCAGTGGAGTGTTGGTGTCAGGCAAAGGCTTCTGGGCAGGTCCAAGGATGTTCTCCTTGTCCATTCTTCTTGTGTTTCCCACGTTGAACACTCTGCAGTCGTGTTGAAGCCAGTTCAAGTAACGAGTTAGCTTGTTTGTGATGTAGGATTTGCCTCGGGCTGGAAGACCGACCATGACAATGACCAACTTGGAGCCCACATCGACAGAGGCAATGTGGCCGTCTGGAGATGTCTTGGACGAGGTCTGGCCCGGGATATTGAGTGTATATGCTTTCTTTGATTTTTGGAAGGGACTCAGGAGAAGAACGCTCTTGAGCTGCTCTATGGATGGAGATTTCTCAAACTGTTGCTGGAGCTCGGGTGGGACATCCTGAAGGAGGTTCTGCTTGATCTCAGCAAGAATCTTAGCGTCTGCCTTCTTCTTCTGCTTCTCAGCACGCTGGCCCTTACTCTTTTCTTTCTTTGCCTTCTTCTCAGTCTCGGCAGCCTGCTTGTCCTGCTCAACAGGATCCACAGTGAAGTCGGGTTTGATTTTGGGTTCTTGAGGAGCAGCAGGAGCAGCAGGGGCGTCTTTGACATCTAGCGCTGGAATCAGCAGAGTCTTGACGCCCTTGGCCATTGACTTGGGCAGAATCGATCCGCTCAGAGGCCTTGAAGCGTCCACCACCTTGGCAGAAACCGCATTCAAGTCCGCTAGGCTCAAATGCGATATATTCTTGAAATGCCTGTTTTCTTCCTTTGCAAGCGGCTCTTCACTCTCACTCTCGCTCTGGTCCCGTGTCTCTGGTGATGCAACTCCAGACACAATAGGCGTATCGGTAAGCGGTCTCTTGTTGAACTCAGGAAGATTGAACTGTGAGTTCTGGTGAGAAAAATAGGCACCTTCCAACAGCTGGGACTCGCCCATAGACGTGGAGGCGTGTGGATGAGACCTGAACCGCTTCAACGCCAGCAAGTTCGCTGCCAGAAAAGCCAGATGTGATCTTCCAGAAAGCCCCAATCCGCCTTTGTTGGAATTCCGCTCATTCTTGGAACCCGTGTCGCCGTCGTCCTCGGCGTCTTCATCATCAGCATCCTCGTCGTCGGAATTCTCTAAGGACAGCTCACGAGACTCCTGGCCCAGCAGGCCAGACAGAGTGAGTCCCAGATTGGCATGACTGCCCTGGTTACTCTTGGAACTACTGCCACCGTATTTGTAAGGCCCAAGCACAAGGTTGCCATTTTCGTCAAAGGTCACACGTTTACCCTTCAGCCTCAGATGCTGGAGCACAGCGTTGGAGATCAGGTTGGCACGTTCTCGTTTGATCAACTCAGCAAGGGAACTGTTTTCCTGGCCCTGGGACATATAGTTGCTTTTTCCGGATATTCAATGGAATCAGTGGGAAAAGGAGGTGTGTCTAGGTGATGCACAATATGGAGGGTTGATTGTGGCCCGCGGGGTGTGTTTGGAACAAGTATGTGGTAACCTCTGCTAGATAGATAATGACTAAATTTTTGAGTATCTAGTGTCGATGTCCTGCAGACAAGGCTCCGATAGCCACTGACAGCCCGGCAGATTACAAATTGCCGTGATGGGGGTGGTCGGGAGGCAGTGGCGCCAGTGCACATAGCACTATTTAATTTCCCTAATAATATCAAAAAATACGTATGTGCCCCTTCAAAACCTGCCCTTTTCGAGCCTTCTCGGACTTCGCTCCGAGGGAGCTGATGTCCTGCATATAAGCACGAACCGCCCAAAAAAATGGGCCCTGGAGCCACACCCACGCTTGGCAATGGCTGACCTAGATGGAAGGGGCACATTTCTTGATGGTCATCGAGACGGCGCTGGGCAATGGCGCTCGGTCCACAGTGGTCCGGCAGAAAAAACGGGCCGGAAACGGGTACGTATATGCAGTACCCCAGTAAGGGCCCCCCTTCATTTGCAGCCATTTATTGCCAGCAGCCTCTCTGGGCCCAAAAGTAAACGGAGGGGTTTGTAAGGGCAATTCGATTGAGTGGATGTCCACGTGCGAGAGGCACGTGCCAAGCCATGTGGAAGCCCTTTTTAACCTTCCACACAATGCTCGTAGTGCATCGCTTATGGAGTACAATGGAAATATGGAAACTTCGGACGGTTTGGGCAATTTGGGGAAGGCGGGTCCCTGCGGGGCATTTTTTCAAATTGTCCGTTTAAGGTCTAGATGGTTTTGGCATTTTCTGCAGAATTCGGCAGTGTTGTTTAGAAATAGTATGGGTGTTTGAAGAAGTCCGGTAGGTGATCGTGGGGTAGGAGGGGCTTAGTGAGCAAACGAGAAGATCAATACGTAAGGGTCTGGACAGATGTGGGAATAGGGTTTGGAGGGTTGATTTTTGGGATTTTGGATTTTGAGTAGATTTTTGGGAAGGCAGGTTGGCGAGGAAAGCCTGGATTTGGGGTTCTGCAATTGGCCATTATTCATGTCAGGGACACTTCTAGTGCACTTCTTGTGAAGGAAGGTGCAATTAAATGCCCACGTTGGGTCATAATGGCCGTTGATTTTGTGGGTTGGAAAAAAAGGGGTTTCGAAGTTTGGTTTCGGCAGTCTAGATGAAACCGTTGTATTGAGGGCATTGTTCTCCCGAGGCTAGACCGTTTTCGACAATCAACTGGCTTTCGTTCTTGGTCGGTGTAGATTTCTCCCTATTTTTTATGTACTCACCAGGCGACCTTCTTTGATTCAACGTTGATCGAATTCCACTTTGGTTTATGCTATTTGAGCCTCCACTGCCAGAAGTTACTCAAAAAATGGCCGACCTAGGTAGGAATTTTGGACTTCTCAATTATCTCATCCGTTGCTTCCAAGTCGTCAATATTAGGGCACAGATCATGGGGATTTAGTTACCAATCTCTCTCATCCTTGAAGCTTTCTTGAACCTCGTTGGCCACTTCTTCCAAAAGCCTGTACCTGTCTATAGGTATATCAACACTACTTGTCCCTTGATCTCATGAACACATGCAAATTGCTCTGTCTTTGCAGATCATCCATTGTTAGGCAATCGCTCAATTCGAAGACCACCGTTTTTTTTTTTTTTCCTAATGAAAGTGCAGAGGGGCCATAGGAAAACCTGACGACTCGGTCAAATCCACAAGCATTGACGTCATTGTTGGTTATAGGCATAAGAGGAACAGTACAGTTCGCAGGCCGTTTCATAAGAAGTCTGTGTTTCGAATCAACCGGCAAACATACCTTGAAAATATCCGTTGTAGAGGAAGAGCTTATGGTATGGACTCTCCAGGGTAGTTTTCCTGTATGCGTGGTGGTGATACTCCTAGACCTATCAGTCCTACTATGCACTAAACGGCGATTGATACTTGATTTCTTCTGATGTATAAGTGGAAATTCAAGCTTGTTCGGCCACGGATCATGTGAATTTAGAATTTTCGCTCGGATTGGTATCCTGAGACAAGAAAGGTGCATCGGTTTACCTTATAGCATCTTCCCTTATAGCATCTTCAACAAGGCTTTGGAAACTGCAAGCAACGATTTTCAGCATGACGAGTTTTGTTTCCAAGCATGAAGGAACGGAGGCTCTTCGAATACGCCATTGTCACTGACAAAAAAATCTACGCTCCATTCTCGTTGTTTCCCGTTATGTTCGATACATGCCTCATTACGCTCTAAACCTACGAGTTTGGGATAAGGCAAAGTCAGAGAACCATTTTTCAACAACAAGGAAAGTCTTGGACAAAACATGACCGAAAAGCACTTATTTCACGCCTTCACTTCCACTCGTCTCTGTCCTCATTTCAGCCAACATCCAAGTGTGTTCTCCTCCTGATCACACTATGCTGAACTTGAAGCGGCATTACATTTTGCACAGAACTGCCGTAGAAGGTTGTGATGACGTGAAGTCAACCCTGTTGTTGGTAGACTTTTATGACGAAGATAAAGAAAAAAAGACGACTTTTCTGTTGGACGACCTAAGATTCATATGGTTTCCTAAGGATGGAGGATGGAGGAAGATGGATCGTCGAAATCGATATGTCTCTCACACAACACGTAAATATCGCGTTCGTGACGCGTACTTGGAGGTAACCGAGGTTGTGCTCGATAGGATGGATGATGGTGATGTTCATGTTCGTGAGGTTACACCCGAACGTATCAATGATCAGGGCTGTTGTCCGGAGAAACAATATTATAAAATCCGCCAACACAAATGCCTGGAGATTAAGGACTTTCACACATCATCTTGGAGGAGAAGAGCCCACGTTCCTGACACTGACACTGATTACTACGAGTCTATGGCAAGAAAGCGTCAAAAAACCTTCATAGAGTACAGGGAATGCTATCCCTCAGACGATCTGTTTTGGTATTTTCGGTCCAACCAGAATGCAAAGGTTGGCAGATGCGTCATAGGTTACGGACATGCCGCCTGTGACATCGACATGGATCTTCACGTCCATGTACTTCCAAAACCCAGTAAGGTCGATGTCCACAACAAGTCTTTCACTCTTGAAGCATCTTTGCTTCCTCCATTGGCATTTCCGCTGACGGTAAGATATGCTAAGCCGGTGGTCGTTCCGGGTCAACAAATCAGTGAATTCCTTTGCTTAAAAGCCCGCTTCGAAGAAAGCCCGCCTTCATCTTTGCGCCTCGTTGGCGTAACAGCCAAGGCTATTGTGATGTCAAGCTCATATCCCACATGGTTGCAGCAATCCACCCGTATGGCAACATTGCTCGACACTGATGATAAGGTTGGACAAAAGCTTGACATTCTGCTGCTGACAGTGCGAATTCCTACTTCCAGCTTCTCGTGCAAGTTTCCAAACTGTTCGGGCACTTTTGTCTCTTACCGTGCAGCAACATCACATGCCCTTGAAGTGTCGGTCACCTTATGGAGTCCCGACTGGCCATTTTCGAAGCTGGGCACGACAATTTTACGTATACCAGTTGCATTTAGGCCGTACGTTGCAGAGGCATGGAGGGAGAATCCCTTCCCGAACCCTCGTACAATGGTGGTTCTAGGCCAGTTTAGACGGAAGCATTTTCAGCCACACCTTGTGGCAGCAAAAGAGGTTGCCAGGTTGGCTGAGTACGACACGGTCTTGCTATCCCAGGAGACTCGTGCCACGCCTGAGAAAAACATTATGTGGACCACTACAATCATCACATATAGCCATCTAGACGCGACTGGGTCTCTGGCAAGGCAAACAGGTAAGATCGACTGGGACATGCCAGTACTGAATCACAAGCCCCAAATCGTACCCCAGCTTGAAAAAGCTCTGTGTTTTGCTCGCCCACGGGCAGAACTTGTTCACAAAACGAGTTGGGGTCGAAGCATGGCTCTCCTGTCACATTTAGGATCTTTCTTCAAAGAAGACTCTCTATATGATAAGGTGGTGTCTTCAAAGGGATTGGAATACAGGCAAGAGCTCGCAGCGTTAATCGGGTTTCGCCCGCCAAAGAACCTTCCTCAGAGGCCTGGTTTCAACATTGTGAGGCATCTGACGCCGATCCTGGACTTCCTCGGCATCACCATCGAATATCTGATGTATCATGAAAACTCGCTTTGCGCACCTGGTGAATGTGTGGAATTTGATCGGCAGTTGGAACCATTCATGATCCGTCTGGTGACGGTCAGGGTCGTCATTGACGTCATGGTTAAGACAAAAGGAGGCTTGGTGCGTTACGATTCTTGCAAGCGAGATCTTAGGGAGCAAATATGGAGTGGTAGCAAAATTGTGAGCGAGTACATGGTGGGTCCAAGACGATTTTACGTTTGGCAATTACCCATGGACTTTTTCAAAGAGAATCTTCCTCATTTGCAACCCACTTTCATCACGAACTCCATGGCGAGGTCGTACAGGCTCGAAGTTGATATTGAGTTGTCCGGCTATTGGCCTCGCGGGCTTCGCTGTCTGATTCCCATTAGCGTTCTCTATGAAAAACCCTAGAGCGTGTGTGGTGGGTGGTGATTCGCAGCAATTTGGGAAGAGGCTGTGACATATCAAGGATGGCTTTATTTCCTTCTACTTATCTGTAGAAACATGTATATACCTCAACAATTCACGACCTCAGTTGTGCCTTCAATGATACCACAGATAACATTCACCTTTGGCATTAAGCAAACGAGCACTAAAGTAAGACGCTTGAAAAAACTAGGCTCCTTTACAAGATCCTCCCACGATTTCAAGTCGTCCTGAGTAGCAAAGAAAAGTAGGACCAAAATCAGTGCGCCCAAGCAGGGAGCGATATGAGACTTTATCCATTTGCCCGGATACCACAGTTGCAACTTCTTCAGAGAACCCCGCGAAACTTTGTACACCAATTGGTAGTAGCCTCTTGTTGGAAGATCTTTGACGATGAAATACCTCCATACTTCGATAAGCATAAACCATACGTCTCCTTTTTTTTGCCCGGAGCCAGGCAATAGCTATTGGCAAAAATTCCAGCCACATCGTGTATGTTTTCGTCTGAGTACTCCGGGTTTGCAAGAACCTTCCTCACCATCTTTCTATCAACATTTTCCAACCCAAACAGTTGGAGAGTTTGTATAATCAACTTGATGTTCTGCTCCCTGGTTATGTCACTTCCTTTGTAGTAATTTTCAAGAAGTTCCTCCAAGTTGAAGTCAATCCGCCAAAGTCTCAATTTCCAAATCATCAGGACAGTAAAGTCGAGCAAGCAGGCTAGAACAAGGTATAGCGCAATGAATAAAGCCTCTAGGAGGGCTATTTTAGGAGCGTATCGAAGCAGCCCTTCATGATAATTCTCTGAACTGTAGAACCATGACCTATAATCGAAAAATGACCTATCATCCAAAAATGACAATAACATGACGTGGATAAAGATAGAACAGAAGAAAGAACGCATCCATGAGCACACACTCCAATAATTTGAAACCAAGAAGTTGCATCCTCTAAGTATGCCCTCTTTGTAGTTGTAGTTCCATGTCGCTATCCATAGTTGTCGAGGAATGCCCGAGAGTGGCGTTGTGTGACGCCGAAACCTGCCACCGTTGGGAGATTCAGAATCAGTGGGCCTCACCTCCGGCACGGTATTGTTCAAAAGGCACGACAAGCTTTCATGGTATCTCGTTCGGTTTTCAGCCATCCATCGTACTATCAATAGATCGAGCTGATGGATGAGAAATTGGAGAGAAAACACTGATAGAGGGTCTCTTGCTTGGCGATTTGGATGGGTGGTTGGGCCATTTGGAGGAGGGATTGGACCACCGGGTTCCCGGATATTCTTTATCGGTTCCTTAGGATTGCTTGCGTTCATAATTTAACTTTGTGGATCTGGAAGCAGGACGGAAATCTGGAGGTTTATATAGTTTTGCCCCTTCGGTGGCTCTTGCCCGTACAGGTGAAACAGCTTTTTGCAGCCATCCCAATTTGGCTCTCGGGGGCTAATTTGGACAAACTGCCACGTCAGCGTATGTTAGGAAGACAATAAATGTTAGAATAAATGGTTGAAGTTTTATTAGACCACAGTTCAGATGGAATCGAAATCTGTGGTACATCTCGAACGGTCTAGATGGGTGTGCAAGGATGCAACAAGTGAACGTTTTAGATTTCACGAAAAAGCGCTTTAAACAAACAAGATTGGAATCTTTCGCCGCTTCTGCAATCAAAGAAAGAAAATGGCGTTACCAGTAACACAGCTCAGACGAAAACGATACCAGTTTTTCCAGAAACATTGGTTCTTGTATAGCCATATTGTACACCATCTGCAGCCCGTGCATAAGTCAATCATGGTCGAGATTCCAATGGAATGAGCGATCTGGTCTGATAAAGGTTTACGTATAATATGTGGTGAACCTTCAAACGACGTTGAAACACAATTGGCGAGACTGGGCAATTTCAATTATTTTACATTGATCCTTTGTATCATTGATTGTAAGATTTGCATGAACGATCCTCGGCTGTACGTCAAATTCGAACCTTTCCTGTTACACCATTGAAACAAGCCCCAGGTCAGTGGGAAAAAGTAGTAAAAAGCACTTTGAACAGAAACGGAGCCGCACTAAGAAATAACATATTCTCTCTTGAGAACAAAATCAGCATTCTAATATACATTGTAATGTATGGATACCTCAAGTACAATTGGTGCTTCCTGCCCACCTGTGCCGCATTAGTCTAGGATCTGCACATCGGTGTTAGAACCATCAGCCCCTTTATTCAATCTCAAACGTCCTCAATCTCATATTAAAGTATATTGATATATTGTCTATTCGTACAACTCCTTCATTCCATACTCTCTAAATAGACTAGGATTTCGGAGTTGGGAACTGCGTATGCAAATCATCAAAATATCCTGCATACGCACCTACTTCCAAGCAGGCATCTCATCACCCTAGTACCGATAACGACCCTAAATGTCCTTTTCTTTCGGATTCTCTCAGGCCGATTTCTCAGACGATGAGCTAGACTCAACCCCCGTGACATCCAAGCCACAAAACACCAGTACATCTGAAGCTCCAGTGGAGATACCTCCAAAGATACACTCCCTCAGCTCCATCTTGAAGACCCTCCTCAATGTCAGAATCACCTTTGACAATTACAAAACAGCCAATGGCAACATTGTGTACAGGCGCGAGCTTTTCGACGTGAAACACCAGTGTATGACTGAGGATACCGAAGGTGAAGCGAGTGAAATCAACAAGATCCTTCTCGGTTCGGGCGAGGAGCTTGATCTTGAAAAGAACGTGTATGAAGGTGGCTTCAAGCTGTGGGAGTGCTCTTACGATCTTGTTGATGACGTGGCCAAAAAGTCTGAGTTGTTGTTCAACAAAAAGTCTGTTTTGGAACTAGGATGCGGCTCTGCTCTCCCTTCCTGCTTCATTCTTATGAAATGGCTAGAGCAAAAGAAGTCGGATAAAACACTTCTACTTGGCGACTTCAACTACGAGGTGCTTCGTTTGGTAACTGTTCCAAACCTCATAGTGCATTGGGCTTCCACTCTTGATCCTCAAGAACTCGCTGATCTTCAAAATCCAGATATTCCCATGAAGAACGACGAGGTTGAAGTCACTCCACAACTCAGCGAAGCATTCATTGCAGCTCTCGAGAAACAAAAAATCGAAATTCATTGCATCTCAGGCTCTTGGGGGCCATCGTTTGCAGACCTCGTGAAGCATTTCAAAACCGACTTGATCTTATCCTCTGAAACCATTTATTCCTTGGACACTTTGCCCATATTTATAAAGTTGTTGCTCGACATCATGAACGGGAATAGCTGCCTCGCTCTTGTCGCAGCAAAGTCCTATTACTTCGGCGTTGGCGGCTCGCTTCAAGAGTTTACACAGCGTCTTCCATCGCCCTTGGCTCACGAGACACAAAATGTGCCAAACTCTCTGCTCAAGAGAGCCATTGTCCAGATCACCACATAGATTATTCCTCGCCGAAAAGATTGTTGAGCGCACCATTCTCAGTAAATGGGTCGTTCATGATATCGTTGGCGGCTTTCTTCTTCTTGGTAATCGAGGCCATCTCAAGCTGCTTTTTCCTCATTTTCAACTCGGCATCTTCAGACGACTCCAACTGATCACTCTTGGAGATACGAACCAACTCAAGTAACGCCATTCTTTGGTGGCGCAAAGATCTGGAACCAACTAAAAGGTTCTCGAAGTTCGAGACATGCAGAGAGGTAATGTTGGGTAAAGTATCCATAAGAACTCTTGCGGGATAGTCGTTCTTCGATCTCAATGCACAGTAGAGGGTTGTAAGCGCCGTCGCAGCTTCTGTGTGAGTCTCCACAAAATAGTCATCAAGCAAAACCTTCAATAAAGAATTCATGAACACATCACAGAGATACTTGTCAACATCATCGTCCTTAAGCACGATGCCGGGTAGGATGTTGCGAGCCACAAGTATGGTATTGAAAGAGCATTTTGTGTCTTTGAGGCTGATAATTCGACAGCAAATCTGCAAAAAGGCACCCATTACCTCCTTGTTGGTAGTGACCAACCTCTTGCAAGCAAATTGGGTGTCGGTCATAGACTTGGCGTTGAATTGAGGTATGATGTCCATCAAAAAGCGAACGACTGTAGCAGTAAGCTGTCTAAGCATATGTTCCTCCATCATCTCCTCACTCAAGGTAGCGTCATCTTCATTACCTTGTAGCTGGAGGCCTGTATTGTACACTTTCTCCCATTTATCACCAATCAATTTGTCAATGTCGTAGAGTGCTTTGGGAAGAAGTTCACCCATGAAAACATCCACATACTTGACAGGACAATTCTTCACGACGCTTCTGAGACAGCTATTGATCATGTGTTTCCAACTGTGGAGTGTAACGCCGACGGTGTCGCCGGCTAAAGAGTTCCATAAAGACGTTGCAATGTTTGGGATTTCATAAAGCGTATCTTCAAGGTGGGACAAGGAGCCAATGGTGAGGAAAGCGTATTCTCTTGTGTATCTGACAAGATGGCCAACGCTGTCAGCAAAATCTCTCAAGGTCAACGCAGCTTTGACGCTCTCCTCAATAAACATTTCTTTGCTTTGAATCGACACACCCTGCTGCCAAAATCTTTCCAACTTACTGTAACGCAAGAAAGCTTGAACGGCCTCGGGAAGGTCCTTCCAATTGTCTGGGTTGTGATAAGCCTGAATTTGAGCAAGAAGCTGAAGGACATGGGGTATGATCGGAGTAACTCGAGGCTTCCAAAGCCTGAGCAATGCTTGGTACTCCGGAGAGTCATGACTAAGCTTCTCAATGCTGTACTGAATAAAAATGCGAGTAGCACGAATAGGGAATATTGACAGCCAGTGCTCTTTGAGCTTGTTTTTGAGAGCCTTGCCCTCTTCGTCCATCTCAGCTTCTAGTAAGTTGCTGGTAGCAGTAATATTTCGTCTCTGGAAGTATTGGGCAATCTCAACAATTCCTAACCTTTCCATGAACCAATGCAAGTCAGAGAGGCCCTTCTCAGTCTCAGGTGCAGACCATGCCATCAAGTCGGGATCCACAATTTTGGCAAAAAGAGCATCCTTGTTCTCAATTGTCGAGCGAGACGCAATGACCAAAAGGAAAGACTTGAACGCCACGTTCTCGTGATTGCTGACTTTGTTGGAGGCCAAGATGTTGGAAATTACATTCTCAAGCTCGGAGAAAATCTTCTTGAGGGACTCGGGCATAATGTAAGCTAATCTGTTAAGCTCGGTACCACAACTCGTCCTCAAGTCACGAATGAGTTCCTTCTCCTCGTCATCAATATTTGGGGGATATTCAAAGGTAGCTGTTGTCAAGATTTTTTCCAACACCTTGAACATGAGCGGGCTGACATCTTTAAGCAATGGAGCGAATTGAACCATGGTTTGAACTTGCTTTCTGATGAGCAATGGAGAGGCCAATTGCATAGCTAATAGACGTTCACCCAAGTCCTCCACGAGGCCATTAAGTCTATTGTTCTTTGCCTCGAAATCGTCCCCATTGTACCAAATTCGCCAGCGAGATACACCTCTGATGCTGTTTTCAATGATGTTAAATTGAGCAGATCCCCAATTGAAGGGGTCGGACTTTTCTTCCAACTTGGATTGGTTTATGCAGACATTACCCAAATGCGAAGAGAAGAAAGCTTCTAGCCTGCTCTCTAACCACTTGAGACCTTCTTCAGGCTTTTTGCAGACGGTGATACGAACAATGTCTTCATTGAACTTTTTGTAGTTAGAAAGAAAAGAGGATGAATCCAGAGCCAGATCAAAATCAAACTCCAAGAACTTTTTAGACGCGTCGTCCTCACCGATCCACTCGTAATTCAAAACTCTGTTAGCTGCAAGCTCCATCAAATCCATCAAGACATTGACCACAGGCTCTTTGGAGCTTAGCTCGTCAAAGCGTAGTGTCGTCACCCACATTTGCAATGAGAGCCCTGATATTATTAAGCTCGGGTGACTTGTTGTGGTGAGTATAAGACGGAGGTACTCGCTCACATCGGCTTTTTCCCAATCAATTCTATTTTTCGCTGGTAGCAGCACGTTGAGGTATTCGCTTAGTGAGACTATCATCTCCACCGTTTTCTTAAGCAAAGCGTATGTTTGCTCGTCAATATCATCAGGATCCACTTTAAGCGAATGGTAGAATTGCGAAAGTTTTTTGATACCCTCAGCTGTGAAGATGCTGCCAACAAAGAACTCAAAGTCTTCCAGGGTAGGGTATGCCCTAGTGAATAATATATGCAAACAGTCGACGGCAAGAGTTTTGATTTTGACGTCGGACACGGTGAGGATGTTGATTAACGTAGTGAGCACGTTCTCTCCACGCAACACAGAGGGCTGAACCCAGTGGAGACAGGTTTTGAAAGTGCTTAGTATCTTAGGCACAAATGCCTGGGCTGAATGTGATGTAATATCGCTGTTGGAAAGAACTTCAAGCAAGAAGTTGCTCCATTGGCTGAACCAGCCTTCAGAGACATATTTGCAGGGCGAGATGCGAGGGTTGGGTTCGTACATCTGATCTAGCACCGATGAAGGGTGCACAATAAGCACACTGAGTTGGTTCAAGATGGGCGAACGTTTGTTGGCAACAATGTCGTCCAAAAGGAAAATATCCTCAAACAACGTTCTGGTGATCACCAATGACAACTCTCTGCACTGTGGATTCTCATTCCAGAGGGCCCATAGATCTGCGTCCATAGAGCTCCAGCCATCGGTCAAGTCCTCTTCGGAAGCGGGGTTCTGGCTTGAATCGTTCTTCTTCCCGTCGACCTCACCTTGACGCTCATTCACGTCTTCCCCTTTCACTAGCCAACTGCCCCATATGCGCTTGGCCAAGGACGCCCACAAGAAGGCAACCTTCTCCTTCAAGTAATGCGGGTCGTTTTCCGTCGTCTTGCTACATAGCGTGACGATCCACTCTCTCAATGTGCGGACCTTGGCTCGATCAAGCGTATGGAACTTGCTGCTCACCACGTGCTGGAGAAGCAGAAGGCCAAAGTGCCTGACTATGCTGTTTCTGCCACTGTCACAAGGCAACGCGAGCTGAAACCCCCAGTAGGGGGCTTCCTCGTTTCGTTTGATACCCTCTAAGAATTCTTGAGCTTCTCTTCGTTGTGCATTGGTCAGTCGCGGTTCATGGATCGCCTCTAACGCCAGAACTATTTGCTTGACGCCAGAAGAGTCCATTGTCATTGTAAATAAGGGATCTGGCGGTTGTTCTGGGATCAAGTCTCGAGGTGCTTTTGCTTCTTATCTGACGATCGGTCTGTGTACCTGAATTGCTAGGCCCTGTACAGAAAAAACACGTTGAATAATGATGGATCCGTCAAATAGCGATCGCCAAAAATATAATATACCTATATGTGCTATTCTAAAAAGACACGGGCGAAGTGGACCTTGCTTTCTCGACTCAATGGTTCTTTTTGATGAACTGCTTCTAGGTCACTTACACGCCTCGCGGGATGGTGAAGGAGGCACGGGTTTTTCTCGGCAAACAAACCATGCAACTCCAGAGCTCTTTGTTTGAGACATGACCGAACGAGCATTTTTCGGTACAATTTTTCCTGATGCTGTAAAAATTGGAAATGCAAAGGAGGCCATGGTCACCAGTCGATTTTAAATTGTTAAGCCTCCATTAGCTAATTGCACGTTGTGAGTGAAAAAATACTGCCACATCTGCACAATGAGCAAGTCCCCTAACTGAAAAATCAACCACGGTGCCCGAACACAATTGCCATCTCCGCCTAAAGATAAAACTTTCTCTTGTCTTTCTCCATGTCTGCCTTGAACTCCCACTCGATCTCCTCCTTGATGCCTTTTTGCAATCTCCTGAGCTTCAATGTGAACTGAGGCCCTAGCTCTTGAAGACCCACCCTTTCGTTCTCCTTGAACAAGTAACGGTGTCTTCTGAAAAAGATATAGTCTCTCTGATTATGCAACGTGATGACCTGTCTGCCCTGGATCTCGGGCTGTTTGGGGAAAATAGCCTGGAACAATCTGCCCACCGTCTTACCTAGACGAGTGTTGAAATTGTTCAAGATAAGCTCTGGAATATGCGTAGTGGCTTTGCCGTGGCCTCTGATGCCCTTGGATTCCACCAATGACGACACAGAAAAGTAGAACGTGGGTCCTTCGGGAAGGTGGATGAATGTGATGCCGTTGACCTTCTTCTTATCTTCATTGATCACGAGAAGGTCGGTATACTCTCTGTTGGAGCAGAACTCAGCCATCTCCTTCATCAGGTACTCCTTCTTTCTCTTGACAAATGTAGCGTTGGGCACAAAATCCATCATCATGTCGGCGAACTCGTAGGCTGCTTTTCTGGCACCAGCATTAGTGGTGATCAACACCTTGGGGTCTTTCTGGGTTCTGTCGAAAAGCTCAGAAAACTCATCTTCACCTTCCAACTCGGCTGAAATCGTCTCGTCGTAAACACGCTTGGATTCGATAGTCTCAGGAACGTTGGCTGCCAATCTCTCTTCCTTCAACTGGGGGTTCTCTCTTTCCTCTTTGGCTCTGGCAGCACGTGCTTTATGTCTCTCTTTGGCACGTTCATGCTGGATGGCCGCAAAAACCTTCTGCCTGCGGTGCTTGTTTTTTATTTTTTTCAATGTCTCGGCAGTGGTTTCCTGTTCACTCATGCTGATTTGGTGGTAGCTTTCTTTCCAATCTTTCGCGATGCCCTTCGCATCACCACAATACTGTGTACTGGCTTTCGCAGCCAACCCTCCCCACATAGTACAGACGACTTTTGAGTAATATTAAAAAATGCACAATATTGAGCGATGAGCAAATTATGATCTTCAATTAGGCCTCTAGGGCACGCTTTCCATTGTCGTTTTTGCCCTCGGCTGCCTCCTTCTGTGAAGCCTTTACCGCAGCTATGTAGTCTGTGCATGCCTTTTGGGTGCTGCTCTTAAGCGGCTGTAAGCAAGTCTCAAGGTCTTTCATCAACTTCTGCTGAAGTTTTTCGTTGTCTTTTGTGTGTGGGTTTTCCTTGATTATGGTGGTGATTTTCAGCTCAAGTGCATCAAGAGCGCTCTGGCAAGAACGCAAATTCGAGAAAAGCTTCTTGAGCTGACTGGGATTGCCGGAGTTCAAGAAAAGATTCCAAAAATGCAGCAAAAATTCCACAATTGTGACGTTGTACGTGAGGAGTTCCTGGACAACGTCGTTAGGAAGTAAATTCTCTCCAGTGGGGACATTAACTTCCTTGAGGTTATTGAGCGACTTGAACGTCCTGAAGTTGTATTTCACGAGTGCTGTGATGTCAGTGGCAGCTTTCGATATATCTCCAGTCTTGGACTTGTAGACTTCACTAAGATCGTTTCCGCTCGCCGAAGAGTTGAACACGTTGGTTGTCAACAACAGCCCTAGGTCGCCAACTTCAACCTTCTCTTCCAGCTCGGTCTCGTTTCTCTGCTCCTCAAGACTTCTGCGAGCTCTATCGGTCTCGAGATGAAGCTGAAGAAACTGGACGTCCTCTGCCTCGTTCAAATCGTTCAAATCTAGCTCTCGCTCGTGCTCTCTTACCTCTTTATCGGCTGTCTCTTCATGCTGCTTGCCCAGGGAGTTCATGTCGACCATTTTGCTTGAGAGCTTGTTCATATTTTTCATCAAAATGACCATTTCGTTCTCCCTCTTTGGTTTCTGTCCGCCGCCTACTCCAGAGTCGTTTCCGTCGGCATTCTCGTCAGAAAACTTCATGGTAAAGTCGGGCAGAAGACCGAGCTTTTGCGAATTGTCCTCCTCGTTGCCGAAAAGATCTAGGAACTTGTTCACCTGGTAGTTCTCCTTCGTATTGATCTTGTCGGTTTTCTGCTTCTTCAAGGGCTCTTCGCCGGTGTCCTCGTCGAGATACTTGTCAATCACGACATCCCCTCGAGTGTTCAGTGTGTTGATACGGTCACCCCGAAGGCGCCTGAACAACTTGGAGTTGAAGAATCGTGACCAGAACTCACCCTCGTTGAGTTTAGCAGGCACAAGCTCGTCAAAAGCCCGCTTGATCACTGGATACGTCTCGAAAATCTCATTGATCGTCACACGCGTGACGTTGACGTTCACCTGGTTGTCGGAAGTTGCCACCGGCTTGATGGTAGAGAGCACATTGTAGGGTCCTCTGTGTTGGGAGATCTGTAAAGCACAGGTTCGGAGCTGACCAATTCGGCTCGACCAGAACATCATGGGCGAAAGCTTGAACTTGATCACCGACTGGGTGAATACATTCCGCAAGTTTTTATCCTCAAGCAAGAGCTTCTGCTGGAGCTTGTGGTTCTTAAGAAGACTCGTATCAGAGAGCGATTTCGGGCTGGAGAAGTCCAACGGGTTTCCCGGTTGAGGCGTACCTTCTGGAGTACCGTCTTTTTCACCTGGACCAGGGGAAGCCGTTGCTGTGCTCCTTTCCGATCCAGCAGGGCTATCCTTGATGATGGTCTTCTGACGAGCAATAATCGTTTGGAGAGCGTCCTTCACCGACGTCATGGTCTGGCGATTATTGAAGCTGAGCTTGATGTCCTTGATGTCCGTGCTTGGCGGCTCTGAGTAGAACAACTTGAGCACCATCTTGGGAGACGAGTCTGGGGTGGTCTGGAGTTTCGATAGAGCATTGAGTGGAATCTCCAACGATTTATCCTGGTCGATTGCCTTCCACATAAGCTTGGACGGCGCGGTATCCTCACGGATCTGGACCAAGCCCGAGACTTTGGAAATGACGCAAGCGCCAGAGACAGTGGCCATAGATAAAGTGGTTGGAACTGGAGAGTGAGCTTGATGTCCGGGTACTGTATGGAGGTGAGAGCCACTGTCTGGGATGTTGATGATTTGGCTTGGTGTGGTTCTTTTAGGTACTAGTCGTGTGGGGTCTTAATATGGTGGTGAAAAGTAACTATTTTCCAGGTGGAGTGAGATTTTTTTTGGTTGTGGCGAACAGTGATATGAGATGGTGTTGTACTATGGCTGCGAAGAGGAGGATGTGGTGCTCATGAAGAGACGAAACAATTGGTGACGTTTCTTGAAAAAAGGAGAAAGAGAGTTGTATCTTTTGAAAGGACTTGTGGAGTTGTGGAATTGATTTTTTTGTAATTATCTGGGGTTGTTTAATTACTATGCACTGGTTGGGCAACCCGTATATAGCAAGCCTGAAGGGCCGAATTTCGATTTTTCATTTGATCTTACTAGAATTCTCCCTCCTAAGACCGTAAGATTTCATTTCTTCGTTTCCCTCTAGGATTCACTCCTTAGAAAGTGATATTCACGTTTTGCATTTAATGTGTGATCCACAGCTATTCTCATCAACATTACTGACATCCGGAAGTTGCAAACTTTAAAATAGATTATATCATAAAATCTAACACCTAAGGGTTATCAACTCAATAATGCATTCATTCTCTCATCACAATACAGCCACTATCCAACTGCCCTTCCACCAAATCCTTCTCTACCCCAGGTTTTGCACCCAATTCGCGATACACCAAATATCACCTCCATCAACCCTCATCAAATCCTAACAATCTCCTCCCCAAGCGACAATTAACAAAACGTTATCTTCCCAATTCCCTCATGTCATTGGCTCGATGGACGTCCCAGATCAAAAACGCCCGATGGACTTGGGACGACACGGTTTCTCTAGGGCAGCTTAAGCATCTCCGGACCCTTCTCAACGAAATCATTCCTTCCAAAACATGGACGCTCTACGGAACGAGTCTCCTCTTCAATAACCAGACAAACGCTTCTTTGGGACTGGACGGATATGATAATTACCAGGCGCCACAGGAGAACGGAAGGCAGCTCTTTGACCGGAGAATGTGGGTTTCAGGAAGCTTGAAATTTCGGAAAACACCAAGAATTGGGGAAAATCTACGATGCATTGAACGCGTCCAGCTGGTCAGACGAGTAGGCGACTCGGTATTTGTGGCTGTTCTGCGAGAAACACGGAAGTTGGATTTTGATAGTGACGTTGAAGGTGCATCCGTCAAGGTCGGCCATGAAAACACTGGCAACGTGTTAGTCAGCGAGCTCCGGTCATTGGTATACAAATGGAGAGCCGATTTCCCGGAAAAAACGAACTCTGAAGCCACTGAAGCCACCGAAAGCAGCTCAACTGTTGCTTCCAAAGAATTCGACCCCGAAGCCTCAACTGAACTCACAATATCGGCGTCTCAGGTGTCCCGATTCAGTGCCCTCCAATACAACCTTCACAAGATCCACTACAGCCGAGACTACAGCCTCTCCGAGGGTCTTTCAGACGTCATAGTGCTGGGACCGATGCTTGTGAATATCATGCTACATTACTTTGCACTGGTCTATCCCAAAGCAGCAATTGACCTGTTTGCGTACCGCATGAGCGAGCCGTGCTACGTGGACAGGCCATTGAGGATCACTATGGAAAATGGCGAGAAAAATGTGGAGATAACAGTCTGGGAGGGCCATAAGAAGTTGTGCAACGGCACAGCGAGGAAGTCCACTGTCGAATGAGTATAAAGAAGTGAAGTGAACGTCTTTCTTCTCGATACATTTGAATTGCCTTCACTTCTAATTACGGCGTCGATGCCTCATCGACCTTGCATATTTATCAACACTATCGCTTGCAGCCATGCGCAGTGAATGCACGATCCACACCAAGATACAACGGAGAATCCGACAGAACGGAAATCTTATGACCCCTTCCTCGGCAACCAGACTAATATTTCGCCTAGCAGTTCCGTCCATTCGGTTCAACTTGTCTAGTACAATTGCGTTCGCAGCCGTTCCACTAAGCGGCCCTGCCTAAGCCCTGACCCTAATTGCAGCCCACTCAAAGAAGCAAGTGCCGATTGGCCAGGAAAAAACTCCCGAATCTGTTATCTCCACGTGCCTCGGCTACACCGATTCCGTTTGTTGACATACACGTGCGTGCTTATATGCCCGGCTGCTTCGATTTGCACCCAATCTATAAAAGGCCCCAGCAGGTCGGCTTTTGAGTCCTCAGATGCTTAGCCTCCTTACACTCGCTACCTTAGCAACAGCAGCCCCTGCTGGCTGTGTTTGCAAGCCTAGACTAGTCTCTAGTTTGAACCACGAGGACTATCGAGTCGAATCGTGTTCTGGGGTCAACGAAGCCAATTACTTCTCGTGCACAGCTCCAGGAAGCGTATCTCAGGAATCCTGTTGCTACGAAGATTTTGGCGTGATTATGCAAACTCAATTCTGGGACTACAATACCGGTTCCAAAAGCGAGGGTGTCGAGAACGTCTTCACCATCCATGGACTTTGGGATGACTTGTGCGACGGCTCTTACCATCAATATTGCAGACCGGAGCTTGCGATCTCCGATTCCGAAAGCCTTGAAGACATTATTGTGAACCAGTTTGGCCGTCAGGACTTGTACGACGTGATGTCAAAATACTGGATTAATACGGAGAACTCTAACGTGAAGAACGGCGGCTCCGAACTGCTTTGGGAGCATGAGTACAACAAGCACGGCACATGCTTTAACACTCTTCGTCCTGAGTGCTTTTCTGGCGACTACAAAAGACACGAAAATGCCATTGCATACTACCAGAAGGCTGTCGAGTTATGGGAGACCTTGCCCACCTACACTTTCCTTGAGAATGCAGGTATCACCCCCGCCTCAGACCGCTCATACGCCTTGCTAGACATCGAGGCTGCTTTGGCTGATGGCCACGACGGCAGTAAGGTATATGTTGGCTGCAGAGATGGAAAACTTTCGGAAATCTGGTACTACTACCATGTCAAGGGCAATGTGCTTACCGGTGAATACAAACCAATTGACTCGCTTGGTAGCACCCAGTGTCCTGACCAGGTTTGGTATCTCCCCAAGTGAGGGAGAAATGCTTGAATAGCATTACTTCTGGATTCAAGCGTCCAAGCTCAATTGAAGAATGTCAAGTTGGCAATAACTTGAACAAATATCTATAATCGAAACGCTTTTCTTCTTTAGATACAGAGAATGTCACAATAAATTATCGATTGGTCTTTCCAAAAAGGACACTCAAAGTCGTACTCTGATACTCATTTGGTTGCGTTACTGCGAGTGGTAGAATGATCCATCTTGCAATAGTTATTGCCAGTTTCCATTTCGGCACTTCTACCTCTACTTTCCCTGCTGATCCTATTCTTTCTACAATGGCTTATCTTTTTGTCTTTTTTTTTTTTTTTTATTTTTATTTGTTTGTTGGGGTCCCGCCGGGGCGAGCTATGTATAAGTAGTCTATAAGCATCCTATGTACAAGCCAAAAAAGTCGACTGGGCCGTGGCTTTCGCCTATGTACAGTGGCCCGTCGAGTTGAAAAAAATCCAAAAACGAATTGAATGTTAAGGAGCGGCGAGTTTCGGGTAAATGGGTAAACGAGTGACGTTTGGAAAGTATCCATCTTGGGATTCGGGACTTGATTTGCGACTTTTCATCTGCAAGATAAGACCCCATGCATTGACGAAATTTCGCAGCCAAATGCTGCCAGGCTAGGCTGTGATATAACGAACTTTTTAGAAAGTGTGACCAGCATGGACGTCATGTTCTTCCAGAAGTCATGATTTTGGTGCAGAATCCACAGGCTTGCTGTGTCCCCAGGTCAAGGGTGCATCCAAAGGGTGCCAAAATCCTCAAGTGTTCTTGTTCAGCCGGGATGTCCACCACAGACACTGAATGGTTTTTTTCTTTCTGCCTAAAAAAGAAAAAGTATTCACACCAACCGTCAGCTGTGAAGCCTGTCACTTCTTCAAAAAGGCAATTTCTTCCCCCACAGCTTCATGAGGGTTGCCCTATACAGCAGTTGGGTGCTGACCCACCACAGATCATGTTGCACCGTTTCGGTAATATATGGCAGTGGTTCTCGTTCTGCCGTTTGTATAGCAGGCCGTGATTGGCCCGGCTGTGATTTTTGAAAGTCCACAATTAATTAAAACGTAGAGCCAAGAGTTTTGAAAAAAAGCTGGCGCCGTCAGGTGAATTGTGGAAAGGTCCGAACGAATTAGTCAAGACCGGGTCTCCCCAGACCGGCCGATCAGAAGTTCGAACGGAAGGTATCCGATTTTCCTCGTGGCTCTCGAACATCCAGTGCTCGAGCTCTTCGTAGCCAGAGGAGGAAACAAGTCATCTTGACCGACATGTCTCCAGAAAAAGCCCAATTTTTTGTTGAGGGCGTTTCTTTCCTTAAGCAGTTTTGCAACTTAAGGCAGGTGGATCGGTGCTTCCCCTCCCCTACCACAGACCAGAAAGATGTAAGTTAGCAGAAGGATAATCCGCTGAATGGGTTGAAACACAGGAGGACTTCCCCTTCCTCTAGCGTAGCAGCACCACTCCCTTTCTGGAGAAATTGAGAAACCAATCCATTGATTTCATCATGCCAGCGTTGGCGCCATGGGCACACTCTATGAAAAGTGCCGTCCGACTTCCCCTTCTTCAAGCAGTTTTTTACAAAGCATACCCGTGCTTTTTTTTCAAAAGTCTCTTGTCAAGAATCAACAGCAAGAAGTCTATTGCCTTTTTGACTGAAGGAGGCATCCACATTTCTGGCTGGCTGGCTAAACAAGACATGTACTGAATGCTTTACCAGCACCCCCACTCGAGACAGATTCTACTAAGTTTTGCTGGAACCGACTTCTTTGTGGATGTCGACAATGTAGGAGTAGGTCTGAGACTCGAGTGGGGGTGGTGGTTGAGAGAGAAAAAGCACCCTTATTTATAGTTGACGGTTTCGTGGAAGTGGGCTATGCTTTAGAGTATCAACGTCTTGGAATTGACTGAATCAGAGCCAGAAATCGATATTATTTGGCGTTAACTAGGGAGGCAGTGTCCTAGGATCATGTTTTTGGGTTGAAACACCCACCTTTGGCTCGAAATGGTCATCGAAACATAGAAGTGGTGCCAAAAAGACTTTTCCTCTTTCCTATTTCTGGAAGAAAAAACGATGAAAGATGACATCGGGTCATTCTGGTGCTTTCAGTGTCCAAACTTGTGCATTTCATTAAGCTATTGGCACGTTTTGACCAGCTGCAACAGCTACAGGTACCCCATATGGATCATTCACTATTTACGGGGTCATCAATAGACTGCTTGGAAAGGAAACTGCAATCCAAATTGTTTGGGGAGACGCTCTAGGTTGACATCATAGGATGACGCTGGTAGTGATAGTCGTACTGACAAGTTACTCAGCGAATTCACAAAATGTGACCACAAATGACAGACCTCTTGATTCTCCTTTAGGCAATGCCAATGCCGTAGACCGCAAAAAACAGTTGTAATGTTCATCACAGTTCTAAATGCTCTGTGCGTTTCCAATCCATGGTATCCCGACTCTCTCAATTTTTACAATGTAGGGTCAATTGCATACTAGACCCCTTCAGGTGGTTCCATCTTCCTTATAGCCCAGATCCTCTACAAAAGTTGGAAAAGCAACTTCATTGACTAACTACTGCGCTATGGACTAGCTGGCTTAGTTGGTGAGGCCAATGACACCGCAAGCAGGTCTGGTACCAGCGTTACCGGTCTTCAAGGACTCCTCGTTACCGCCCTTACCCAAGTCGTCAGTGCCGCTGTGAACAACAACAGATCTGCCGACAACAGTGTTAGCACCGAGCAACTTCACCAAAAGGTCCTTTTTGGTACCCTTGGCAACACCAGAAGCATCGGTGGTGATGTTACCCAAGTCACCAACGTGTCTGTTGTCGTCCTCTGGAGCACCGTGGGTCTTGGAGAACGGGTTGAAGTGAGGACCAGCCGAGGTACAGCCGTTGGTGTTGTCACCGAACTGGTGAATGTGCATACCTCTGAGAGCATTGGGGTCGTTACCCGAGATGTCCCAGGAAATGGTGGTTGGGTCGGATTCCTTCTCCTGCTCGAAGTTGACAACTCCGCAAACCTTAGAGTCTCCTCTGATAACAGCAACTGGGTATTAGTATAACATGCAAAAGGGTGCCAATTGAACAGCCATTCAAGGCTTATCATCGGCCTGTCAATGCCTCGCTAATGCTCCCTGCAATGTCTAAATGCTTGGTTGTCGGTTTCGTCGAAATAAATGCTCAATGTGAGCATATTATGAGCAAATTAGGCAAGGCTCGAACGAGACGCAAGAGCGATTGATGAGGCTGCTTGATGGCTGCAAAACACTTGAAACATACCTGCTTTAACCATTTTTTTGTGTTTTATGAAAGTGATAGCAAAGAAAACAGGGGCAGGGAGTTTATGAGTCGCTGGGAGGGGTGTGCCCGGCCCGGCTCCGTGCAGTAGTGTACGCACAGCAAGTGGTAGCGGGATCGGTTATTGCAGAACTGGCGATTACGCCGAGGAGGTGGGTTCAGAAGTTCTCGGAAATAACTGATCACGCTAAGTGTCAGCCATCTGTTGATTCAAATTTGATAAATTGGCTCTGCTTCTCGTGCTGTTTTTGAAGGAGCTATCGGAGGTAGTACGGCACTTGGCCAGACCGCGAGAATGCCATATGATGCGGATTAGTAGGCCTCGAGACCGAGTGTGAAGGAACGGTCACATTTGCCATTTGGGTTTAGGAGACAAGCAGCAAAGTATGGATCCCAGTGCCAAGAGCCAGAACACCAATTGAATTGCGTTTGAGTATTAGAGACTTCACATTAACCCTTCTCAACCTAACCCGGCTATTAGTCAGCAGTCCAGCAGTCAAGCAATTCATTGCATTCAGTCGCAAGTAGGAAGTCTTCGAGATGCTTCGTCTCGTCTATCTCGTGAAGTCATCAATGCAAGGTGACCGTGTCGGTCGAAATGTCTATTGGGGCCATTGTGCAACGTAGCCCTGAATCGTGCCTCGTGATTCACGCCATTGTTCGATGACGGTGTGTATCAGCGACTAGGGGAACAACCACCGAAGGCGTCCCCAAACGGCAAGAAATATAGTGGTAGAAGAAAGGCCGAAGAAAGACACCGTGCCATCAGAAACTCCCATTTTGGGCCGGTCACGCGAGTAGTCAACCCACTCACCCAGACCGCATCAAGAGCTCGGAACCCATGGATATGTCTGTCTGTGGCTCTTATGTGGCTTATTCTTTCACTTCTTGATCCCACTAACACAGCTTTCTTCTCACGCCTGAGCTCTTCTCCTCGACTCAGGAACCAACGTGGCCTCGCTATCCAAACTCTTCTTCTTCCTCACCACACCTGCTCTGCTAGGGGAATCTCTAAAGGGACCCCTACGGTTAACGTTGGTTTCGTTGATCTCTCGTTCCTGGTTTCCACAGAAACGATGCTTTACAGCAGCACCGGCTCTCCACACAAAATAGCCAGTGGCGATCAAAAGGGCAAACATGGAAGAAGAAAGGTATTGGGTAGCAACATGAGTAAAAAAGCGGTGGTGATATAGCCGGCCGCGCACCAGGGTATATATGTGTGAGGAAAAGCACCACCCTGGTTATGGGCGATTTGGTGTAGAGAGGCGTACAATGGGCACTGTGGGGGCTGAAGGGGTGGAGGATCGGAGGAATTTGGGAATTCTTTGAATTTTCTTTTTATGTAGACATTTACGGGCGGTTTGTACGTGGTAAGTATGGGAGAGTATGGAGATACGTGCTACATGGGCTGATCCGTGGTAGAAGTGGTATGGATAAGTCAAGAGACAGTGTTCATAATTGGCCGGGAGTTTTAGGAGTGTTGAAAATAAGTTGGAATATGTTGCCTATATTTTTTGGGCCTTGCTTGTTGTGGTAAGAATAGGGCATCTGCGGGCGGTTCCATATTCCATGTAGGCAAGTCGGACATTCAACAGGAAAGGGATTTCCCTTTTGGCCAGGGCTCTGGCTTTTCTTCTAGCGGTTTGACCCGGGAATTGGAAGACCTAAAAGTCAGATTAGCGTCTGTTGAACAGACTCAGGGACCTTAGCGAGTTACTTGAGAGTTGCAATACATCTTTCGGGAACTCTATTATGAAGCGGTCATTTGGGGCACTATTATTGTTTCAACGCTTCAATTACTCAATTGTCTATAACCTCTAGCATCTATGGAATGCTGACTTCCTGCTCGATGCGGAACCAGGAATTCATCTCCTCTCGTCTCAGTAACCTGGCCCTTCTCTCTTCTTTCCAGTTTTGCGGAAACCCTAGCCCAAGAACGGCGAGACTGAAAAGTCCCGCTGCAACGCAAACAACCAGAAACAAAACAAATGAAAACCCATTCTGAAAACTTCCCTTATACTGAAGCCACACAAATGCACTTAGCATGTATCCCACAAAGCCTGTGATGTGAGGTAACAATCCTAACAAGGTCACATTTTCGAGCCAGCGAGGAGTGTCTGGAACGGTATAGTACAGAAGAACTAACATGGCCCAGCAATAAGCACTGAAAAGCCATGGGAGCCAATTACTTGGAAATATCGCAAGAACTGCCATGTTTGCAATGACACCCACCGCCGCTTCTATCCAACAGAATTTAAGGAGTTTCCGCTTACCAAGATGCTTGAAGTGATAAAGCGCTACACAAGTCATTCCTGTTAAAACGCAATCAAGCAGCCATTGAGTGAGTATGCCAATGTTTCTCAATGCATTGGAGTCGTACAATATTGAAAGCTGTACAACCGGGGGCCACAATGCCATGATCAAAAATCCGACGAGAGTAACCAGTCTATATCCCGCAAGAAATCCAATTGAAATACTAAAGACAGAATATCCAATAATCGAGAGCATTTGATAGAGCGTTCTGGCAATGGGCTCCGAATTCGTCAGATATAAAGGACCACTTCCGAAAAGCACTTGAAAAACAAGCGTTGACAATGTGTAGGTAGTCAAGAATGCTGATTTGCTAAAGGGTGGCTTCCCAGGCAGATTATCTGGGAAGTTGCTCTCGATGTCCCTCATATTAATGAAAGAAACAGTTATGATGGTGAAGGAAATAGGCGAGTTTTAGCGAGTTTTTAGCTAGGGAAGCCGCATCATGACAGGTATTGTGCACACCTTGACAGGTTGACAGTTGCTGCAAATCTTAGCATCGATCGGCAGATAGAGGATAAAGATAAAAAAAAAAAAGAGAAAAGAAAGGAATGCATATCTCATTAAGCAAGGAGAAGCCGCCATGGAGCAATGTCGCACAATAATCAATGAAGACAATTTACGTTAACGTATACATACATTTAGACGACTATACTACTCAATGGAATACCACGATATGGTTTCCGCAGATGTTTGTTGCCTTGCCTTAGACTCTTCTTTCCAGTCCTCTGGAAATCCATAATTGAGCACGATCAAGCTGTAGATGCCGGCCGCAAAACAAGCAACCAGAAACAAAGTGCATAAGATCCAGCTTTCGAAAAATGAACTGTATTGGAGCCAAACGAATGTTGCTAGTGCATTTCCAAAATATCCAATAACATGAGGCAATAACTTTGTGAAGCTTACTTCCTCGAGCCAGCGAGGAGTATCAGGAACGGTGAAGTACAGGAGAATAAGCATTGCCAAAGAGTAAGCACCAAACACAATTGCAAGCCAGTTGCCAGGAACAGCAACAACGGCAACCATATTAGCACCAAAAGTAATTGCTATGCCTAGTAGGCCAATAATCGAGAACTTCTGTCTGCCGAGATCTTTGAAGTGATGTATGGTTGTCAAAACCATCCCTTGAATAACGCTTACACAGAGCCATTTGGTGATCAAGGCAATGTTTTTAAGCGCATCAGACTCGTAACTTTTCGACATCTGTGCCACGATAGGCCATAAGGTACTGATCGAGAAACCGATTAGGATAACTGGTCTGTAGCCTATTAGAAAACCAAATACTGTCGCAAATAGTGAGGCTTCAATAAGGGTTATCAATTCAATGAAGCCAATTTGAAGAGTTGAAGTATCCTTTGAGTATAATGGACCCGCTAGAAGGCATACTTGAAACACCAATACTGACAAACCTGCAGTTGTTAAAAATGTGATCCTTTTGAAGGCATCCTTTTCGATTCTTGAATGCGAGGAGTTGTTCTCAAGGTCTCCCATTTTCTTTTTATAAATGAACTGGATCAAAAGGTAATAGTGGTATAATCAGTGAGGTTGTATCGGAAGCGAGCTGCATCTCCCAGAGATATGCACACCTTGACAGGTTGACACAGTGATCATTGGCTCCCATTGCCAGACAATAGAAAATTCTTATATTGGTTGAAAGTGAAGTAAAGCTATTTTCCATCAAATACTCAGAAGCAAAGATTCTTTGCAATTGAGTCGATGTTTCAAAGCAGTGATTATCAACGATTCTTACAGGCTTTGGAGGGCTTTGAAAGGCTTTGCTTCAAGCAAGAGAACGGTGCTTATACAATAAAGATAATAATTTCAGTTCATTTCAGGGAAGTTTATGCAATCATCAACGGATCGATATTCATTTCTCAGCGGTAGCGCCTCGTTGATTAGTACTTGCTCGTCTACTTTGAGACGTTCGAGAAAAAAGCATCATCCCCTTCCAGCCGAGAACGCCTCGATCACATCAACTCAACACATAGATTGCAACCGATTGAAAACCATTCTTAAGCCACCCGAGGGGCTTGAGCAGAGAATAAGGCACACTAAGTCGAAAAGGACATTGTCAACGAGACTGCTTTATTGCAGGGGATTCTTTCATTGCAAGCACAACCCCAAAAATTTTCCATTTTATCCTGAACCTAACCATGTTTCGACTCGAGATGAACCTCACAAGGAAGAAGAATGTTGAAGTGTGTTTCAATGAATTTGTGCTTTTGGTACCTCTTGAATTAAAGTTGTAGCCCAAGCTCTCATTACATGTCTCATTACACGCTCCCAGTCGTTTAGCTTCAGCCAAGTAATCCAATTGCTGGTTCCATTTAGAATTCATAATCTGCCTGGCATGCTGGTTTTATCAAGCAACCACTGTCCTCGTTTCGCCCAGTGCCAGCACCGGGGCATTAAATCTATCTAATAAGCAAAAGCCTCTGTATCATTTTATAGTGTCTCAGCGGTGCAATCGCTTTCGTTGCTCATTCTCTCTGTCTTGGTCCTCCCGCTCCCGCTTCTTCTCTAGCTGCTTGTTCAAGCGGTGCATCTCCCAAAACGTCCATCCAAGCAGACCAAACACGATTCCAATGTAAAGATAGAACCCGGCACGGCGTATTTTGCCGGCAATTGCGTGGGCGGTTTCAAATATACCCATTATCTGAGGAAAGCCAGTGTCGGAAAATGTGGAGTTCGCGAGCATGGCGCGGCATCAGTCAAAGGTGGAAAGGGGTTCAGACCAACTCGCTACGATATGGTTGAACACTCACCAAATTTAAAACTGCTTCCAAAAGTATCACTTTATAACCCATTGGCCGGTCCATTCTTTTCTATTTTTGGCCCAGTGGCGAAGATCCCCTGGTGGCGAAAAGCAGAGGACTGCGGCGCGCAGCAAGTACTTCCTGGAGCCTCACATTTTTGAGAATCCATCCACAACTACTACAACTTTTTTACTGAAAATGGCCGACGAGAAATACATTGTTACCTTGAAGGAGGACGCCTCCGACGACCTTGCCTCCAAGGTCAAAAGCCAGGTCTCCCTGTTTGGCGGCGAGGTGCTCAGCGAGTTTTCCTTGATCAAGGGCTTCGTGGCGAAGTTGCCAGACGTCCACATCAGCTCCTTGAAGTCCCACGAGGGCGTTGCCAACGTCGAGAAGGACCAGGAGGTCAAGATTCAGGACAAATAAGTCATGGATTCTAGCGCAGGCCGATGGACCTCTGAATATACTATAAGACTTTTGCTGTTGTAGAGTTAGGCCTGTAGCGGCTGCTATGTTACAGTGGCTGCTTTAGATGAAGAGCAGTAAAGGTATGGAGTGGCAATTGGCTACTTCGTCATCTCATAGATGATGTGATTGGGTCGGAGATCCGTGATCAGCCAGGTCTTGGAACCATTGAATCGATCCATTGGGGTATCCCTAGACGAAGGCCGAAGCGGAATTCAGCCTCAATGGCAACGAATCAGATTTGAGTTGTTTATTGTCACGGCCTTGAGGGTCCACAAATACAAGTAGCATTAGACTTTGATTCAAACTCCGACAAAGCCAATCAATTGTCGACACCACTTATCACAGATAATACAATCTTGTGATATTCCACAATTGCCGCGCTGAAGACCGGAGCCGCACTAACTGATAAGCCAATTGAAACTTGCAATGAGTTGAAGTTCCATGTTCTGAAGATCTTCATTGATAATTAAAAACAAATATTTTCTTTGAAGGATTGTGGGCTGTGTCAATGACAGGTGTGAGCTCGTTGTTCACGAGGAATACACGGATGGACCAGAGTAGGTGAGGCGTAAACAGCTCATAGACTTAGAAACAGACTATCGCAGCCTAAATTGAGTATGGAGTTAGTATATATCACCAACTGAGTAAGTCATAGATTAGACTTGTTCAATTGATGAATGATGAGGCTCCATGGTCTATGATTCTCCACGTTCTGCTTGAGCCAGGGGACAAAGCCAGTGAAGCTCGGAAACCACAGGACGATATCCTGACCTTATAAGAACTCCCTTCCTGCGAACATCACTTTACATCAGTGAGCCATTGCAACCAAAATTCGTGATCACGGCTCAATGTCTTTTTCGCAGCCGATAAGCTGAAAAGCCACCAGATCACGGACCGACCGTATTGGTCAAACCAAACACGAAACTCTAATTTACAAAGAAACAACACAAGCCATCCGATTGTTCTCCGTTCAAAACTACTACCACCTGTACTTTACCAAAATGACTCTCCAAACACCTTCTAACCACTCCAGCTGGGAATCCCGGTCTCGGCTTCAGCACCCACCGGTCCCAATTGGCCAATTGCCCGAAGTCACCAAAACCAAAAAGCCACGATTCAAAGCAAAGCCCGTATCCAGCTGCTCCAGACATTCCATCAAAACCTTCTCGCCATCGTGACCATACACCCTCTAGCCCCTCCAGAAGCTTATCGGAGCCTGGCTGCGAAACACCAATCGGACCACAGCCAGCCCCATAGCCACAATGGCACACCGAGAAAAATCCATCTTCTTGAGTCAGAAAGATCAAATAAACAGCACTGCCTTCTGCAATACTCTCGTACTTCTTCGCTTTTCTTATCGTCTGCCCAATCTCGTCATAACCTTTCCTAATCCGGCCACCCGCTGCACCCCGGACTCCTCGTGTGGCATGCCGAAACCCAAAAAGGACGTCCCTGGCAAAGACAGAAAATATTGAAACAACGAGGCCCGAACTAGACGTCCTCCCCAGAAGCTCACGAATTTTTTTCTAAGAAAATACAAAAGTCGGTATACCCCTATTGCCCTCGTGGCTCCAGGGGTGAGGCTCGTGCGGCCCGCAGGGTACTTTGCAACCGTCTCAGGCTGTAGACCAGCAACCGCTAAAGGGATGGAACTAGTGGAATATCGAGATTTATGAAGTGACAACAAAACGACCAAATTGTGATTTGTGTGATACAATTCATTGCAATTGTCCTAGGCGGTCCCAGTCCACTGCCGAGCTGGTTCACCGGATATCGGCACCACAGCCATACAGTCAATCCACCAATTGACCCATTGACCGAAGGAAAAAGTAACGAAACTTCTCACAAACTTCATATTCTCTCTTCAAATCTCTCAATTCCCAATCTTTCGATAGAGGAACACCTCCACCTCTGTCTCCTGCGTCACAGCCTCAGACACGCTCTACTACCTTATCTCGCAGACGACCAGACCATTTCCCCACAATGCCCAACTCCTCGATCTCTTCATATCATATAAGCCAAAAACATGATCACCAAAGCCTCGATTCCTCCTCCGGTTTAACTTTTTTTGTTACCGTGTCTGACGGCACCTAGCTGGTCCCTGCACCACGCTTATCCAGCAACCTCCTGGCGCACTTAAATACCCCAGAATCCCACTTGTCAATCCGCACCACCATGGGCTACGATCGCTATAACCACCAGCCCACACTCAAGCCAATCGACCTGATCTATGAGAACAGGTTGAGGCAGTTCATTGACCAGGGCGGCCAGTACCCGCAGCTCAATCTCCCAAAATTCTATGACCACGAAAGGGTCGACTCCAACTCGGATGCTATCTCGTTGAAGGTGTGGAGGACTCCTGGCGACAGCGGTCCGGGAAACACCGAAAGACCGCTTTTCCGTGACATTGACTGGAAGAAGGTCGAGTGGGAGGACGCCAAGAAGGGCGACTCCTTCGGACCCTCGTGGAGAACCTTTTGGTTCAAGATCGAGTGGGAGATCCCCGACCACTGGCTCAGGAACAAGGACGTCGAGGAAATCGACTTCCACTGGGACTGTGGCAACGAGGGCCTTATCTACGACAGCCACGGCACGCCTTTGCAGGCTTTCACGGGCGGCGACAGAACCCTCTACAAGCTTCCCAAAACGTACAAGAAGTCTGGCAAGCAATTGTTCTACTTGGAGATTGCCTGTAACGGTATGTTTGGTACGGGCGACCAGGGCCACCCAGACCCCAACAAGTACTACACTTTGTCCCACTGTGACTTGGTCTGGCCCGACTTGAACGCTCGCAAGTTGTACTGGGACTTTTGGATCTTGAGCGACGCCGCCAGAGAATTGCCAGGCGGCAGAGACAAGTACCAGGCTGCCCAGATTGCCAACAACATCATGGACGCCTTTGACCCCGAGGACAGGTCCTCCGTGTTGAAGTGTAGAGAGCTCGCCGAGGAGTTCTTGGGCTCTGACGTTGACTCGCACGCCGTGTTCAAGAAGAACCCATTGAAGAAGACCGATGTGTTTGGTGTGGGCAATTGTCATATTGACACCGCCTGGTTGTGGCCATTCGCTGAAACAAGAAGAAAAATCGTACGTTCTTGGACCACTCAGTTGAAGATTGCCGACGACTACCCAGAGTACGTTTTTGTGGCCTCCCAGATGCAGCAGTTCAAGTGGTTGAAGCAGGACCACCCAGAGATTTTGGACAAGATCAAGAAGAAGTTCGCCAAGAAGCAGTTCTTGCCAATTGGCGGTTCCTGGGTCGAAAACGATACCAACTTGCCAAGTGGTGAGTCCTTGATCAGACAGTTCTTGCTTGGTCAGAGAGCAATGTTGGAGGAGTTTGGCCAGAAGTCTGAGGTCTTTTGGTTGCCTGACACCTTTGGCTACTCCTCGCAGATCCCTCAGATTTGTCAGGTTGTCGGCATTGAAAAGTTCTTGACCCAAAAGCTTTCTTGGAACAACATCAACCAGTTCCCATTGAGCACTTTCAACTGGAAGGCCATTGATGGATCGCAGGTTCTCGTCCACATGCCCCCAGCCAACACTTACACCGCTGCTGCTCACTTTGGTGATGTCGTTAGGTCTCAGACCCAACACCACAACTTGAGAGATGTTCCAACCGGTCTTTTGCTTTACGGCTACGGTGACGGTGGAGGAGGTCCGACTGAGGAGATGTTGGAGAAGTTGAGAAGATGCAGAGGTATCTCCAACACAACCGCGGCAATTCCATCTGTTCAAGTCGGCAACACGGTTGACGACTTCTATGCTGATGTCTTGGAGAAGTCTGATGAGGGAAGAAACCTCCCAACTTGGTCTGGTGAACTTTACTTGGAGTTCCATAGAGGTACCTACACAACCCAGGCTGACATCAAGAAGTGGATTAGACAATCCGAGATCAAGCTTCATGACTTGGAGTACCTCGCTTCCTACTTGTCGGTCACCACCAAGGACTACAAGTATCCACAAAAAGAGATTCAAGAAATCTGGGAGGACGTTGCTTTGTGTCAGTTCCACGATGTGATCCCAGGTTCATGTATTGGAATGGTGTATTACGAGGAGGTTAAGCCGATGCTCAAAAAGCTTTTAAAGCAGTTGGATAAATTGATCAAGGACGCCTTGAAACATGCTGGACATGAGGACTCTGAGAAGGTCGTGGCAATCAACACTTTGCCATGGCACAGAATCGAGTTGATAGAGGTTCCTAATGAGGACATCTCCAGTCTTGCAGTTGACGTCGTCAGCTGTAAGTCTGGTAGCTCCACTGTGCTCGGCCTCAACACTGTGGACAACTCCTTCATTCGTGAGTCTGACCTTAAGTATCCTGCGTCGATCAACAAGGTCAAGGATCATTTCGTGTTGAGCAATGGTTTGCTCGAAGCAAAGATTACTCCTAACGGTACAATCTTCTCATTGAAGGATTTGGTCACTGGACGCCAGTCAATTGACACTGCAAAGACTAAGGCATCTTCCGGTTTTGGAAACCAGTTGGTGCTCTTCGATGATGAGCCATTGAGCTTCCCTGCTTGGGACACTGAGGTCTACTCGCTTAACAAATTCAAGTACCTTGAGAATGGTGAGGTGGTATCTTCGTCTAGTCACCCATTGGAGTCCAAGTTGGTCATCAAGCACAAGATTTCTTCGAAGTCTTACATCGAGACCACCATCTCGCTTGTCGGTATCACCAACAACGAGAACATCTCTCAGAACAACTACCTCAGATTCACCTCTCACGTCGAATGGCATGAGACTTACAAGTTCTTGAAGGTGCAATTCCCAACTACTTTGCAAACTGCTCAGTATGCGCTGTACGAGACTCAATTTGGTGTTACACAAAGAGCCACTCACTACAACACATCCTGGGACACCGCCAAGTTTGAGGTCTGCCACCACAAATTCATGGACTTGTCTGAGCACAACTACGGTGTTTCGATCTTCAATGACTCCAAGTATGGTGCTGCCATTCATGGTAATTTGATGAGATTGTCGCTCCTTCGCTCTGCCAAGGCACCTGATGATAAGGCTGATATGGGCTCTCATGACTTTTCCTATGCTGTGTACCCTCACAAGGGTGGTTTGGGTCCTGATATCGTGAGATTGGCCCAGAACTTCAATTACAAACTCTTGTACACCCATGGTGACCCAGAAGAGGTGGAGTTGATCACTAAGGCCATCAGCTTGTCTGGAGACTCATCCTTGGTCTTGTCGAATGTGAAGAGAAGTGAGGACGATGAGGATATCAGCACTGCTCAGAACATCGAAAAACAAAACAAGGGCCAGCAATCAATCGTGGTTCGTGTTTATGAGTCGTTGGGTGGATCTTCCAGTGGTAAGCTTGAATTCGGCTTATCTGTGGACAAGGTCTACAAGGCCAATGCTTTGGAGGAGATTGAACACGAGCTTGAGTTGCAGGACAACTCGGTAAACATTTCCTTGAGAGGTTTCGAGATCGCCACCTACAAGGTTGTTCTCAAGTGATCGAGCGGGTTGTCACCCTAATAATAAAGTTGAATTGATTTTTTGTTAAACGGTTAGTAGATATTGTAGGCTTCACGATAACGCCCACTAGGCTCATGTCAGAGCAATGGAACGAGTATGGTAGGATGGGATTTGTTAGATATTCAACATTGACTACTTCGACATTCATTAATGAGAGATTTCAGAAAAAAAAAACGTCTTGTCAACATGAACCCACCGGTTGTGGGTATATACTTGCGCGCTTTAGTATGAGGCATCGCTTATCAATACTACTCTCATTATGGCAGTCATCAACCAGCCGTCCAACCAAATTAAACTCACGAATGTATCCCTTGTTCGAATGAGAAAAGGTAAAAAGCGGTTTGAAATAGCCTGCTACCAGAACAAAGTCCAGGACTGGAGACTGAGAGTTGAGAAGGATATAGATGAGGTGCTTCAGATTCCGCAAGTATTCATGAATGTCTCCAAAGGTCAGGTGGCCAATAACGAGGACCTCCTTAACGCTTTTGGCTCCACAAACCACGATGAGATTATTCTAGAAATCTTGGACAAGGGCGAAATCCAATTGAACGAGAAGGAAAGGAGTGCCAACTTGAGGCAAAAGCAGAATGAGTTCTTGAACCTCATCTCCACAAAATGCATTAACCCCAGATCAAAGAAAAGATACCCTCCTAGCATGATTCAAAAGGCGCTCAACCAGCTCAAGTTCCATTTGAACCCCAACAAACCAGCCAAGACCCAAGCTCTAGAAGCAATCAAGCTCTTGATTGCAGAGCAGGTCATGCCAATTGCCAGAGCCCAGATGAAGGTGAAGATCACACTTCTTGCTCGTGTCCAGCTGGCTTTTGATGAACACTTTAGAGCGTTGCTTGATACGGTAGAGGATGAGAAGGCAGGTGAGAAGTTGTTCGAGGCCATTGCGATCATTGATCCTTCCAATTACAAGACCATTGTCGACTTGCTCCAGGGCGATAATGCACAGCTCAAGAAGGGAGAAGGTGCCGTGGAGGTTCTCGACATGGCAGCTATCAAGGAGTAAAGGGTGTGAGAACGAGGGAGAGACGATCATTCCGAAAAGCCTCCAGTGATCATCAGAGATGAGACTAATGTTCTGCAAGGTAAGGGAAGCATTCTAAGTCTTCTACGTTTGCGAGGTCGAACCAAGCCTAGTGGAAAGTTAATGAGTGCGAGATATAAGGGCAAGTGGAAAGCCTCTGTAGAAAGTCATGCCACAAACAGATGGTAAATGAGGAAGCAAAAGCAGATTAACTCTAAACCATTTCATATGGGATCCAGTTATCATTATATAATTGGCACCACAGCTTCTGGCGTTGTGGCTGCGAAACATATATATTGGCTTCTCAACGACAGATTGGCCACCATTGAAGTTCGTCGCATAGAGTCATCTCAGAAAAACAATTCAATTTATCGAAAAAAGCTCAAGAACCCCTCGTACAACCATTATGTAATCGGTGCCCCGGTTGATGCCTGCTGTTGATGGCGCCTGCACACACCACGAGTAGTACCACAAATTTTCCAGCTCCATCTCACTACCACACCATCCAAATGTCCATTGTTTTGCCATCCCTCCAGGGTCCTAAGACCCCCGCTTTCGAGTCCGTCAAGAACTTCTCTGCCCCAACTCGTCGTCCTATTGAGCCAGTTGGCAGATACTTCTTGGCCCACGCTACCAGAACCTTGAGAGGCCACACCTGGTCGGAATACGAAAAGTTGGAGGCCGAGAAGAACGTCAAGCAGATCGAGGAGAACGCTGACGATGACTTGGGCGATGAGGAGCAGTCCGCCGAGTTGTTGGCCCACGACCCAAGAGAGTGGAAGACCGCCGACTTGTACGCTGTTTTGGGTATCTCTCACTTGAGATACAAGGCCACTGAGGACCAGATCAGAAGAGCCCACAGAAAGCAGGTGTTGAAGCACCACCCTGACAAGAAGTCTGCCGCCGGTGGCTTGGACCAGGACGGCTTCTTCAAGATTATCCAGAAAGCCTTCGAGATTATGTTGGACTCCACCAAGAGATTGCAATACGACTCTGTGGATGAGGCTGCTGTTGTTGCTCCTCCAGCTCCAAAGACCCAGTACGACTTCTTCGAGGCCTGGGGACCAGTTTTCGAGTCCGAGGCCCACTTTTCCAAGAAGCAGCCTGTCCCGCTTTTGGGTACTGCTGATGCCACCAAGGAGGAGGTTGACGCTTTCTACAAGTTCTGGGGCTCTTTCGACTCGTGGAAGACCTTCGAGTTCAAGGACGAGGATGTTCCGGATGACACCGCCAACAGAGACCACAAGCGTTACATTGAGCGTAAGAACATCTCCAACAGAAAGAAGTTGAAGCAGGAGGACAACAAGAGAATCATCGACTTTGTCCAGCGTGCGCAGTCCGAGGACCCAAGAATCAAGCAGTTCAAGGAGGAGGCCAAGAAGGAGAAGGAGAGAAAGAAGTGGGAGAAGGAGGCCGGTTCCAGACAGGCTGCTGAGGAAGCCGCTAAGAAGAAGGCTGAAGAAGAGGCTGCTAAGAAGAAGGCTGACGAGGAGGCTGCTGCTCTTAAGGCCAACTCCAAAAAGGCCAAGGAGGCTGCTAAGGCTGCCAAGAAGAAGAACAAGAGAGCTGTCAGATCTGCTGGTAAGGACAAGGCTTACTTTGGTGACCAGGGTTCCTCTGCCGACATTGACGCTGATCTTGAGTTGTTGGTTGAGAAGTTGGACGACACCCAGTTGGCTACTCTTGCTGGTAAGCTTGCTGGCGATGCTGCTGAGGCCAAGGCTGCTATCAAGGAGACTGCTGCTGAATTGACCTCTGCTGGTTCTGTCAGCGCTGGTCACTTGAAGTACTTTGCCTAAGCGATATATAGACGGCATAGAATATTTATCGTGACACGGGTCAATTGACATTAGTCACCACGAATTGAACTGTAGACATAAGTATGTACCAATGCTGATGTTCACTAGCAGAATATCAACTCTCCAACCCATGGGACCCACCCGCTTCACTTCTACACATCCGGTATCGTTGCTTGCTCTGTGGTTATGAAACATTATGTATCGTGAATCGTGAGATGAGGCTACAGCTGCTCTTCTTCGTCGTCAGAAACCTCAATTCTGTGTTTGAGCGGGTTGGCGGCCTGGTGGTAGTGGGCCTTCCGCATCTCCTCAAACTTCTTGTGTCTTTCTTCTGCCGATAGAGGCTGGTCCTCGTCTTCATCCTCCCCATCCTCCACAGCCTCGTCTCTGATGATTCTGTCGTCATCTGCTGGAGCAACTTCACTGTCAAATTGGCCCTCACCAAGCGAAAAGTCTGGAATCTCTTCTTCATCGTCATCTTTCTGGTAGTACTCGCCATCTGGATTGAACCCGCCTTCGTACGGTGTCTTGGGCTCGTCGATCTTCATGGTGGCAGCCTTCTCCTGCTCTGTCTTGTACAAATTAATCTCATCCCACTTCAAGTGTTCTGGCGTTTTAGAGTCGCCGTTTGCCTCCTTGGCCTCGGCGATTTTGGCTCTGATTCTCTCGCCCTTACTGGACTCGGACTGCAACTGGGCATTGAGCCGAGTATTCCGAATAACCTCGGATCTATCGAGTTCCGTCTCGCCGCTCAGTGGCAGACGGCTGGACTCAGCTTTGTTTCTTAGAATACCCCGTGGTTCAGACATGATGAGGATATGGAAGGTTGAGCAGGCGAGCTTAATTCTGGGGAAGTGGTCCGAGGACCCGTACACCTCGCCGAAGCAGGTCAGTCAATGGAGCCCCAGGTGGTGGGATCTGGCCATGGGGCAGTGGATTTTACAAGATGGCGAGATGGAGGGGTTTCGTCTGAGCAGATTTGATATTTTCCAGCGTGTTGCAGGAGATTCATGGAAGTGTGGCTGAGAGGCCAGTACTCATTGTCTAGCAATCGGTCAGAACTTACGTAATCATGAACCAGGCAAAAGGGTGGGCTCAAGATAATGGAGATTGGGCAGAGTGGGTGGCACATTTTGAGGATCAAGCTGTTGAAGTCACAACACAGGGGGTTGAAAGCCGAAGCCTGGGTCCTCGCGATACCCGTTCATAGTGCCTCTTTAACTATGGAGAAATGGCTGCGAAAAGAGGCCCCAGGATCACCATCGGGAAACCCTTAAGGAAACTCCAACAAAACCAGCGTCATTAATTCAAAAAGCAGTGGTTCACGGCATGACCTTCAATTGAGCCTTCCAGCCTGAGGCAGCGCCCAACTCCCTGGGGTATATCGCGATCCCATTTGTGTTGCAGCTCTTTCTTCCCTACCCACCACTCCACAATGCAAAGATTTCACGTCATGAAGTCCATTTTCCGTTTCCCAAGCGACAAACCCGTTTTCGTTTCCGTCAGCTCTCTGGAAACATGCTTCTCCCGTCCGCTGCCATTTTCAACGCCTTTCAGCGTTACTCTGGTTAGCCTTGACGGTGAGACCCTTGCAGCCAAACTGGCCTCCAGCCAGAAGCCTTCCAAGAGAGCCCGCTTCAAGGAGCTCCTCAGACGTCTCTTCAGACGTGACAGGAGAACCTACGTTGACTTCCCTTCCCTCGATTCCATCAGCTCGGTGGTTTCGACCGGACCCATTTGCGCAGTTCCAGCCAGACAAGTTCTGTGCTACAAAGCCGTCCCAGCGACCAGGCTCCCTAGGCTCTACGCCTTTCGCCTTCCAATTCTCAGAGTGGCACTTAACTCATTGCGGCCTATCAAGTTTCCAGGCGTTTCGGAGCACACACTCAACGCCTGCTTCAGAAGCCCAATCTGGACCACCTCCCCAACCCCCAAGGTCCCCGTTTCTCTCCACAAGAGAAAGCCCCTCAGAATCACTTTTCCCCAGCCACCCGCCGGCGATGTGACCACCCCAAAGCCCAACTGCCTTGTGTACTCGCCCTACCACGACTTCTTCGTGCGTTTGAACTGGCTCTTCGAAACCTGGCGCCGCCAATGCCAGACCAGCCCATTGCTGCTTCCCCAAGCCATCCGGTTGCCGCTTGTGACGGTGGTCGTTCTCCCCAGATCGGCCTTTTCCCCCAATGGGGCATTTTGCCCCGACGCTGTTTGTGCAACTGAGTCTCCACGCATAGAGACGTTGGAGCACGATTCCTACGCCGAGGAATGCCAACCCCCACTTAGTGCCTTGGAGGCCCATCTCGCTCAAGCACTCCCTGACGACGCCAGCTTCCGTAAACTCGAGAAAATGGGCTTGGACGTGGTCCACCTCTACGAGACCCCCAAGCCAGTGGCTGCGAAATCCACCAAGGTGAGCTTTTCTGGAACCAACGACGTGGTTGAGTTCTCCGCTGACGATGCGCCTTCCGTCGTCAGCAACAATACTCCCACTTCCAGTGGTTTCCTCCCCAAAAGTGCCCTTCGTGCCCCGGCAGTCTTCCCTCTTTTGAAGGCCGCCCTGGTGCCCCAGCCTGGGGTCGCACCCTACGATTTCGCAGCCGAGTTCAACGAATTGGCACACCAGGTCGAGCAACTTGACCCCCACCAGCCCGGCTACAAGCAGAAAAGAAGGGAGATCTGCCGCCGTTTCAAGGCCTTTTTCCATTCTGTCGCCTCGGGGCCCCACACCTCCGTACACCGGCTATTGGCCTCGCAGGCCAATTCGCTCGTTCACGCCAGAAAGTGTTTCGCAGCCACCGCCGCGGTATCCAGAGGCCTCGCAGTCCAGGGCACCCACGACGTCTCCACCGTGCGGGCACTCTGCCAGAACCACAATTTCGCAGCCGAGTTTTTGGTGGATTTGGAGTCCGGCATCGACGACCACCTCGCCGAGTTGGGCCCGCAATTGGCGTCTTTGCAGGCCTTGAGACCCTCGTTGGAAGGGTGGTACATGCTGTTTTTCGACACCCACTGCCGCGCCCGTTTTGCACCCACCGACGCAGACGAGGCCCATTTCCACGAACGCATAGGGTTTGCTCAGTACCGCCAGAGATGTTTTATGGTGGACACGGAGTTGGCCACCTGGGAGCAGTATTTGAGGCACCATGTTGGTGTTTTGACGGAAGCGGCGTCGTACAACGCCGAGCTGCTTCGGATGATGCTCTCTATTGAGTAGCGCGGTTGGAGCCTGGAGAGAGGATGCGAGTAAGCAACACTTTCGGGTGGAGCTGTTTCCACTTTATATTAGACTTTGATTATGAATATTTATTAAGGAGGTGTAGGGTAGGGTGATTTAGGTGGCTGAAGAAATGGACTTCGTTACACTAGGTGAATTGGTGGTTATGGAGTGGTGAGGTGTGCTAGTGTATTGAGGTTGAGTGATCAGGTGCTCCGGTACCAGCTATGCCAGGCACAAGCTGCATTCGATGGAGGCGGGTTTTTACTTTTTAGCAGTCCAGTCTTCTTTATCGAAACTTGCCCAACTTCAGTTTGTTCCACTCTGTGGGACTTGGCTGTGGATCAGAAGACCAGCTACATGCTGAGACACACTGCCGCGCCATTTTGCAACCGTTCACAGCACATCAAAGAAACAGGATTGCAATGCCCAGGACATGCAGCATAAGTATCAATCGTATTGAAGATCGAAAACTAATGCTCAGGATCAACCGCCACTGTCGCCTCCGCCCTTCTTTTCGCTCCTTCGTGCCATTTACATGTGAGTCTGGCCTCAACGACACACCCTCCAAATCCACAGCACACTCTCCTTCAAATCCAAATTTTCAACAAACCCAAAAATCCCCTGTCCCTCAGTCACAAAGCCCCCAGTTCTCTTCCACTACCTTCGCCTTCTCTTCACTAAATCCACGCCATGGACCCTGGAGTCGTGCGCGGTAACAATGCGGTAGGATCACAAATGTGTCCATATCTGAATAATCAACTCGCTGAGGCCTATCTACCCAGACGCCACAACACAACACATCATGGGCCAAACATTCAGCTTTATGAACATCTTCAGCAAGCTCTGGGGCGTGCAGAAGGAAATCCGAATTCTTATCTTGGGCTTGGACGGTGCCGGCAAAACCACCATCCTATACCGCTTGCAGATGGGTGAGGTTGTCACTACAAAGCCCACCATCGGATTCAACGTGGAAACGTTGAAATACAAAAACTTGACCTTGAACATATGGGATCTTGGCGGTCAGACCTCCATTCGTCCGTACTGGAGATGCTACTACAGCAACACTGCTGCCGTTATATTCGTGGTGGACTCCACCGACAAAGACCGTATCGACATTGCCTGTAAGGAGCTCCACACTATGCTAAAGGAGGAGGAATTGCTAGATAGCGCCCTCTTGGTGTTTGCCAACAAACAGGACCAGCCAGGCGCCTTGACTGCCGCCGAGGTGTCCCAGGCTCTCAGTCTAACAGATTTAAAGGACAGAAGCTGGAGTATAGTGGCCTCCAGCGCCATTCGTGGCGAGGGTCTCAACGAGGGCTTGGACTGGCTCATGGACGTCATCAAGGACGAGCAGTTGTAAGCCCCCCACCCTGCCTCACTGCACTTCTACATGGCATGTAATATAGCTGGTTTATAAATTCCTCCTTCGCTGACGAAGAGCCCCTCCATCATATACTGCATTATAATTTTACTGCTCCCGCTCCTTCACCCGCTGTAAGATAGTCTTGATCATCTCGTTTCCAATAGCGTTGGCGTGAGCGATCTTGGGCTCAAAAAAGCGTTGTGTCTCCTCAAACGTCTTTTTGTACAATTCGTAGTCGCCTCTGGCAATGATGTTGGCCCAGTTACGTGCAGCAAACGTGAATTCAAGATCGTCGTGACGGAAAGATGGGTCGCTGACGGCCACATCAATACAGTCTTCTAGAAGCCCAGGCGTGCAGAACAAGTATTCCGTGACACCCAAGAATATACGGAACAATGGCGTGGAGCAGATGATGTGGTCGTAAGGCACAATTCCCAAGTGGTGCCAACTGTCCACAATGGCAATCAAGGACAAATGCGAGTTGGGTTGCAGTCGACCTTCTGGAGGTGTTTTCGACAAGGAAAATTCGCTCAAAATGGCGTCGTCTAGCAAAAGGCTCTTGTGGTCAGGATTGTGTCTGAATACAAAGTTCTTTGCTTCGTACAAACGTTCTTGGAGCTCCTTCTTCTTGCCCTGGATCATCATCGTAAATAGGTCAGTAGCAGATTGTGCGTACTGCTGGACTTGGCCATGCGCCGATGGATTAGTAATAGCCAAACCGGCGTAGACGTGCCATTTGTTGGCATAGATACGAAGCGAAATGTTCATTTTGGCGTTCTCCATACCTCCAACCCATCTGGGTGTTTCCCAAGGGTACTGGTTGATCTCCTTCCATGCACAGCCCATAGACAAGAAGGCAGCGTGTGTGACAGCCTGGGTATCGGCGGTGATTTTGTCGTGTTCTGCTGCTGAAAGATGGACAACCTTAGAATTGAGACAAGATACAAGGCTCTCCACGAATTTGACATTCTCATCAGAAGCTCTCTGTTTGATAATCACCAACGGCTGTCCCGTAGGGTCAACCTTAGGTCCGTGAAGCGAATGAACGGAAATGATATCAACATCTTCTGGAACAGCTTCCTCAAATGCCTGGATTTCGGGAGCTTTGCACGAAGTCTGACCTCCAACTACTGCACCTACCTTAGTAGATGGAGCGTAGGTTTGCACGATAGCACCTATATTTTTGGCTTCCACGCTGTAAATGATGTAGTCGGAAACACGGGAAACGTGGTGCCCCGACCGAAGAACTTCAAAAGCCTGGCCTGCAAACTTGGCCTTGGTTTCCACGAACTTGTCTTCTCTATCTGCTCCGACGACTTTCCAGCCGGCCTTGGAGAACCGCTCGGCGTACATGGCACCCATGTCGCCTAGTCCGATAATTCCGACGATTTTTTCACTTTTGAGCTGTTCGTCTGTCATTTTTGTGGATAACGATGCAGCAGACCAGTGAGTCTCTAGATGTATTCGCTACTGACATTGTACCGGACATTTTGAAAGATGGCTTCGAGATAAGCCTACCACAAAAAACAAGGGCTAGTGACGAACGGGATGGATAAGTTAATACTTTACTGGAAGGGACGGGTATGCTAAAAATTTCGTTATTTTGAGCAGTTGCCGCTTCCTTGCTTGGGGCGATGTCCGATGATGCTCCAACTAGTACTGATTGCTACTGCTTCACATTGCACGACGCTTTCTTGCTTTCCTCCATTCTAGGTTTGGAGGTACCTTTTCCAGGTATTCCCGTTTCTGGCCAAATCTACAAATTGCCCACATCCTTGTGGCGGCTTTCCCCTCCAGATATTGGCTGCAAACTAAAACGCTCACTCTCAAATCGCCAAAGCAGCTTGTCCCGTTCTTTGTCTTTTTTCTCCAAATTATGTCAAACCGTTAAGCCCCGCCGGAATGCTGTTCGAGCCAGCCATGTAGCAGAAAACACACACCTTTAGTGCACCCTTGCATGTACCACAGCCACCGTTGCTGCCCAGACAGCGGAGATAGCCCCAGAGGCTTTGAAAACGAAAGTATAAAAACAACAGAAAAGAAGGTTCCTACCACTCGGTAACTTCAGATTTTAATTTGCTCCAGAAGCTCAGTGACCATTCTGCGGCCATACCATCCGCCAAGACCATATCAATTCCTAACAGCCAAAAGCATAAATAGACCAACTTTCTAAATTTGCCAGATCTCGAAATTTGCCAAATCTCGACATCCCCCCAACATCTTCGCCTAGTTTATAGCAAATGCACCATGCCCGCAAAAAGAGCCACAGATCTACCTCGTCTGATCCAACCTCCACGGCCATCGCGAAATCTCACAACTTCACATACCACTTCTTAATGGCCCACGTTTTCAGTGCTCCAGGAAAAGCCTTACTTGCTGGCGGCTACTTGGTCATTGACCCTCAGTATGAAGCATACGTAACGGCAATTTCGTCCAGAATGCACGCCCATGTGCAGCTGGACGAGTCTTCGGATTGTCGTATTTACATTTCGTCACCACAGTTCGGTGGAGAATGGGAGTACACAGTGAAGCTCAGCGACGACGCTCCTGCTTTTGTTGAAACCCAGGGAAGAAAAAACCCTTTCCTCGAGGCCACCGTGAAAACTGTGCTCAACTATCTACTACCCTCGGACCGATTTGACGTGAAGATCACGCTCTTCTCTGATCCAGGCTACCATGCCACCGAGGAAACGGTGGCTAAAAACTCGCTGAACGGCAGGAAATCGTTTTTGTTCCACCAGAAGCCAATTGACCAGGTGCCTAAGACGGGGATGGGTTCCTCTGCTGGTTTGGTAGCGGTAGTCACAGCTGCACTTTTCAGTCATTTCTTGAAGCAGCCGCTCAACTACACGAGAAACACGATCCACAACTTGGCTCAAATTGCCCATTGCGAGGCACAGAAGAAGATTGGCTCTGGTTTTGACGTTGCGGCTGCTGTTTACGGCTCCATCATCTACAGACGCTTCAAGCCTGAGGTTTTCAACCATCTTCTCGGCAGAGACCTGGACAGACAACTTTGCTCGGAGCTCCGTGAGGCTGTTGATTCCAATTGGAGCTTCACACACACGCATTGTTCACTCCCCAAGGGAATCAAATTACTCATGGGTGACGTGAGTGCTGGTTCCGAGACACCAAAGCTCGTTTCCAAGGTGCTCGCATGGAAGCAGCTGGACCCCGAAAGCGCTATCTGGTACGAGCATCTCAACCAGGGCAACAAGGCTTTCGTCAGGGCATTGGAGCAGCTCCACAACCTCAGTGAGACGAATAGAGACTACGATACATTATTGGCAGATCCAGCGACGCTCGAGCTGCTTAGAAGGGCCATTGCACAGATCAGAAGAGGCTTCCAAGAGGTCACTAAGCATTCGGGGGCCGAGATCGAGCCTCCTGAGCAGACAGAGTTGCTTGACAAATGCAACAGTTTGCCTGGTTGCGTAGGTGGATTGGTTCCTGGGGCCGGAGGCTACGATGCCATCAGTGTCCTTGTGCTTGAGAAGGAAATGGAGGCTTTCAAGAAGGCCAGTGAGGAAGACCAGTACTTCAGACGGGTATCGTGGCTCGAACTCTCAGAGGAGTCTGCGGGCCTTTTGGAGGAAGACCCCCGAAACTATTCTGGATTGGTCTGAGCGGCGCTTCTATGACGTCTTGAGCGTGAAGTTTTGCCTACTTGAGCGTGTGGCTCGCTTCAGGTGAGAACGAAGATGTTTTTTCAGAAGGGTCTGGATCTCACCGAGTCCGTGCGAGTGGGACATTTTTCGCTCCCAGCAGACTGACCATGGCTACCTAGCTGGTCCAATTCGACATAGACAGAAAATCCCTTCACGGAATTTCAGACTCGGCACGGCTGAAAGTGCTTGCGTTTCCCACAAAATTCGTCATCTGGGGCACGACATAGCCTCTGCCTCCTGACGCAGTCCCGCAGATGCTCCCGCAGATGCTCCCGCAGATGCTCTGCGTGCTAAAAGTCGTGCTAAAAGTCTATAATACATGATTCCGCCGGACCCCAGTTTTCTTCACCTTCTTCACCTATGAAGCGATTTACAAACCTCTCTGTCGAGGATACCATTGATGACAATGACCTGTTGATATCCAGACCGGCTTCTTCGGCTCGTCCCGGACTAGGAACCATTCCTTCTCAGGATCACCTCAGTCTATATGACTATGCCCGAGTCGGTTCCCAGCAATACTTGTCGCTAGATCAGCATCTGACGATATCCAAGGTGTCTCTAGATTCAACTACGGAATACGAGCCAATTGTGCAGCCTGTCGTTCAGCAGGGCCAGTACTTGGGGCATAATGCTCAAAAGGAGGACGACAAACGGTATGTTCGAGGATCCCAGGTCAGTTTGGCCATTTCCGTGATTTCGGCTCTACTTGTCGTGGGCCTCGAGGGTTTTATGTATGGCGTTATCAATGTTCACCGGACGGAGCTCCCATCAAACGCTCGGTACATGGAGATGTCCATTTTCCTCGCTCTTTTCATCTTCGCTGGCTTCTACCAGGTGTTAGTGACAGTGATTGCCCAGCATACGAAGAACATGTTGCTTTTCTCGCTCTTGTGCTTGTTCTACGCTACCATGGTCATCTACACTGGCATCCAGTACAAGGAAGTGTCAGCCAACTTGAACTTAGTGGGCTCTTCTGCATGGCGAGCTGCGGCCAGGGGCACTAATATCGCTGCCATTGGCGTCTTAGCAGTAACTTTCGTGTTGCAGCTGTTCATGATCTACTTTGTGCTCAACAAGTCTGTCCAGTGGTTCAAGTTCAAGAAGATTGGCGCTTCCATTGCCATCAAGCGCATGTACACGGTGTTTCAGATTCACCGGAGTCTTTTGATTTTTGACTTGTTCTTCTTCTTGGGCTTCACCGTGCAGTTCATCGTGGTGATGGTGTCTGACAAGACTTCCAAGGAATTCATTCTCACCTGTTGCATGCTCCCGCTTACACTTGTGGTGATATTTCTTGCTGATTTTGCTGCAACACGAGAGCTCCTTTGGCTCAGTGTCTTTACTCTTTGCTGTCTCTGTGGCGGGGTAGTCTACGTTCTTTTCAAGACGATCCGTTTGTTCACAAAGTACACCTCCGCCTACAACGTTGCCTTAGAGCCCGGCTCCTACTTCCCCGGCCGAACCTCCTTGGTTACTTTCGCTGTCATCACCCTAGTCTTTCTTTTTGTCACTATCGCTTTTGAGGCTTGGCTGGTGTGGAACTACAACAACGGGTTGCTTCTGTCTGTGAACACGTACTACAGCAAGCTCCCCCTCTCGGGTTCTGGAACCACGGAACACGAGAAAACGGACGCTGAATCCATCCTTATCGACTAACGACGTACGAATTAATGACACCCTTGAAACTCTGTGGCCTCCATGCGAAACTTCTGTAAACCATTCACCAACACAATAAATCACCTCTATGTGCACCATATTGAAAACTCCATCAATTTCATAATTTGGGTTCATCGCCACTTTCATTTTTTTTTTCTTCACAACCCCGTCTCGGGCGCCACAGATCAGAACGTTCCATTGTTTGCTGGTTCCTGCAGCATTCTCAAGCACATCAATAACGTTCCACCCTACCCCAGTCTTTAATCTTGATCCCCAAATACACCCGCCTTTTCAGCCCAATTCACCCCTCAATTTCGGTAGCTTCTAAAAAGCATCTACCCACAACTCTCCAAAAACCAGGCCCCGCCTTATGCTCATACCTCCTTCCACGGTCCAGGGTGACCGTCTGCTGGAGTACCTGGACTTCCTAAGGCTCCAGGCCATAGCAGCTCGTGACAAGGAGTTTACTAGCACCCACACCAAGGATTGGTACCACGGGATGCCCGCGCCTTACACACTAGTGAAGTATGCTCCGTTCGAACAGTTCAACAAGGCCCACTTTGGACAAGCCATGAACTCAGAGGTGTACTTGAGCCCTCATGTCCAGTTGGAGAAGGTGGCGCTACCGCATTCAGACACGAGATCCAGCTCTGTCAGCCAGCTGCTGAAGTGGTCGGATGACACGCTGGACTACGCCGAGAACTTCAAGCGTGACTGGGATGCCTCGTCCTTCTCTGGATACTTCCAGCTTCCCAACTTCTCCTACTCCACTCTGCAGCCCCGCAAAGACTCATCGGAAGGAACAGGCCAATTCTGCTATCAGACCCACTTCGACGTGGAAAACCTCACGGTGATGTTTGGTGGCTTAGTGGTCGACACCCGGCAGAGCTTGAAGTGCCTAGGAATCCCTCGTCTGACTGACTTGTCTCGAATCTCGGTCTACTTCCCCTATGACTTGCCTCCTCACATCAACAAACACGTTCTCATGTCCCCCTGTGTCACGCAGAACACCGACATGATTTTGTTTGATGCCATGAAGGGCACTGTTCAGGCCAACCCCATCAGACTTTACTCTGAGATTCATCCAGGCAATATCTGTGCTATGGAGGGCACAATGATCGCTGATTCATATGTGTTTTACAGTGGTGGCTTCCATGTTGATGTGGACAAAGTGGAGTACAAGGAGGAGATCAACAGATGGATCGTCCACAAGTCCATCAGGCTCAACGAGTATGGCTTTATTCTCGACGTGAGAACAAAGCAGTTCACGCAGATAAAAATAAAGTCAAACTCAGAGGTGCATTACAATGGCTCCATAGGCAATGCCTTGGTATCTAACCGGTTAGAGAAAGCTTCGATGCATTGCACCAAACTAGTGCTGCCTGATCTTCCCGCTTCATACAACAGTGAAGACAACACACCGTTGGCTGAAGAAATTCTCACGCCGACCAGCCCAGTTCGAGCTAGGACACCAGTGCAAAACCCAGAGAGCACAACTCTCAGGGAACCCCGGCCCTCCAAGGGCCAACAGCCGTACCAGCTGGTACCAGAATCAACGAAAAACTCAACCATAAGCAGAGCACGGTCTTCGACATCTACAACATCCAGACAAATCTCGCGCCAGAACACAGACAAACTGACGAAATCATTAAGCAAGACTTCTGGTAGAACAAGTGAGAGCCGTGCCCCAGGCAGTGCCATTTCTCCTACAAACTCTGCTTCCGAAAGCTCTCTGAAAATGACTTCTATGCTCATGAAATCAGCACGCATATTCCACAGAAATCACCACAATCATGCATTTAGCCAGGGCCAAAGCTCTCAGAGCCTGAGCGCTAGCTCGGCTCAAACACAGACTCACAATTTGGCAAGTCTAAGGGGTGGCAGTCCTAGTCCAAACCCAGTGCCTCAAAGCTCCTATGCTAATCAGGTTAAGCAACACAGGGCATCTGGTGCATCTACGCCATCCAGCTCGCCAGCAAGACACTTGACTCAATCTCCGACTCATAATCCATCCGCACTCACGACTGAGTCCATTGACACTGTGAGTGATGAAGGGTCACTACTGAGTGGTGCCTCTGGTAATGTGGATAAAGTCAAGATCGATTCTACAACGTTTACTGTCGAGAAGCCTAAACCTGTCGAACGAACGCTAAGCCCGGATGACTCGACTTCTTTGGGCTCTGGTCTGACTGAAGAAGGCTCGTTCGCAGCGAAAGATTCAGCTATCGAATCAGGTGTGCTTTCGGTCACTGTATTTTTGTTCGGTGGTTTTGTCAAATACGTTGACGAGCATGACAGAACCGCTTTCAGAGCAACTAATGATCTTTTAAGACTCGAGCTTATTATTGAAGACGGCCAAGCAGGGAAGTTTCACAAGGAAGCCCTCATCTTCGATGCCACAGACCGCAATGAAAATAACATGTGGCCGACAAGGCGTGGCTTTTTCGCCTACGTGTTGGTCAACTTGGACTCAAATAGCGAGTCTTGCTCAATCCAGACCCTTGCTCAGGACTTTGTCGCTGATGAGGCCCCCAAGTCTCGTACCGAGGGAAATCAAGAAGTTCTCTCGACCAGCGAGAAGTCAACGAGATCGAGCACACAATCGACTGATAACTTCTTGAAAAGGCGAGGTTTGATGATTCAAGGAGGTGTGGATGAAAATAATCGTGTTTGCAGCGATATTTACATCTTCAACTTCAACAATTCCAGCTGGCATAGACAGCAGAGCTATGCGTACGACTACTACAACGAACCAAAACAGCCATTTGAAGATGAGCATTGTGACAAGCTCACTTTGGAAGCTGCATCGAACAATGCACCATTGGTGGAGGCCGAGCTTCGTGCCTGTCATCATCATGCGCTTCTTTACGAGCAAGACAACAGAGAATATGTTCTTTTCGTTGGTGGCTTTGTGAATGATTACCTCAGGCATTTTGACCCTGAGCCATATGTTAGTGACCGCTACGACGTCTCCAGACTCGCAAGATTCTCCTTCACAACGACAAATCCAAACTTACTAAGGGTGCCAGCATTGAATCTTCGAACGCAAACGTGGATATTCATGAGATTCTTCTTCGATTTAAGAGAGAATATATCGGGCAAAACCATGGACCTACTCATGGGAAATCCCTACTTCCGCAACTCCAGAATGGTATTCTACGGCGGAGGGTGCTCGATCCTAGGAAAACAAATTACCTTATGCCATGGCATGGTGGAGTTTGTGTCAGAAAAAGCCGAAGACTTTGACAAATATAAAGACCAACTTAAAAGTGATGTGATCATGTCAGGCTGCCACTGCCATTTATCATATCCAAGTATGTGATCTTCTTGGCTGCGAACACTACTTCGTGCACCAAATGAGGATCCGTACACCAGGTCTCACTGTCGAGTAGATTCGAAAATTTTGCAGGCGCAACTATACTATTGACGATATAACACATAATGTTCGGACTCACCGGTGCTCCACAAGTATCCTCCCAACAGAAAATCCAGGCTGCCGAGTCCGAGTTGGACATGGTCACTGGCATGTTCAACTCCCTCGTGGAGCAGTGTCACACCAAGTGTATCAACAAGTCATACGCCGAGGGCGACCTTAACAAGCAGGAGTCTCTCTGCTTAGACAGATGTGTCTCGAAGTACTTTGAGACCAACGTCCAGGTTGGTGAGAACATGCAAAAATTGGGCCAGTCCGGTCAGTTCATGGGAAGAAGATAGACTTTGCTGATGACATCTGTACATACTATTTAAATAAAGCAGTTACGAAACATAGTGATGATCTTTGAGATACGCCACGAGCACTTTAGTGTAACTATCCAAAATGCCATTATCATTCCTATTTACAAGGTCATTCCTCATGCCCAACCAAGGGCCCTTCCAATCCTCAACTTGAAGCCCTCCCAAGAGTTGATCTTGGGCCTCACATCAACGAAAACACCACCTTTTTCTCCCTCACTGTAGAAATCAAGGACATATGGCACCTCAACTCCACATCTATCGACAGTCCAATCATGTCTGTCGAAGGGCTTCTCTTGGCCAAACAATGAAGATTTTATCCATGCCCGAGGGGTCAACTTCTTCAGGTCACCTTTGAAGCTGGTCAAAGAAATGCCACCACACTTCTGGTTGCTTGACTCTAAATTGTATCTCTCCCAGTTGAGAATATGTCTCCATGCGAGTTCATTAACATGGTTATGAATAGGAACAACTGTCAGCATATCGTTCGCCTCTGGATTCCACTTCTTTCTCTTCATGGCTTCAAAGAACTGCTTTTGAGAAGGGTAGATCCAGTTTGTCCTGGTATCCGTTCTTGGAATGGAGCTGATTTCTCTTTCAAGAGGTAGATTGGAGTTGGCTTCGAGCTTTGGCTCTTCCTTGAGTTTTTCGGAGGAGCATCCGTCGACTTCTATCGCTTCTGGAGCTCCTTTGGTTGATACTGCCACGCTTTCCATCCATCTGGCTCTTGCCGAATGATCTACAGGACACGCTTCTGCAGCACCTGTGGATTCCAGAGCTGGAGCCGCTTCTTTATGAGGATTACCTCCCATTTTCTGTAACCACGTGCTTCGTTGGGAGTGGTCAACAGGGCATTTTGACTCGTCTGCCATGGTATTGGTCTTTATTCTGCAAGGTTATAAAACGAGACAATCAGTAGCGATGCAGCCATATTGGTGCACGGAGGTATCGCTGAAAGGGCAGCCTATCGAGAGCCACATATTGTAACAGTACGGAACTAAGTCTAAAGACAAGTTTTATGTAGTTTTTATTTACCTTTAATACCGCCTTTGAAAGTTCGGTACAGGTGGACAATGATGATTATCTGACCCAATTGCTAACAGCCACATGTGGGTCTTTTGCACGTTTTGAAAAAAAGAACTTAGTAAATCTTCTTCTTTTCGTCAATAGATAACTCACCGGCACCAGCGTTGACAATGATTAAGAGCCCTCCAACAATGGACAAGGTCTGGAAAAATTCGTACTTCAAGAAATCACGGTTCGCATTCATCGATGAGTATCTCCAGAACTGGTTGACAAAGACGTTGTAAGTAAAGAGAAGAACAGTCATCACTCCAGCGGCAATCTTTGTTTTGTAACCAACAACAATGGATGCGCAAGCAACAAGTCCCACAAGGATGATCAACACTCTAGCGAAGGACCAGTTTGCGGAAAAGACGAATCCCAAGAACAAAAAGATTAACAACAATCTGCCTGCCAACAAGAAGTACTTCTTCTCATCCTTGTTGTTGAGCATTGGCAAGCCCGGCATGCTCAAGGACCTCTTATCCCTAACTAGGGAATCAGAGAAGGCCAAGATCAAGCCACCCACAACGGACAAGTTTCTCAATAAGAACTGGCTGTCGCTGATCAAACCGTAGAAGTATCCCTGGAATACAACTACTCCTGTAAGCACGCAGGTAGCGTACATCGAATGTCTTCTGAAGACCAAGAGCGTTGAAGCAGCCAACATCAAGATGATGTTCAAGAAAAGGAACAGAACAGTGAGCCATTTCCAGAACTTTCTGTAGACATGCAAATAATAGACCTGCTCGAACCATTGAAAGAAGATTCTCACAGCGTCTTCGTAGAACGTGGCGACAATGAAAAGACGCCCTATGGCTGGGATGTAGCCCTTGTAAGGGCTCAAGATCTTGTCGTAAAAGTCTTCGACCTTTTTAAGGAACTCCTCGGCTTTGGCCAAAGGAGACTGCTGGGAGGGCACTGGGCCAATGTTGACCGATTGTCTTCCGCCGGAGGACTGGAACTGATTTCCTTGAAACTGATTTGGCTGGAACTGGCCATGACTGAACTGGTTGGGCTGGAATTGACCAGCGTTAAACTGGTTGTTGAACTGATTTTGCCCTCTGTAAGACATTGGGGGGTATGAAGACGTTGGTGATTCGACAAAGGCCACCTAGTGATTCAGGATGAAATGCAAGTTTCTGTATGGAGCAGCCACCTATATGGAGATGAACGGGCGGACCTTGGGTGAGAGTTTTGAAAACAAGCGCAATTTGCAGCGGCACACAGACTTTTTTAGATGTGGACGAAATTCGATTACGTGGAGAGAAATCACAACCGGTATGATTCGAAAGTCACCCACAATGCAGGTGTACGGCTTCGAAAAAACTACCGTGTTACTATACGCCCAGGTCGTGCGAAAGCAGGTCCAGACAGATTGCCATGTTTATGTGCGCACCGTAATTGGAATCCTGGCCGGTGAATAATGAAAAGCGGGGTGCCGAGGCAGATTGTGAAGAGGATTTGAGTTAGGGTCAATTTGGGTGAAAGTTGGGGGAGAGGTTGTGATTTTGGCTGTCTTTTTTCAGTAGGAGCTGGAAGTGTTTCATATTTGCCGTTGGCTGCCAAAAGTGACACATGCCAAGCACATGACAGCGGCTCGCTCGTTTTTAGTAAGATAGGGACGGCAATGTCCGAGTGGAAATTTGGTCATGAGTCTGTTTGGTCTGGTGGGCGTAAAGTGCTAGGATTTTGAATTGTAGAATGTTTTTCTTTTCACTTCTTCAGCGGTGTGTTGGTAATTTTGCAAGGTTGCGACGCATTTGCAACCATTTTGCGAGATTGTCCTGTCACTCCAGTCCAACTTTGCACACAGTTGGTTTAGAAGAATATAAAAAAAGTAGAAAAGTTTGAGTATGCATCTTTGCATTAAATCAGATTAACCTTACGAAACGAAAGAGCAGTTGTTCGATTAGGGTATCCTTGAATAAAGCCCTTGGCTACACTGAAGAGGAGCACGAGGTTTTCATACCCATTGGGGGAAGAGCAAATACCATCACTGCAAATTTGTTCCTGTGCATTTCATGACATGATTGAGCTCAGTGACTCAAAAATATTATTTCGTTAAAGGCGTTCGCTTCCTCAAATTGAGTTAGAGTCATGTATAGAGAATTGGGTTTTCCTACAAATGGTCGAGATAAAGAATTGAGAGAATCCAAACTCTAGTCAATGTTTTCTGAATCAGTGGGTTTCGTGACTATCGAAACAATTCCTCAAACTTCTGAACAATGCAATAAACTTCGAGTTCACTGCCTTCGTCGCTACTCGCTTACACACATGAGCCCAATAATAAAAGTGCCTCAAATCATAAATACAAAAAAATATCAGACCTGAGACCTCGCTTCTATAATCCTCTTTCATGACTTCAATGGCTGGCTTGAAATAATGTTTTTTCAAAAGAGGTAGACGCAAGATAAGATAAGCGTCTCGCATGACGTTTTCGCAGCCAACATGGTAGGTCCAAGTGTAGCACACAAATAATACGCCAAGGGCATGACTCAATTGCAGAAAATATCGTAGATGTCACGTTCTCATAATTTCAAGAGGTAACTCCAGTCAATTTGGAGCAGTTTCATGACCTTTTTGGTCATCCATTACCTTCACAGGAGAGGCACAAGCCAACCATTTGAACATAAATAGAGGCAGTTCCCGCCGGTTTTTCTTTTCTTCTTCATCTACTCGACCACCACAGTTCTGAACCAAAGTTTGGAACATTTAAGCTTATCAGTCTTCGACATCAACAAGCAACAACTAGCAACAACAAGCGCAACAACTACAATGTGTATCGAAAGGTGTATCAGCATTTGCGGAGTTCTGTTCCCCAAGAACTTCAAAGATGCAATTTTTGAAAAGAATGGCTCCGTTTGGGTCGATCACGAAACCGCAGTGATTGACCTTCCCTGGGATGCAGCGGAGTTCGATTACTTCAACTACCTCAGGGAAAAGTGTACCTGGGATCCTCCTTTTGTGCACCAGACCCAGGATTTCTATGAGTACAGATTACTGCAATTCAAGCGCTATAACTGGAAGAAGGCTCAGAAGGAAAGACTTGTGAAGATCCGTGTGAAGAGAGCCAAGCCGCAGGCTCCTGAGCCCAAGCCAGTCATTCTGGAGACCGTTGAACCGGTTCCAGAAGTTTCTGAGAAGAAGCCAATTTCTGAAGCCCCTGTGGCTTCCACCCATGTGGGTAACTCGAAGGCCTCGACCTTGGTCCAGACCACTGAAGTTACTGAATGCCCACCACAAACCACTTCCCCCAAGAAGGTTTCAAACAACGACAAGGTCTCTGTGTCTTCCCCCACAGAGAAGCCTTCCCCTATCGTCACCCAGAGTTTCCCTGCCGAAACTTTGGAGACCGCTCCAGTTTCCACAAACGCGAAGGAAGCAATGACCAAAGATTCCGGGTGCCCTCCACCTTCCCAAACCCGGGTTTCCAAGGCTGCGAAGCAAGAAGAAAAGGCTGCCAGAAGGGCTGCTAAGCAGGCAGAAAAGGCCAAGAAGCAGGCCGAGCAGCAGGCCAAGAAGCAGGCAGAAAAGGCTGCAATGGAGGCTGAACAGGCTGCAAAGGAAGCTGAAGAGAAGCTTGCAGCAGAAGCCGCAAAGCAAGCAGAGCAGGCTGCAAAGGAAGCAGAAGAGGCTGCAAAGGAGAAGTTGAAATTATCCAAGTCCCGCTTGCCTCCAACACCAAAGCAGTTCAGACGTCGTTACTGGAACGTCAAGCAGCTCGAGGTCCGCAACCACTACTTGCCAAACTACAGCGACCAATTCTCGACGGTGCTTATCCAGGTGGATGACGATGAGTCTGACCGCTTGGAGCAGGAAGATGGAGAGGATGTATTCGAGTTCCTGGTGAACGTCGAGGTTTTGGAGCCCGTTCGCAAGGCTCCAGAACCTAAGCACGATGTCCCAGAGCCGGAGCCAGTTCCAGAGCCGGAGCATGTCCCAGAACCTGAACATGCTCCAGTGCCTGAACAGCGTGAACAGCCTGAAGAGAAGTTTTTGGTGCCTGAAACCGAGGTGCCTGAACCTGAACCCATGGTTTTGGAACTTGAGTCCAAGGTGCCTAAGCCTGAAATCAATTCGCTAAAGACCAAGAACACCAAGGTCTATTGGATTGGCGACTTCCCATTCTTCATGCTGACGTTGGCCCAAAAGCAGTATGTCACCTACCTTCCTGGGGACTTTTTCAAGGCTCGGGAGCTTTTCTACCCAAAGGAGACTGACTCCTTTTTGCCTGGTGACTTTGCTGGCTTCAAGGCCCTCACTTACCCCAAGAATCAGTCGGAATACTTCCCCTCCGACTTTTTCGCTTTGTGGGATGAACCACTTCCACACAAGACAAGGCCTGTCAGAACCTCGAGGCCTGTCTGGGGTTACACCGTCACCAATACCAGGAGACATTCTTACGGTTTTGAGTTGGTGTTATCCAAGCTAATGAAGCTTATGTTTGCTCCATTGTGCTGAATGGTCCATTTGTTCATGGATCATGATATAAATATTAAAAAAAAAAAAAAAAAAAAAAGTTGAAAAAATAGAAAAAAAATAATTTAAGGCTATCGTAGACATTGAAGTTATTCTATTCGTTTACTTTCTATGCATGCTTGTCATCCTCTTGTTTTCAAAAGATAGGCTTGTAGCGTAGTAGGGAGTTTACAGCTATCGTGTAAAGAGTTCCATAACTCTTCTGGACTATCGAAACTGTACTGTACCACTGCCACGAGAGTTTCGTTTCAAAGCGTGATACCAGAGAAGAGCAAACTGCTCTCTGAATCTGTGGATTTAACCTTGTAGCTTTGCTGATCTTTTGTTTCCATGCCTCCTGACCTCTTCATCAAGCAACTCCCTGACCTTGTGACTACCGGCAATGGCTATGCCTAGCACCGACTCCAAATGATCCAATGGCATCTTATCTTCCAAGAGCAACATGGCCAACTTTTCACTCTTTCCAACAACACCGACAGTCAAATTGCTGACATCTCCCTCTTCCAATGTATTGAGGTCTAGAAGTGGGGTTTGGTCATGAAGGCCAACAGTAACGGCCGATACGTAGTCGTAGATGGAAATACCAGCATCTATAAGAGCCAAAGTAATGGCGTTGGTAATGGTGGCCAACATGCCACCATCCTGTGCGAGAACTTGAACACTGATTTCTATGAGTGTTTTGGGGTATAGATGCGTTAGAACACTCTTCTCAAAGGTTCTTTCAAGCGTGGTCTTGAGCTCAATAAGGCGCTTCTCGTTCTTGCTTCTCTTTTTCCTCTCCAACGTCGAGAAACTGGCAACATTGATGTTGATATCTAGCGTGGCATTGTCTTGGTCTTGCTGGGCCCTCGTACGTGGCTCCATTGGACCTTTGACAATACACATGACTTTGGTGTTGCCGTGCTCGACGTATGATGATCCATCAGAGGAGTGTGGATGCGTATTTATCTGACACTCGAAACGGCGCAACTCATTCCACCTTCTTCCATCAATCCGAAGCCCTTCGGGAGAATATAATTCCATGCGAGACATTGATGCTAGTGTTGATTATTATTAGGCTTGAGATTTCTCCAACTCATCTCAGTCGCTGTAATAGAACTGGCGTATCCCACACGTGAGTGAAATCACGTGCACGATTTTGCAACCATTTATTACGCCAAAGCGATGAATTCACCTATGAGCCAGCAATTAACAAGGAAAATAATGGACGATGAGAAGAGAAGCTCGGTAAATGTGCTCTCGCCGAGGAACTCCAATTTGTATGCGAAAAGAAGCCACATACCTTGAGATGCAATCCAAAGAAGAAGCATGAGACTTCCCTTTCTTGCATTCAGCTTTGAAAGCAATTGGGAGGTGGCCAAATAGCTTGGTAGGAAGATAAGGAACCATATGAAGTATTGCGATGTCATGACTTTGTTGAAAGTGACAAAAGTAAGGGTTTGGATGAACAAACATGCCGTGAGATTTCTCCTTGCCAAAACGAGTGGAATAACCAACCCTGAAAGGATGATCTGAGGAGCAAAAGCTGCTTTTTCAATGCTCTGGAGAGCAATAGTGAGAAGGTTCTCTGAGTCGAGGTTTTGAGGCAAATGGTCTTGAGCAGACTTGAGGTAGAGTGCCAAGTTGTATAGTGAGAAGTTGTGTCTGTGATCCAACCGGGTCAAGTGATAAAGGTATGAGTGGTAGAGAAACTCATAGCCATAGAAGTCGTACATGAGGTATGTTGGCACGGCGAACGATGCCAATGTTGCAACAAGATACGTCAAGTTGGTGGTATTAACCCACCCGAGGAAGGGAACGTTCTGCCATGCTTTGATCAACAGAGGTTTCTTTGACGCGAGAAACAACATTATCGATGGCAAATAAATGATTGGGTATATCTTGAAGTGGATGGACAATCCTAGGAAAAGGGCAGACATGATATACTGGTCTCTGAACAAATTGGCAACGGCGAGCATAATAAAACAGGAAAGGACGCTTTCTGATGACCCTCTCGTGCTAATTGTGATGACCATGGGATTGAGAAGCCAAATGGCAGAGAGGACAGTGGTTTTGTTTCTTTGGAAGAAGGTGTCTTTTGTGCTGGAACCTGGAGTCTCTTTCTTGAGAACCTCTGTGATAAGGGCACCTGTGATAATGTCACACAACATGAAAACAGCTTTGCCGTAATGGACCCAATTTCCACCGAATGTCACTGGAAGAAGAATCCAAGCAAGCATTGGCGTATATCTATAAGTCTCTCGTTGGTAGGGCGACTTGTCATCTGCCACATACTTAGCAGCGTCTGAAAACACGACATAGTCAATGTCTGTGTACCTCACGGCCATGTACTTGTCTTGGAAGAGGCCAAACAAGAAGAATCCAATTCTCAAAAGAACACCCAAAATGAAGAGCTGCTCTGTGGTGATTTTCATGGTGAGTTTTGGTGGTGATACTTACACTTTCAAGTCGCGCTGCGATTGAGTATTGACTTACTACTCCATAATGGCGGACCCACAAGAAAAAGTGTACATAGAGTTCGACAACTACGACTGGGAGTCTTTCAAAGAATTCCAGGATGGCCTTTCTGAGATTCTCCAGGGCCACCTAGAACAGCTCAAGGAATCTGACCCCACAGTTGACAGGATCCCAGCTCCCCAGAAACAGCAGCTCATTGACCAGGCCAAGTCATTCTTTTTTTGCTCGCACACTGGCAATATTTTGAACCTTGACGACTACTATGCCTGGAAGAGAAACAATGGCGGTAAAATCACCTATGTGGACGAGCCTGAGTCCCACCCTGAGTCTGCACCTGCCGAAGCGGCAGAGGCACCTTACTCAAACAATTACCAGCACGTTGTCGACCTCATCGTCTCAGGCAAGCCTGTTCCTGGAATCAAGCAAATCCCAGATACAGTTTTGCCTGAACAGAGCTCAAAGTCAGAGGCTCCTATCCGACGCAAGCCATGGGAAACAAACACTGAGGCGCTGGAAGCTACGGTGCTGGAAAACCTCGAGAAATGAGTCTATAATGAATCTAAATAGGGGAATTGAAAACAGCTTAATGCAAGAACCTCATGACGGCCTCAAAAGCAGCAAGTGCCGCCGCATTGGCTGGGAAAGAACGCAAGATGGACGGACCGAAACCTCTGGTAAAACCTGCGAGTCCTTTCTCACGATAAATGTGTTTCACGGCGTCTGTGTAGCGAGGGTATTTCTTGTGCTCTTTCAATGGACTGTCAGTCATGATGGTTTGCTTGACAACGTCAGCAGGATAGGCAAAGATCCAGAATACTGTTGCAGAGAGGCCGCCAGACCAGAAATTAATCGCTGCTGGTGACATCTTGGTGTTTTCATTGAACCAGTTGGTAATGAGCTCGTACGAGCCCCACCAGAAGATGAAGTTGGTTCTGAACACCATGGTACTGAATAGACCAGTGTACCATGTCAATGGCGAAATCTTCCAGAGCTTCTTAGCCACATCGAGTGGACCTGTGTAAATTCTCGTTTTAGCGTCGTATTGGACCTGTAGTCTAGCCTTGAACTGCTCTATTGGGGCAGCTACAAAGGAGACCGTCCAGCCACTCCCTAGACCAGCAATTATATGGCCCGAAAGCGGCAACTTCTTTTCCTCCGGATAGAGATTCTCTTTCACAAGTCTGCGATATAGGTGGAGTGATCCAAGCATCACAGAGTCCATAAGGACCCATCCGACCAAGGGAGGTGTGAATCCTTTGTAAAAACCCTTGATACCTTCGCTTTTGAATGTCTGCCAAACACAGTCCATAGGACCCTTGAACCTGCCCTCTGACGTTTGTAGTCTCACCTTGACCGTGTCGAATGGATGCCCGACGGCGTTTTTCGTCACGCCTGAAAACATACCGGCGATAAAGCCTAGGTATTTCGGAGGAGGCGGCTTTTTTTCATGTTCAGTCATGTTTGAAGTGGCAGGTTGTGGTTAACACTTTCACACTGACTCGGTGCATATCGGTGAAAAATTCGCCGGTACCGGCCTCGCGCTACCGGTAGAGGCTGCAAAGCGGAATTAGCGAGAGAGGATGAATATTCAATTGAATTATGGGCAGTTGGGAGTCGATTTTATTTTGTGATAATAGAAGATTAAAGGGGTCAGAACATTCAATTCTCGATTGAACTAGAAACTTGGGCGGCCAGGCGGTTCCCATAATAAAATAGGCGACGTGCCTCGAGGCCCTAACAACTACAAATTTACAGGGCATGTTTGTTTTGATTTTTTTTTTTATTGCTAACAGGCCCATGTTTGTACTCCAATATCGGGGTCAACTTGAAAAAATGCTTGAAGCTATCTCGGACCTAAGTCAGCAGGATTGCAACGAAGCTTTATCCTAGCCTCAAAAGCGAACTAGGGCCGCGTAAAGGTCCTCCATTTCTCTAGAGAACCGATTTCGTAGAGGAAGCACAAGTAGAAAAACCTCTTCACAGAAATTGCAATGGTCGAAAATTGCTCGATTGAAGGGTCGGAGACCGTTTCGCTGAATGCTGTTAGATTTCCTTCTCAAGCTCTTGAAGGATGGGCAGAGCAAAGCCATCTTCTTGTGATACTCCTCGATCCTTGAGTCAATTGCGCTCAAGACACGAAGATCAGCGCATAATCTGATTCGGCGAGCAGCAATTTGATTGTGTGTGGAGTACATTTGGTAAGTCAATGACTGTAGGGTGGTTATTTGCGCCATTAGAGCTCTTCGTGTGGCTGGAGAGCCTTTGAAGTCACGGTTTATAGTAAACTCCTTCATTAATCTTCGACGAAAAATGATGTGGTTCTCGAATTGCTCCTTCATCATCTTCAGGCACCGCATCATCGTCAGACTGTGATTGATGTAGCTTTCGGATATTTCGAGAAGCCTTTGGTTCACTTTGTCGTTAAGATTATCGAGCTCTGAGTTCAAAACACTTAAAAGAGCACTAGTTCGGTTTCTTTCATTCGTTTTGTTGCAACTTCCTGTTTGCGCATTCTCCTGCTCGATATAAGATATCATTTGATCAATCTTGATAAAGAGCTTTTTTCTTGGAGTGCCATAAAAGATTGCAGGTCTTATGCCTCTTGGGCGTAATCTTGACAGCCTCCGCCGTAAGATGGAGCTTGAGCAAAGCATCTGCTGTTCCTCAACAAACTTCTTGAGAGTTTTGAAGCTATCTGGCTCGATTGGTAGTTGATCGAATACCTTCAACTCCTCATGGAGCCCGTCAGAAGGAGGAAAGGAGCTTGGGGTTTGGTTCGAATGAGTTGGGGTTACCGGCCTCAAGGGTCCTTCGGTCGGGAAGCTTATGCGAGTTTGGAAAAACTGCTTCTCAAATTCTAGTGCCTTCTTGGTAGGACTTCTCGTTGGTACCTTTGGGGAAGTTTGTAGGCCAGGAGTCCGACCCAAATCCTGTTTGGCAGAGCTTCTGGGCTTTTTGAAGCTATATTTAAACCCTCTACAAGGCATGGGCGCATCTGCAAAGGCGAACATCTTGCGCTTAATCTTGTCAGTGAGCAACTTGATCTCGGCTCTAGGGTGTCTGAAAAGCTCTTTCATATGGTACTTCAACCCATATTTGATATCTAATCGCTCCTCGTCAGCAAATGGTGGCATCAATTGAGCTGCATCGATGACAGCTCGACTACCTCTCTTCATGGAGGCCTTTAGGGAATGATCCCTTTTCAAACTCTCTTGGAGACGGCCGATGATCTTGGCATGATTATAGCCTTCGATGTGTGGTTGGGAAAGATTTTCTGTGGTGTGGGAAATTCTGGCGGTATGACTCTGAAGGGGGTGGTAAGCCTTTGTGTGATTCAAATTCGTCATGATAATAATATTAGTGTGCTGATATTCTGAGGGCGGAAATGAAGGTGAATTAAATAATGAAGCAGTCAGGCTTCAATATTCTGATATAGATGACATATTTGGTAGCGTCATGCTTTGGTAGTCCAAGGAAAGTAAGTATAGGAAGTACAGAAAAAATATTTGTCACATACTGAACCCAAGAAGGAAAGTTTGTGATGACTGGAAAGAAATTCAGAAAGTGATTTGCTAACAACAAAAATTAGCCCCAACTTTTTGTCATTCTTTGACTTATCCATGTAATTTCGTGTTTGGGTGCAGAATACTGTTCTACCTAGAATCATGGGAGGGACAAGCAAGATTTAAAAAGAGCAAAAGAAGATTAGGTCAGCTAATACTTGATCACTTGATACGTAGAGCTGAAGCTGCTTTTTTCGAACTATTTTGTTGAACTACAGGAGTTAGTATGTCGCAGTTGTCACAGACGTGCGATGCGATCAGAATTTCGCAGCCAATTCTACTCACTTCCAACTTCACAAACTTTCAGGAATCTTCTTTAATACACCGATTGAGAGAACCTTGTCGTTGTTGTGGGCGTTTTTAAACCGTTTCTGAAACCCAACATCCATCGAAATGATTGGCTTCGAATGATAAATCCCGTGCCCACACAGCAGTTACCACAGTGTAGTGTATAAAGTGTGCGAGCACTATAATCGTAGTATCAACTGTACCTTAATCAGCATCTTCTTCGAGGGATATGAGTCAATCACCGGTGAAGAGAGAGCCAGGCGTCAAGAAGGAGAATCAGTCTCCCCAAATGCTGCCTGCTCCAAGGCCTGCTGCCGGAGGCGACTGGAATATGATTCCTTTGAAGGCTTGCACTCAGAACGATTTGCAAGACACCAGGAATCATATCATGAAGTTCCAGACAAAGCAGGACGTTGACATCATGAAAAACTTCACGAAGCCTGTAAGACTACACAGAAAGGACCCTAGGAATATTCAGTTTCAACTCACGCGAGAAGAGATTGATCGTCGAAAGAAAGAAGGCAAGGAACGAGGTGTGGACTTGTTACAAGACCCAGAGGAGATCGTCTTGGATGAAAACGGAGAACCAACTGCTACCAAGATGGACATGTCTCAGGTGGCCCCAGATGGCGGTGCTCGTAAACATCGCAGAAACATGTTTAAAAGAAAGACAAAACAGGTTCACATGATGGATGAACAGAAAAGAAAGCTCCGTTATGAAGAATACTACCCCTGGGTCATTGAGGACTACGACGGAAAGAACGTTTTTGTGGGTAATTACGAAGGCGGTCTGACCGATAGTACTCACGTTCTTTTCGTATTCGATAAAGATGGCTTCAAGATGGTTCCTGCTGAAAAGGTCTACAGATTCACGCCTAGAAACAAGTACGCAACTTTGACCTTAGAAGAAGCCGAAGCCAAAATGGAGAAGAACCAGTCTGCTCCTCGTTGGCTCATGAAGCACATGGACGAGGGCGAAAGCTCTGATCGTAGATTTAAGCGCAATGGAACCGGCAATCAGTTTGGGTCGCCAGTAAACCCATCTGCTAGAAGCGCCTCTGCGAACTCGCGTATGCGTACGGTCCAGGGTGGCTCATCCCTTAATGACCGTGATTCAGATCATGATGAGTTGGATTTCGACGAGGAATTCGCAGACGATGAAGAGGCTCCTATCATGGATGGTGCTGAAGAAGACAACAAGTTGTCTGAGAAGAAAATGAAGAAAGACATGTTGAAAGCGGCTCATTTGGGAGGCCAGCTGGATGTGGGCGATAGCGACGATGAGATAAATGACCTCTTTGAAGTTGAAAAGTCAAGAAAGGTTGACAAAGAAGGAAAGAAGCTTAAGAAGGTGCTACATAAGACTGAAGGTGGTGTTTACGACAGTGACGACAATGAGATTCAGAACCCCTACGTATCGCAATCGGATTTGGAGAGCGAGGAAGAATCAGAGCCCGAAGTCACAGTCAAACAGGAGCCCAACGATGGTTTGTCCGATCATGCCATTAACAGGCCCCGTACAATGTATGTTACGAGCATCAACGATGGCTTTGTCGTTATTCGTGCCTCCAAGCAATTCTTGCAAGGATTCCAACCAGGTGAATGGAACCCTCACATTCGCAAACGTGCTCGTTCTGTCGAGTCCCATAGTGCGTCAAAGAAACAACGCAGGGAAGACTCCCCTACTGCCAAGAGTGCAAGTGCCCTGCCAGTACCAGAGGCTCCTGGAGGAACCAATTTGGAGGACACAGGTGCCAACGGCGAGTTAGTAACCACTAGAGAGGTATTAGACATTGTGAGGAAACAACCGTTGGCTACCAAGGAGCTCTTGTTGAAGTTGAAACACAGAATAAGCATGCACAAAGACAACAAACTCCGGATCATCAGTATTGTCAAAACTAATCTCAAATTGGTGGATGGACAGCTTCGTCTTAAAGAAGAATAAGAAAGAGATAGCTCTTTGAATAGCATTTAATGATACACCCGACTATTTACCTAAGCAATCTCGACGATCTTGTCGTCATCCTCATCACTCTCCACATCCATGTCGTCCTCAGCCTTTGGAGCCGCTTCGTCTCTCATCAAAAGCTGCACCAATCTGTCACAGAGATCAGCAATGGACTCTGAATTGACTGCTTTGTGAAGCTCTCTAATCAATGGGTAGACAGCCTTCTCTCTGAGATGCTCTCTCAATTCCTTTGTGGTACACAATAGAAGCAAAGACTCGAGATGTGTGCAAATGATGGATTCCTCAGGATCTCTCTTCTTGTCTGGAGGCAAAAGTTGAAGCTCTTCTGGGAGGTCAAAAATCTCATCCTCGCTTATTTCCTCTGGACCTGCAATTGGCAACAAGAGGTATGGCAATAAGTTAATGTTCTCATCCTTCACCAAAGGCTCGTGCTTCTCGACATCAAAAAGGGAGTTTTTGATGGTCGAAGCAACACCCTCACGTCTGACCTTGGAGTCGTACTTTTCAGTGAAGACGAGAAGTTTGGAAATGGGCACAACGCCATCATAGGCCTGTTCAGTAACAAAATAGTCCCTTCCTTTTCTGAAACGGGAAATATCAGCAAAAAAGTAGGCGAGATAGTCAAAGTCGGCATACTTGTTCAAGCTGCGGTCTGCACCTTTGACAAAGCAGTCCATCAAACAGTCCATGGCGTTGGCAGAAGCGAAAACCTTCTTGGCTTCTTCACTTCTGCTGACTGTGATATCAAATATCTTTGTAATGGAGTCGTTCTTGGCCAAGTTTGCGAGGAGAATACACATCAAGTCGGTAGCTGTATTCGAAAGTCTAGTGATTTCTGAAACCAAGAAGCCGAGGTAGTCAACGTCATCAACGATAAGCTTTCTCATTTCCTCATCGTCACAGAGATTGGCCAAAATCGTGACTGACTGGCTAACCGTGGTTTTACCCGAGTCCTTAGAAAGCTTCTTAAGATCTGTAATGGCAGTGTAGTTATCATAGGCAAAGACCTTTTGCTGCGGTCCAGTGGAGTAGCCCACCAAGTTATCCAAAGCAATCTGGACAACGGCTGGTTGAGGAGAATGCAAGAAGCCAACAAGTTCTTCCAATTCACTTGGCATGATATGTAATTATGTTAATGGTAAGAAAGTGAAAGGTGGATATATATTACGGTGCGCTTCGATAGCGATGAGCATCGCACTATACACTAAAACCACACTACTGCGCAAGCTGATCAACTACTTGCATGTAGTTGTAATAGAAAGCGATAATCAGAAGGTGTCCGTCGAAATTGGTCTTTTCGTCAACCGAGTGGATGTTCAGGTGTGGGTTTGGAAGACCGGGTGCGTATCTGAAGATGTTACGGGTCAAGTCCCAGTACCACCTGGTGTCGGTGTTACCAGTCATAAGAGATGGGGCGAAAACAAACTCCTTAGATTCACCAGCAAAAATGACATCTTCGTAGAAGTGACGAAGGGAACCCCCAAACAAGCTCCAAACTTCGTCCTGAGTTGGTGTCACTGGAGCTGGTTCCAAGCCTTGTCTAAGAGTATAGTTGAAGTAGCCGTGCTCGGTTGGCTCATAAATGGTCTGACCTTCAAAGACCAATCCCAATTCGTGCTTCTCGGCAATCAGTTTGATCTGTCCCAAAACCTTTTCAGAAGTCGATTTTACCAGCTCCTCGACAGCGATTCTGTGGTTCACTAAGACGGACGCATGTTCAGGCAAGGCGTTTGATTTGACACCGCCGAAAATGATATCAATGGCCTGAGAGGTGGTCACAAGGAACTTTTGAGAGACTTGATTTCTAAGGTACTTCAAAAGAGACTCGTTTGCCTTGGAGTCGTAATGGGCCTTCAAAATATTCTTACGCAAGTCATTTTCAATCAAGGGAGAGTGTTCCGCCAAACACTGCAATTGGCTCAAAACAGGATTAGCATTGGTGATGACACTCTCAAACTCGGCATCCTCGATGTCACTGAGAAGCTTAGCCAAAATTCCGATAGAAGTGTGCTTTGGCGGCACAGAAGAGTGGCCACCTGGAGTGTACAATTCGATGAACGAATCAACGTAACCCTTCTCGCCTGTAGCAGGCAAAATCAAGTTGAGACCCTCCATTTCTTGGTATCCCGACGTTCCCTCATCAACAATTTGAAGCATCGAGTCGGGGCCATACTTGCCCACCAAATGCTTAGAGATCTGACGTGCACCAGAACCACCAGCCTCTTCGTCATATCCAAAGGCCAAAATGATAGTTCTTTCGGGCGAGAACTTGCCCTCAGAAAGCAAAAGCTCGACAGTCTCGAGCAAGCCGATAAGCAAATCCTTGCAATCCGACACGCCTCTTCCGTACAAGAACTTACCATCGTAGCCACCAGTGAAGGGTGGGAAAGTCCATTGGTCCAAAGTCTCCTTCTGAACAGGAACAACATCATAGTGGGCAGTCAAAAGCAATGGCTTCTTATTTTCGTCCTTGCCCTTCCAAGTGTAAACCAAGCCAAAGCCGTTCACTTTATCAAGGCTCAATTGCTCGTGAACCTTTGGAAACGTCTTCTTCAAGTACTTCTGGAAGTCCTGGAAGTGTTTCCAATTTGGCTCGATCTTCAACAACTCGTCAATGGAGTCGACCTCCCATGGACGGGTCATTTCATCATAAATCTCAGTAGGATACTTCACGGCACCGAGTAACTTCTCCATCGACTGGTTGCGGAATTTGGCATCATGGAGAATGCGGTCCACGGTATCGCTCTCGTAGACAAAGTCCGAGAAATTCACCTTTTCCACAATTGGACAGAGGGAGTCAGGATTCTTTCCATTGTCGCCAGAGAGCCTTTGGAAGGTATCTCCGAGGTAGCCGTGGGTGTTCAAAATTCCGCTCAATACGTAACAAGAAACACCGACTAAAAGGAGGCTCAATGACCACACAAATTTGCAGTTGCGCCTCTTTGGGGCCACATTGCCATTTCCATAAATTGGAAGCTCTTTTTCGGAACCCATTGCTTACGAGTAAGGAAAAAAAAAAAACGTTGTCTTATCAATTGCCAGGAATTAGGCGCGGAAAAACAACGCAAGGTTTTCTTATCAGTTGCCAGGAATTAGGTGCGGATTTCACACATTTGACACTTATTGTTGCGAAAAAGATTACACTAAGTTGTTTAGAAAAGCTACCCTACTTTGCAACCCGGATCCTTCCCTAATCGAGAGGCCATGTCGATAATCAGAGTCTGACGTCTAGAGTCCCATTTGTCATTAAACACAGGGCCTTTTTCTCATCTTTTGAGCTATCCAGACGAATCTTCAATAGTTGCGACCTTTTCACGTGGCATTACTACATTGAGTCTTTCCATGCCACTTTTACTGATTCCTATACCTGTTCAGACTCTACCGTCCCCTAATGGGAATGTTCCTGAGTCCTTGGCTGGATCCAATTACTCTCTACTGCTTACACTGGTACTACCTGCGATGCGCTGCATGTTAGAGTAACGTTGCAACATATATACATTCGGTATAGACAGTGCGCTTGATCTAAAATTGCGCAAACCACTGAACCTGATCGGAGATGGTCTTAGTCATAGCATACTTGACCGCTGGATCTTTGATGTCACCCCTTACAGCGTAACCATGCGCAACACCAGAGAACAAATCAAGCTGGTATCTGGCCTTGATCTTGGCCAAAGCCTCCTCGGTTTGGTGTCTCAACTCCACAGTAAAAATAGGGTCAGTCTCGGCAGCAGAAATAAGAACAGGCTTCTTGATTGCCTCAACCTCCTCAATTGTTACGAAGGAGGGGTGTGCCAATGCTGCGGCAGTGGCGTATCCGTCAGCTGCAATCTGCTGGATGGCATACTTGGCACCGAAACAGTAGCCGATGACACCCAAGAAGGCCTCGGAGCCAATCTGCTCACGCAATGGTTTCAAGAAGCCTTCGACGATAGGCTTGGTGATCTCTTGAGAATGCTTCTGCAACCATGGACCAAGATCACTGTAGGTGGCTGGAACAGGGTCGTTCTTCAAAATGTCAGGAATGTACACCTTGTAGCCGCCCAACTTGGCCAATTGATCGGCAACTAAAAGAGTGTTGTTGAACTTGTGACCGTGAATGTCAGTCAAGATCACGATCACTCTCTTGGAGTTTTCAGAACCAGTCACGTAGGTATCCAAGCCAAAGACATTCTGGTGGTTACCCAGAGGTGTACCTTCGTGGAAGTTAGACTCGATACAACAAGCGCCTGGAGGATTGGAAGCCATTGTATGAATAGAGATTGTTGATTTGGTAATGTCAGCGAAGAAAAAGAAGCTATGGTTTAAATAGGAGTACTTATATACTAATTTGCGGGAATGTGCGCATGAATTCGGTGCTAAGATACACTCATCGCCGAGCTCAATTTGCGGTTCCTGCAAACTAGAACCGCTCAGCGGTTTCTTGCAGTATGTCACTTTGTCTATGCATTCGGAGAAAGCATGTCAGCCTTCACGAGTGCATGAATCTGTTGGTTAGTTTTTGTTTTCGTAGTGAAAAGTCTGAAAAATACATACATCTTGGATTGAAGCGTGGATGAATTGTCTGACCTCAAGTGCAAGCCACACTTTGATCATGCTAGAAGTATCCTCGTCTCTCATAATCTCCCTTCCTTCTTTCAGGGCTCCGAGCTTTCTGAGAACAGGCAAAGAGCTGCATAGTTAGTATTTTTGTCATTATAATCAATAGGTGTTTTTTTCATTGTGCCAAAAACGGCAAGGTGTTCTCCGTGGGGAACCCAAAAACAAAGGCGTATACGAACCTTGCAAATAAATCTAGTTCAGGGTCAAGTTGTCTTCCGATACCCTCCAAAAGTAGAATAGCCACTATGACGGTGATAAAGTCTCCTTCCATTCGGACGTGATGCGAGCGCACCATTCCAAGTACCTGGTCTAAGAGATCGCCAATGCTAATGTTACCCAAAGCAAAAGTTCTTTGTTTCATGCGGTCAACCAACTTCTCGACTTTCAAAGCAAAGATTTCCTTGTTGATGGCAGTCTCCGGTGTCCTTGAACGTTCCACCATCAACTCGCCGGCGAGGTAACCATCGAACTCAGACAATGCTTTGAACAAGTCAATAAAATTGACACGATCAGTGTGATTCAATTCGGTAATGAGACCAACGTCAAGAAAGCAAATTTCTGCATGGTATCCCAGGTCATAGAGTTCTTCAAGCCTCTTCACCCAGGCCTGTCTATCATCGCCCAATGCGAGAAGATCTTCTGTGATTCTATTGGTCTCTTCTTCGTTACTGGTTTTAACAATCTTATACTCCTTCTCGTGGCGGTACAACTTATTTTTGTAGAACCTGATAAGCATGTTACCTGGATGAAGATCGGCGTGAACAAAATTATCCAAGATGAGCATTTGTAAAAATGCATCGAGACCTTTGTCACTAATCTCTTTAGAAAGATTTTTTCCAAAGTTCTCCTTGAGGTCAAGCATCTTGCTTAATGGGATAGCGTCAATATACTCTTCCACAAGAACATCCCTTGTGCTAAAGTTCAAGAACGGCTTGGGGAAGTGAATGTCCAAACGATTTTTAAAGTTGTGTCTAAATTTTGCTAGATTGAGGGCTTCGATTCTCAAATCTAATTGTAATCTCATCAATACGGAAAATTGCTCCACTTCGTCAGGAAGAGAGAGCCACTCCATTGTGGGAATAGCGTTGATGACAGAAGCGAAGAAACTCATAATCTTTAAATCACGGTTGATCTTCACTTCCACATTGGGGTGCAAAACCTTAATGGCAACTTCCTGCTTCTTCGTGATGAAGCTGCTTGGCTCCGTTACAATAACTTTATCGAGGAATTGTTGGTGCTCATGAGCAGCTGGGTCAAGTGAAAGCTGGACGGTGGTATCATTTTCCTGTTTGGCACGCTGAATTGCCTTGTCTGACAATTTGGCGAGGTAGACCTGCGCAATTGCGCCAACCCCCAATGGCTTCTCTCGGAACTCTTCAAAGATTTCCTCGAATGGCATGTCAAAGCTCTTGCTCAATATCTTCTTGGTCTCAGATAACGAATGAGCCTTTGCGTTGGAATGGAGGTTGGAGAGCTCCTCACACATCTCCTTTGGAAAAATGTCAGTTCTGGAGGCAGCCCATTGACCCAATTTGATAAAAGAGGCGCCAGCAGCCTCAGAGGCCCATCTTAAGTATCTGAACCAAAGCTTGGCCCCGCTTCTGACATAAGTTCCTGTCTTTCTGTCTTTCTTTCCAAACCAGCAGATAGGTGATGCGAGGAGCACTGGCATAAATATCGATGTGAGTTCCACAAACCTTATGATGGTTTTCAACGGGTCTATAATGTAGTCAATGACGACAAATTGTAGGCGGAAGAACATTCTAGCAAGGAATGGCCCCTTGGTTATTCTCTCTCTTCTATAATCATCAAACAAGTCCTGCTCTTCTTTCTGAGAGGCCGCGTAAAGACCGTTTTCGAAGGTGTCAGCTGTCTCAATGGGCTTTAGACCATGTATGCTTGTATCGACCGGATACACCTCGTTCAAAATAGGCGACTTCCATACGAGGACAGCCATTGAGGCTGACAATGCAAATGTAATGCTGTATTTGTTTCCCTGGGCTTGTTCATGGTGCCCTTGGTGTTGATGACTATGCTTGCCATGAGAAAACTGTCTAATCAGTTGGCACGGCTTGATAAGGGAAGGTCTTATTGGAGGGGCAATTGGTGACCGATGGTGCAACAACAGGCCTCTAGCAAGACCTAAGCCTCTCCATTTAAGAAGGTATTGTCTCATCGCAATGAACGGACGGTAGTAATTGGCTAAAGTAGGTTGATGTGCGTAGGTTATTCTTGATGTGCGAAGGTTGCTTAGCCAAGACTATACATTACCTGGACGGTAATAAAATCGCATAAGACTTATTTATTATATTATGCATAGCTGGAGTGAGTAAATTATTTAAAGGGAACTCAAGTGGTTCCTGATTATTGAGACCCAAAGGTACACTGTTGAGGTGCCTTTGGGATTTGTCCTTTCGCCTCTTCTAGCAACGATGCCATCGTGTGCGTTGAACAGGTCATGGTATACAGCTATCTTTTCCCATGAGAGCAGATTGAGGTTTTCGATGATTTGTTTCTGATTCTCCGAGATGGCTAGTTTGGTATCTTCCGTAAAAAGAGGGAATTGTGAATAGTCTGTGACGGAGAGTTTGGCTGCATGAGTCTTCATGATTGAATCGTTTATGGCAGCATCTATGTCAACAGAATTCTCTTTTTCTCAAAAAAGATGCAAGGTAGGAGGTAGCTGGTTTCTTGTCTGAATCTGACAAATCCGACTCAACCAGAGATATTTGCGCTTCCTCGCTCAGGGACTGGAGATCCTCCTTTCCTGCGTCCTCTTTTGAACCCTCTTGTTTGTAAACCTCCGATTGCTTCCCATGGAGCCTGCTTTCTGCGTACAAAACGTTCTCCATACCATGCTCTGTAAAGGAGGATGTGTCGCCCTTGAAGGACTCGTGTTTTGCTAGTTCATGACGCTCTTTTCTTCTTTCTTCTCCACGCTGTGCATTTTCGGCATTGACCTCGCCATCACCAAACACAGAGCTTTTTACCTCCTTCCAGTGACTCAAGATGTCGGGTCCACTCAGAAATTTGACTTTTATCAAGGTATACAAGGACACAACCAGCGACAAACAAAGAATGACAGGAATATAAAAGGGAATGAGTATGGAGGCAGCGACTATTATGACAGAATACCGGACGAGCTTATTACGTCTTACAAAAGAAGTTGCCTCTTGAACATTGTCTGGCGGTTTGCCCAGTGTTTCAACTCTGCATGATCTCTCCAAGTCGACGAACTTGGGCCTCACCAAAACGCCTCCAATTTTGGAAGAAGGTAAGTCTTTGAAATATTTGACTTTGAGTTTGCCCCAGTGATCGAATGGTGAATGTTCAGTGATGAAGCTTGTGTAAAATGCCACGCTTCTATCGTTCTTGATGTTGGCCAAAAGCACCCGCTTTTCAAAACACTCCAAACCCTTGAAGTAAATAGAGTCGGGTTTGCTCATCTCTACCAATAAGGGATTTCGATCTGCTATGAAGAGCTGGAAGCCAGTAACACCTAAAATGAATTTTCCGACAATGTTTGCTACCTTATCAAAGATATGATCTCTGAAAAAATGTACCCCTACATGGGGTGTTGCAAACGTACAGAAGACAACCGGCTTGACTGAATCAAAGAACCCCATTTCATAGAGCCTGCCAACCACATTTCTCGAGATCAAGCCACCCAAAGAGTAGCCGACTATACTGATCTTCGTAACATTGCAGCCCTCTTTTTGTTTTAAAATTTCCATTTCGTAAAGAATTTCGGCAATCACTTTCTCGGCGCATCTCGAAATACCGTCATACGTCTTCCAGAAACGAAACGACAGTGGCTTCAAAGTGACAATTCTTTCTTTCGAAACGTCCTTTAGTGAGTGTTTGATTGCCTTTTCCACCGTCAGCATATGTGTGGGGCTCCCCCAAAGTCCATGTACAAGAACGAATAAATGAGCGTCATTCTCGGCCATACTTCCCTAAACCTGGTCAAGAGACGATTTTCACAAAAAAAGGAAGGATATCACGATTCGGTCAGATTTTCTTGATTAAATACATCTCGCGATAGGAGATTGTGTCTCTAACGCGGCCCCAGTGCAGGCGATAGACCCTTATCTTGCTTCGTGATAACAGATCCTAGCATTGCCAATTGAAGAAGGTTTTGAATAAATTAGTCATCTGAATTTGAAAATTTGATCCTCTTGACCAGAATGGCTTGAAGACCTATATGTCTGTAAATCGACAACTATCGATCCATTACATTCTCACTATCACATGCTCATAACGCATTCTACTAACAAAGATGCAAGAAATACTCCTTGGCCGACTCAATGAACAATCACTTTTCTTAATAAAATTTGATGTCTTGTGTGTCACTTATATACCGCAATCAATCGAGTACTCATTTATATATTTTTGTGCTCAGTGACCCCTGATCTGCTCTTGGCTGCAAAGTCTGAGTGCCAAGCTACTGGTACTCATTAAGAACCAAACTACTGATGAGTTGATTTCAGCTCTCTGCTTCACATCCTTTGAAGGAGGAGAGGTTAAACTTTTGAGGGTGCAATTGCTTATAGCACAACATTTCACGGATGGTCTCCCACTGTACTCCCGCGTCTCAAATATCTCGAGAATGATCACATCATTTACTCATCTGAAAACTTTGGTGATTATTTTTTTATTTCTTGTCGTTCGAACTCCATGTCCTAGAAGCAATAGGCTCACAAAGGTGGAGTAAAATAAAGGACGAGCTCACAGTGTTATTCATCTTGTCGCATGCTCAGAGTTGGGACGGCTCAAGGGTTTCACATCACTTACGCAAAAGTGAACACTACTATTGGACCATGCTTCTTCTTTAGCCGGCCGCTGACTGAATCCTTCACTCAACGGCGATAAAAATGGTCAAGAGTTCTGTGCAAACAGATCGTTAGCAGCAATACTTATTCCGACAACAACTCATAAACTCAAAGTCTTTATGAACGATGTCATCGCTTTACAAATTCGTTTATATATTTCAAGCATTTTTATATTTTACCACCTCTACGATTTTTCATGTATTGGCTGAACCAGTGGTGTCCGTCATGTACAGCAGAGATGTACGGGTGGTGGCGAGCACCAATATCAGTCTTACTTTGGTGTCTACTAGATCTCGAACTTTTGAACAACAGATGTCCACAATTGCCTCTGAATACAGTGCAGAGAAGGTTTCTGTACCTATTGAGCATAGATTTAATCCCTACTCTGACAATGGAGGAACTGTCCTAGGGATTGCTGGCGAGGATTTTGCGGTATTGGCTGGAGACACTCGTATCGTCTCAGGCTACTCTATTGATTCTCGTTATGAACCTAAAATATTTGACGTGGGCGATGATATTGTTATGACAGCCAATGGTTTTGCTGCTGATGGCTCTGCCTTGATTGACAGGTTCAAGTCTCAGTACAAGTGGTACAAATTCGACAACAACAACAAGAAATTGACAATTAAATCTGCTGCAAGATTCATTCAGCATCTATTGTACGGAAAGAGATTCTTTCCGTACTATGTGAGTACTCTTATTGCTGGTTTGGATGAGGAAGGCAAAGGTGCCGTGTACTCATATGACCCAGTAGGCTCCTATGAAAGAGAGCAGTGCAGGGCTGGTGGCGCCGCTGCATCCTTGATAATGCCTTTCCTTGATAATCAGGTCAATTTCAAAAACCAGTACGTTCCCGGGACAGATGGTAAAGATAAGAAGCCTTTGAGATATTTGAGTTTAGAGGAGGTCTTGAAGTTGGTGAAAGACGCCTTCACTTCGGCAACTGAGAGACACATTTACGTTGGTGATGGCTTGGAAATTTTTATTGTGACAAAAGAGGGCGTCAGGAAAGAGTACTTCCCATTGAAGCGCGACTGATCAAGTCGGCCGAAATCAAGGATCACTTCATCTATAGGAATCATATCAATTTTCAGACTGGCAACTCAAAGCTTTTTCCCTGCATGACTTTAGTGTAGTATATGTAGAAGAAGTCGGAATAAACAAGTGTTTGGACGACACCAGCAAGGAAGGCAATGTAGTCAAAATGCAGCTCCGTGAAGAATCTGTAAATCCAGTTAGGGATATACAATGCTCTGTAAAGCCCCAAAGCAAAGATATAATGCGTAGTGATGTTTTCAGCGGAACCAGTTCTTTGCAACATGAAGAGTTGTGGAAGAATTGCACCAGCTTCTATCCATAAGGAAAACGACCAGAGCACTTCTTTGAAGGTGTATTTGTGCGTGAAAATGAAGGATAAAATAGCAGCGGCTCCAATGATGTATCTGGCCGGAAAGGTATCAATATTCTCCCGAATGGACTTGGTATACTTCACTGACATAAGGTAGACAACATAACAGGACGAAGCAATGAAAAATATTTTCATGAGAGTGTTATACAAGGAAATGTAGGTGGTGAACAAATCCAAGTAACGGGTGACAAACACCAACACATATAAGAGTTGAGTTTTTAAGGACAAACCATTCACTGACTTATTCTTCTCAATGGAGTATAACAAGATAAGTATACTTGCTAAATGCAGAAGGTCTGCAACGAATCGGAAGATATTCATAACAATTTGTGTCTATCCCAATAACGTATCGACAATCTAAAAGCTGTCGCAGTTTGTCAATGCTTACTTGTTGTTGTCGGCCTGCAGGAAGAGGCTGAAACCTATGGAATCCAGAGGTCAAAACAGCTTACAAAAACTGTGGAATTATTACTTGATCAATGCAGTAGCAACATACTCGCGACTTTTCACTATTGCTTCCTCAACTGTAGGTCATAGCTCTATGTGGCGAAGAAGCTCCTCATACTCCAGGTCCATATCTACACTTTCTCGGGTCAACTTGCCCACATTCATGCCTGGTTTGATTTGCTTGTGACCTTCATAGCTCCCGGAAGATACGTGAGCTTCGAGGTCCTCGAGAGATTTGAAAAAATAGAAGTCTTGCCTTTCCTTAGTGTTTTTCAAAAAGTCGTTCAAGTCCTCCTCTTCGAGGTTATTGTTCGTTAAGGCGTTAGTTGAAAACGAGTTAAACGTTTTGAGGCCGCCTTCCGAGATCAAAATCAAGGACGGAAAGTTGCTTACTTGGTACCTCTCCAATATGTCACCACCGGTCTCATCTGCAAAGACAACACTAAAGGTTATATTGGGATGCAGTTGGGCTACTTGCAGAAAGAAATGACTGGGGTAGTAATAGTTCCTCCATTCAGGGCTTGATTTGGAGACAATAGCTATGAGAACATTGTTTTGTTTGGGGAGCATCTGGTCAAGCTGATTTACAGAGCTCAAGATCTCAAATGGCAAATCAATGGTACCATCGTTTGGTGCCGCCGAAGAGAATTCCGCTATGAATTGCGCAAGATTAGAAAGCGTCCTTGTCTCCCGGAAGTGTGCAATCTTCTTTTGATGAGCATCATATAGCTTGATAGTGGGGAAGCTGGTCACCCCAAATAGGTCCGCAAGCTGGTTATTTTTATGCCCATTGATCTTTGCAAACGTGAGGTCGTCATTGTGGTCATAAATCCCATTCAAGTAGACAAAGTCTGGGTCGAACCCATTACAGTAAACGCAACCTGGGGTATAGAAATAAAGCAATGTGTAGCGGGATTCCAATATCTCATTGATGGAGCTGACTTCTATGATCTTAGAGAGGGCAAGGCGTATCCAGAGAAGCCATAGTATGAGTTTCCTCATGTGTTGAATTTATGAGAAATCAATCACCGAGTCATCACGCTTAAAACATTCGCGCGAAATCGGCTTCAAGCGTGGTTATCTCAACAGGGTTCACCGTTATTCAAGTGAGATGTGCTTAAGCCTCCTAATTGACAGAGAACTTTGTTGGCGTTGGTTTTCCGAAGCAGGCTTGTCCCCACGATTTGGTGCAGCTGCACGGCTGGTTGGTGCGTTAAGTCGACACAATAGGAAATGGCTTGGTACCGTTGGGATGGGGCATTGAAGGCAGAACGGCGTATACCGGAGTTCCCAAAAAGTGGTCATTTACAACCGCCCTCCCAGAGCTCATTTTGCCCTCAACGCCAAGGTTACAAGATCAAGGGACCGTATTTGGTTTAATTACTTACATAACGACAGAGCTTTTACGCAATCGAGAAGAATATTCTCACTGGATCATTACTCCAGATCACTGATCTCAATGTCTGATCCTGATCACGCATCCTGATTTCTATGATCGTCTTCGAAGTACATCAGACTGTCGTGCTGGCTTAGACAAATCTGGCGCACCAGCTTTTCTTTCCTGCACACATTGTGCATATCCTCTATTTGTTCTTCGCTAAGACAACCGTTTCGCGTGCTGGCTGCGAAACTACTTCGAGCGCTTTGGCGATTTATCAAGCGATTTTGCTTGCACATATGCCAAATTGGAGTGACACCAGCTGCTACGCTCGCAGAAGTCTTTGGCAAGCTGCCGTGGCTGAGGCCAATATATTTGGGGCTTTTGTCGTACTTTCATACTCCTATTCTTCTATTTTCTCGATACACAAAAAACACCAAAGTTCTGATGAAGTCTACTCAGTTAGCCACGGTTGCTGCACTTGCCTCGGTTGCTCTTGCAGACCTCCCTACCTTGACCTCGACCATCGTGTCTAGTTCATGTTCTTTGGGACCTTCTACGTTCAAGTTCTCAAATGATACGACGCCTGTGACAAATGTTGCACCAGAAGCTGATTCAACATCCGAGCTTGCGTCCACACAGCTCTCCTCCTCCAGCTCGGAGGAAGTCATTTACGAAACCGACATTGTCACCAATGACAGTATCTTCACCACTGACAGGGTCGTTTGCAATGGTGGTTCTTGCTACACTACCACCGGTTTGGAAACCTGGGTCACAACCACCGACACCATCGATGGAATTTTGACGACTTACGTGACTCACGTCCCTGTGACATCCACTGAAGAGACTGAGGCTTCTGTGCCAGCCACAAGCACTCAGGCTCCTGAGTCTGTCGTCACTGAGTCGGAGATTGGTACCACCATCGTGACCATCACCTCCTGCTCTGACAACAAGTGCAAGCCTACTGCTGTTACCACCGGCTTGACTGTTGTGACTTCCACAATTAAGGGCGCCGAGACCATTTACACCACCTACTGCCCAATCAGCTCTGAGCTGTCTGTCAAGCCCAAGAAGACTATCCAGTCCACTACCGTCGCCACCGTCACAGTCTGTTCGGAAGAAGTGTGTCAATCCTCGGCCGTCACTACAGGTGTGACCGAGTTGACCACAACCATCCACGGCGTGGAAAGTATCTACACAACTTACTGCCCAATTGAGTCTTCCACCAGTGAGCAGCCATCGGAACCTGTGGAGGAGATCACCTCGTCTAAGACTGAGCACATCACCCGCAGCAAGTCCAAGGACTATGAAACCAGCTCTCCATCACCTTCTGGAACAGTGAATGTCATCACCAACAACATTGTGACTCAATACTCTAAGAGCTCCTCTGTTGCCTCTGTGGTGCAGAGCACTACTCCTCTTGTTTCCACTTATGAAGGTGCTGCTGCACATGCTGCTCCTGTGGTCTTTGGGCTCGTTCCAATTGTTCTCGCACTCATGTGAGATTTCCCTTCTCTTTACCAGGTTCATCTTAGAACCTTTTCTTTCGTTAAGGATATATGTACAGTAGTCTGTTAAAGAAATATAATAATGAGCATCATATTTAACACACGCGAACTTCAATAGACAGGTGTACGGGTGCGCTGTCTAAAACTCACCTACATTTCCATCGACATTTGAGCATCACCATCTAGATGAATGCGTACGATGTGATAATAGAGCCGACAACAGTGACTCACTGTGTTGGCTGCAATTTCATCTCACCGACAAAAAAGCATCTCATTGTGGCCAAGACCTCGGTTCTACAAGTGTTTCAAATTTTGAGTGAAACGTCTGATAAATCAAAAGAGAGCCACCAATTGAGCTTGGTTCTGCAATACCGTTTACAAGGCAAAGTCACTGACTTGAAGCCGATCCGTACTTTGGAGTCACTGAACCTTGACTATCTTTTAGTGTCTACCGAAAGTGCTAAATTTTCTTGCATAAAATGGGATGCATCAAAACATTCCATTCAAACAGTCTCATTGCATTTCTATGAACATTTGATGGAGGAAACCGCCTACCAGTGGAATAAAAGTTCTCAGCTCATCGTCGATCCAAATTCAAATGCCATGGCGTGCTTGCGTCAAGCCAATGTGCTCATCTTTTTACCCTTCCACCAAGTTGAAGATGAAGACGATGACAATGACGATGACGATGATGATGACACCGGCGATGACATTGTCGATGATAATGACTCGGAAATAAACAATGATGGTGGAAAAAAAGAAAAAATTGAAAAAATCTCTACAAGCACCAATAGGGATGGACCGGCTCCACTCGTTCCTCTGATTGATGCGCTCGGTCCAAGGGCCAGAAATATCTCTTTATTTGAAGAAAGTTTAGTCTTAGAGGTGAATTCATTGGACAGCAGCATTGGAGAAGTTATCGATTTGCAATTTTTGGGTAACTATAGAAGGCCGACTATCGCAATTCTCTCCCAAACGAAGCGAACATGGACTGGCCTTCTACCGGTTCAGAAGGATAACGTTCAATTCACTGTTTTATCTCTCAACTTGCGAGCTCAGTCAGCAACAACCGTTTTGAAGGTTGAGAATTTGCCTTATGATGTGGACAGAATTTATCCTGTCCCGGGACCAATTCATGGGAGTTTGCTAGCTGGAAGTAACGAGATCATTCATGTTGATGGTGGTGGTATTTTGCGCCGTATTGCTTTAAACGAATACCTCACAGACATCACAAACACGCTGCGGGCTTTCACGGATCAACTGTCATTCAATCTTAAATTAGAAAATTGTGTATTTGTCAAGATTCCAAACGAGACAAAACTTCTCATGCTTCTAAAGAATGGCCAAAGCTATTGCGTAACATTCGACATGGATGGTAAGACCATCAAGCGAATGGTGGTCGAGGCTTTTGAATCTGAATCATTTTTGCAATGGAAACATCAGCTTCCTGGTGAAATTGCTCGTTTGGATGATGACTTGCTATTCTTTTCGAGCAATGCGTGCGATGCCTCATTGGTCAAAATTAGTGGGTCAGACATGTCGAACTCGGTCGACAATAATGATAATGTCAAGAGTGCTAACGATGATGATGACGACGATTTTTATGACGACTTGGAGGACGGCAAAGCAACCAATGGATTGAAGAGTGGAAGGTTGGAGCTCAAGCAGTACGATTCACTCTCCAATAATGGTCCGATCTCCAATTTTACGCTCGGAAATTACAGCAGAGAGCGGTATGTCACCAATTTGCCGAATCCGGATTACAATCTGATATCCATTTTCTCCACTGGTGGTCTCAACGAATCTAGTCATGTGAACATTTTCACCCCTACTGTGCAACCTGAAATTAAAACATCGCTCACGTTTTCTCAGCTTAATCGTCTTTGGACGCTCAACAACAAGTATCTTATAACTTCTGACGATCCCAACAATAAGTCAGAAATTTTTGATATCACTCAATCTTATGCTCGCTTACCGGCAAAGCAATTTATTCATGATGAGCTCACGGTGGCGATGCATGAATTGAATAACGGAAACTTTATTCTTCAAGTGACTCCGAAGCATGTTGTATTATTCAACAATAAGTTTAAAAGGATTGTCACATTAGATGAACAACTACAAGAATTTTCAGATGCAGATATAATAACAAGTGTCTTCGATGATGGTTTTCTAATGCTATTCCTTTCCACGGGAGAGTTGTTGATCTTTACAATCAATACATATAGCAAATCTTTCACAAGGATTCCTTTACCGAAGTTATTAGATGACGTTCTCATTACTACGGGATATATTACCAATTCTAGGCTTCTCAATGCTGTGACTAAAGATCTTTCACTTCTCACCAACAGGGGTCAAAAGCGTCGCCGAGATGGAGAACATACATTGAAGGAAGGAGGCAAAGATGATCCTAAGTCCAAAATTTTTCTCGTTGTTACTGGTGACAACAGAATTGTCGTCTTCAACAGATTCCATAATGAAAAGTGCTTTCAATTGAACTCGGTTAACAAATTCAGTGATGTGCTTTCTCTTGCTTTCTTCGACATCAATGCAGGTGAGCCCGACCCAGTTATCAAGCAGGTAGTACTCAATGATTTGGGTAACGAATCAAGGAAAGAGGAATACCTTACCATTTTGACAGTCGGTGGTGAAATCATATGCTACAAACTTTTTCACGATGGGGAGAATTACAAGTTCTTTAAGGATATGGAAACCCCTATTACAGGTGCACCGCACAATGCATATCCAGAAGGTACTTCGATCGAAAGAAGATTGGTGTTTTTCCCAAACATAAGTGGTTTCACTTGCATTCTTGTCACGGGAATTGTGCCGTACTTTATTGTCAAAGGTAGGAAGGCAAGTGTAAGGGTTTTCAAGTTCCTGAATATTCCGATTGTGTCGTTCGTCCCTTTTAGTGACGACAAACTTAAAAATGCCCTCATTTACCTCGACACGAAAAAGAACGCCAGAATTGTTGAGATTCCTAAGATGTTCAACTATGAAAATAGACTCCCAATGAGACGTGTCAATATCGGAGAAACCGTTAAGTCGATTGCTTACCATGAGGGATCGCACACCTTTATCTTGGCCACACTCAAAAATATACCCTACAATTGCGTCGATTTTGAGGGAAATCCTATATTCGGTTTGAAGCCTAACAAGCCACGAGAGGTATCCTACAAAGGACTGATTAAACTCTTGTCACCAAAAAATTGGAGCTTTATTGATACTATTGATTTAGAAGAAAATGAAGTTGCATTGCATCTCAAAACGATGCCTTTAGATGTTGGCAGCTCCGTGAAGCGTTACAAAAACAGAAAAGAATTCGTCCTCGTTGGCACCGGCAAATACACCACGGAGGATCTTGTGGCCAATGGTGCTTATAAACTTTTAGAAATTATTGATATTATACCCGAGCCTGGTAGGCCGGAAACAAACCACAAATTCAAGGAGTTTACCCACGAAGATATCCGCGGTGCTGTCACTTCGTTGTGTGATGTAACTGGTCGCTTTCTCATAGCACAGGGCCAAAAAATCATTGTCAGGGATATCAAGGATAACAGCGCTGTGCCCGTCGCTTTTCTCGATACTGCAGTGTATGTGACAGAGACGAAGTCATTTGGAAATTTTGTGCTACTTGGAGATACGCTCAAAAGTGTTTGGCTTGCTGGTTTTGATGCTGAGCCGTTTAGAATGCTCATGTTAAGTAAGGATGTTCATGGCCACGATGTTGCATGTGCAGATTTCATTGTGAAAGATGGTGACCTTCAAGTCGTAATCGCAGACAGTGGCGGTGTATTACACACTCTACAATACAACCCAGAAGATCCCGCATCGTCCAATGGTCAAAGACTTCTTCACAAGGCTACTTTTAACACAAACTTCTCCGTATCTTGCATGAAAAGTGTTCCAAAGTTCGAGCAGTTCAATCAGTCAGTGTCTAGTGAAAGGCAAGCCTTTCAAACTATTGCCTCAACTGCAGAGGGCGCATTTTTTACGGTATTCCCCGTCGACGAAGCAATCTACCGAAGACTTTACATTTTGCAACAACAATTGATAGACAAGGAATTCCACCCTTGTGGATTGAACCCCAAACTGAATCGTCTAGGAAATCGAAGTGTAACTGATGGAACTTCGCGGCCACTTCTAGACTGTGAGTTGATTCGGCGCTATGCAAAATTGAACGATGATAGAAAGCAGACCTTGGTGCAAAAGATTGGCTCACATGCTGAGGTGGAGCTATGGAAAGATTTGGTTGAGATGGAAAATGTTCTTAATATTCTATAGTGGTGCTGTATCAATACACGTGACAAGATCAAGCTCTTGAAATACCTCGCGCTGCTCTATCGATATCATATCATAGATGGAACTTGACGATAAGAAAGATACCAAAGTGGCCTCGAGAAAGACTAAGAGCGTCTCCTTCTCTGCTTCCGTTGGGGAGCCGACAGATGAGATAATTAACTTGCAGGAGGTCACGATTCCAGCAGTCAAAAATCTACTTTGGCCGAACCCAGCACACTATCTTCTCATCATACATGCATTGTTTTCAAGAGGATTAACACTTAATCCCCTCGGCGTCATGGGAGCAGGGATACCCATTCTAGTCATTGCTCAAGGTATTTACGGGTTTCTTTTGATGCATCTGAGTTCAAATGCTCATCAAGGAAGAACCATTAAGGAAAATGGGCCACTTGTTGTCATAACTGCTACGGTTGCAACACTTCTACTTGCCAATGTTGTGTTTTGCATCGTCATTCTAATGGGTGCACCACTCTCTATGCTTGTCCTGGAAACCTACGTCCTTTCACTTCACCTTTCGTTGTTGGCTATTCAACCCGTCTTGGTGCTTTTTAGGCTTGAGTACGATCAATTGCGTAAGTTTTTCAGCATTGGCAATATTTATTCCGAGATACTTTCGAATTCCGTGCTCTGCTCCTCGTTTTTCACGTTAATTGGTGCCTGGATAGGTGTGATCCCCATTCCTCTCGATTGGGACAGACCATGGCAGCAATGGCCCTTAACAATACTTACGGGTGCTTATATTGGTGGATTTGTCGGTCACAATGTAGCATTTTTGAAACTGTTTCTTTGAGTTGCTATGAGAAAGGATGCAATATCACTGACGGTTTAGCCTTCATTACTATTCGCCCCTTCAGAATGACAAACCTACCTGATCATTTATCTTTAAACAATACATGTCACTTTGTTACATTTTTCAGGCAGCTCTGGAAGGAAACGGATAAATTTTCGATTTTTTGTATTTGGTCGTAATTTTCATTTTACTGCAATTTAGATGTAACTCTTCCACAAATCCACGAATCTTCTGCGCAAATGCGTTAATAGAAACTTGAGCATCTGAAGAACCCCAAAATTCTTTGCCTATTGCATAATCGTTCAATTCATCATCATATAGGAGAAATTTTGGGCACTTTTGCATCTATGCATATTTTACCTTATGAATGATGCCTTACAGCTGAATCGAGTTCAACGCGTCCTTCGCAATAAAGTCAAACATTTGATGCACGCGAACACAGCGTGACAGCATAACACCAAACCTCAACACTCAATCTGTTAGCTGTTCATTGGGACTCGTTTTATAATATGACGTCTATTTCGAGCCTACCGCAAATCATTGATCCCACAGATGATGATGCGTCAATACATCCCTACAGTAATGTTGGTCCAGCACGGCCTTTGCACCGAAATACATATGATAAACGCATCTTGAGTATCCTACAAGCAGATCACTCCCGAGACAGGATAAAGAACCTGGAGCTTATCAATCGTGCCTTTGATCGATATATCGAATATGATGCGAGCAGTACGAGCATCTTGGAAACGGACAGTTTCGAGGATGGGTCAAATGAAAACCGAGTGCTGACTCGCAGTGTCTCACAGAAAACTAATAAGCTTCTGCCTATTAATTTGGTGGGCTTGATGGTCGGAATTGCTGTTGTCATACTATACTACTTAAATGGCCTGTTCCAATCATATGAGCAAATGCGGAAGATCAACGCCATAGAGGAAAAGTTTTCAAGGCTTGAGGCTCTATCCCGTGAACTCGATGAACTTGAAAAGTCGCATAGAGGGCTGGTTCAAGCTCCTTCAAATTTCAAACACTCTGATATCATGGTTGAAACTGGCCGCCTTCACGGAAATGCCAGTAATAATCCAATGGACGATTATCCGAATGACCTCTTGCCACAAAACGATCGTATGCAAAAGAATAAAACTCTGCCATCTTTGAGAATGGAAGGCGATGCTTTAAATGACTTCGTCTTGCATACCATCTCTCAATATATCACCAAGTTTGTTCCTGTGTTCATGAAAGACCATAAAATTAGATACACCACAGAATTTTATGATTTTATTCGCAATATCACTAAGGAAGAATTAGCCAATTACCAACGGCTCGAGGCACATGAAAGAGAATTTAACAAGAAAGGCCAAACGGGCGCCACAGTTTTTGGAGAACGCGATATACGCGACTTTATACGGCAAGAGCTCGAACAGCAAAGCTTGGACCCACTAAAGAAGGCAGATGTATGTCACGATCAATTTAAGCTGAGTAACTCCAGCACAGAATTGCTAAATGATGTTTCCAAGCAATCTCGTGATAGCCACAAACAACCTAATTTCGCGAGCTATGAGCAGGGTGCCAGGGTATTGGGATTCCTCACAACTCAACAGGAAGAGCGACAAGGCTTCCCTCTTTTACGTGCAATTTTCTTCGGCTGGTATGATTATCTCACATCCCAGGGACTAAATGCGCCTGACCGCTTGCGATTCAATGCAAACAATGCTTTGTCACGAGTAGCACCCTATTGGCAGTGCAAGTCAAATCTGTGTTCGATAGGTATTCGCTTAACGACAAACGTTGCGTTGAGAGAAATCGTCTTTTCTGTTCCCTATTTCGGCAGACCCGCTAATCTCGTTACGCCGAGAACAGCGTCAATTTTCATCAAACCGAGACATCAAGCACACGCAAATCTTTTACGATCCCTTCTCGGCAATGATCTGGCCTCTACGGCGAGGAGTTCAAAGATCACACCTTTTTTGAAAAAATTCGTCAAGGTCATGGAAGCTAAATTAAGTCCTGGCGTTGAGCTCAACACCATTGTTTTGCCGTCGAACCTAACGAATCTCAATATCCCCCTGAGGGATCTATACATTGAGCTTGAGTCTGGGGAGGAGCCTACTGGAGTCTTTGAGATTATAGCAAACGGCCATGAATTACCTGAGGAGTCCTCAAAATCGATTCCTTGGTCATTTCTGAGACTTGCTGAGGAGCAATCTTTCCCAGCTACTGAGCTTGGTGACGACCTTTCTACTTAAAATATATGATTCACGATTCATTTGTCTATGCCAATTTATTATGTAAAACTATGTGATGGGCCGTGAGAATGTCAAACGGACTTACTCGTCGTCCTCGTCCTCGTCACCTCCCTCAAGGAACTTTGTCTTGACGTCTTTCCACAACTTACCCTTGTTGTGGTTTTCGTACCAACTAGTCACAGCGGAGTCGAAGAAAGCTTGGAAAGCGAAAGCACCTCCGAAAATGGTTGCAACGTAGAGCGAGTTTCTTTTGATCAATGCTGACAACTTCTGTGTTAGTAAATGGACACTTATAATTGAAGAGTTACAGGCAGTCTTCAGCTTATCTGCTTTGAAAGCTGGATTTTAGTCCCTGCAAAATCGCTAAGTGTGGCTCCTGAAGAGACATACCATTTTATGTTACTGAGTCCTCTACCGCTCTGAATTTTTTTGGATAAGATGTATGTATAATGCGAAACGTGATTGGGCCAATGAATATAAATCAATCAGGTATATAAAACTCTATTTCCTCTGCTGACTTTCGAAAGACAGTGAGCGCGCAATGAACACATCGGCCTATAATAAATTAATTCAAGCTCGTACCTTGCAATTGTTCTGTGCTGGCTTCAACTTTATCAGCAACAGAGGCGTCCTTCACACTACCTGGGTATCTGCTGCCCTTATTTTTGACTTTCTTGACCTTCTTCTCTTTCACCTCAACCGGATATCCGTCTGCAGCAGCCTTCTGAAACTCAACATTAGAATCGTATTCCTCTCTAATGGGCTTGAGTAATTCGTTTATCTTATCACTGACGCCTGTCTTTAAGTCGACAGGAGAAAGCTCGCCGCTGATGAAAGCATTCTTCAATGAATCCAAACTGTCGTATTGAATGGGACCACCGTATTTTTCAGGTCTATCGACAAAGAACTCAAAAGATCCAGTGACTCCGGTCTTTAATTCGTGGATTGGTTGGATTACATTTTGAACAAAAGCGATTAAACCGTTGTCTGCGTCACCAGGGGCACAAAATGCAGCACCTATCTTTTTCTTCACCACTTTTGGTTCTTCGATGATATCTATCTTGGAATTTGGATCTGAGGCGCTCATCTTACCGCCTTGCCCTAGGCCAGGCACCATGGGGTTCATCAAGTGTGCTCTCTTTTTGTAGCCTATGCCGCTCAAATTCTCCTCTGCAAGCACAAAAATCTTCCTTTGATCGACTCCTCCAAATTGGGCATCAACATCGAGGTAATGCTCGTCGAGAGCTTGCATCAAGGGGTAAATGAGTCCTGAAAGAAGAGGGTTGGCGACCTGTTTCACAACGTCTGCACCGGCTCTCTTAGCATCATTTTGAGAAACCTTGTTGGACAACTTGAAAATGTCCATCGTATAGTCACCATTAAGTTGGTAAGATGACCCAACGACAAACTTCAACTTGTCGATTGGGACGTTGATTGACTTCAAGATGGCCTTTATCACCATCTCGTAGTATTTGGCACGATGTTGAACAACTTCCAATGGTGCCTTCATGTTGTCCAAGTAAGCATGCAAATCCGCAACCAAAACAGTCACTTCACATCCAGCCTTTAAAAAGTGACCCAACTTAACCATAGGAACGAAATACCCACAATGAGGTTTACCTGTCGGAGCCGTTCCCCAGTAGACTTTAAGCGGTCTCTTTTCCTTTTCTAAAACATCTTTAATGATCTGAGGGTTCAAAACTTCTTGTAATCCTCTTGTGATCAATTCAAATTGCTCTTCAGAGTTCATTGGGGCTGTTTGATACAATGCACAATAAGCGAATCACTTTTTTTTTCAGTCGGTCAATTCGGTCAATTCAGCATCCGTACACCACAAGAATAGTAGACTGGAAATTGATATTTCCCTTTTCTTCCTTGAATGACAGCAAAAAAAATCAAGCAACTCGAGTACAAATAATCCTTCTGCAGTTGATGAACACGCCAGACATATCCACGAAAAGTAGAATCCGATTATTTTGTAACGGGAAGGGCGACATGTCTCGTACCCCCTGTTCAGTCAGATCAAATGATTCACGCCTCAAGAAACTGTGAACGTCACAGTCACATTCACAATGTAGAGGATTGCTGTTGGTAGATGGGCCTTGCCCAGTGGAAAGCTCGCGTGATACTCTCATAACACTGGGTTCAAAGGTTCTTTCTACAGTGTGGCTCCTCTCGAATTAATTTGTGCCCTTTATTTTTATGAGCTTGGAACATGTCGTGATTTGATTTTGTAATCAAAGCTGCTGGTTTTGATCCGCAAATTGAAATTTCGTTTCTCTAATTTAGTCATTTTGTCGATGAGGGTATATCGAGGTAGTTTTCTTTATTCTTTCCTCTTTATTTTATTTTATTTTATTTTATTTTATTTTATTTTATTTTATTTTATTTTATTTTTTCTTTCTTGTTCTGGAAATCTCAGCTTAAATGGGTCACTTTATCTGATGCCATTGAAGTGTATACCAAGTTTTGACTTTTATGGGGTATGAAATGTTAAGCTTTTAATTCTGTCATGCAACTTTTGTTGATGTGCCTGATTTCCTATACTTTATATGCGATCCCATGAACTCTGAACATTACCGCACTATCGATCTTTCTCACCCAGTCCTCCACTCTTTATCTCGCACTGATGAATGATTTAAAGAGGTTTCTTGTTGAACTACCGCCGCATTTTTGCTACAAGGATAATAGACAAATAAAGATCAATGTATATAAAGCTTTCTATTGGGCTATAACTGGTGAAGGCAAATACTTTAGCGAGCTTTTCACTGGCAGTGCCGAGGATCAGGCCGAAATTCTAGGTGGCTTTAAATGGAACCCAACAGAACATCTATCGAAAAAGCCGTTCTTTGTGAATACTGGGACCGGAGAATACAGCCATCCAAAACAGCAGATCTGTGGCTACACCTTTAAAGAAGGTGATGCTATTTACAGATGCGCAGAATGTGGTTATGATGACACATGCGTCATCTGTGGTCACTGCTTCAACAAAGAAGATCATATTCACCACAATGTTTCCCTATATTACGCCGGATCCGGCAACGAAGGAATGTGTGATTGTGGTGACGACACCGCATTCAAGAGTCAACTTGATTGTGCGTGTCAAGGAACTTTGGATGTTGAGACAAGCTTCAGAAAATATATCCATGACGCGCTTCATATTGCATTCGATTATGTGCTCGACGTCACGAACTTTTCTATCTCCACTCTTCCATTTGTGCATGACAATCTCGAAAACCGTGGTCAACGAGTGTTTGATACGCGTCAATTATCCGACTTCAGTGCTTTACCATTCCATAAGTATGGATCAGTTGATGAGAATACATATGACTCCTGGTATCTCGTCCTATGGAATGATGAAAACCATAACTACGATGAAGCACAAACTGCTATTCGAGCAGCAACGGGGCTTCCTATTTCAGCCGCGGAGAAACTTGCACGGCTCATCAATGCATCGGGTAGAGCAGTGCTAAAAGAAGAGACTGAACCTCGGGCTTTGTTAAGCTCACAAAAGCTGGCAGAGGCAGATGGATTGGTCTGCACAATCATGTCACGACGTGACTATGTTCGTGAAATGATTGTTGGAGCAATCTTCAATTGGGCCTGTGACATTATCACATTTTCATCCAATAGTGCCTTCCGTGAGGAATGTAAAAAGCAACTCGGCATTTTGCTACTCGAACCTACCTATGAATTCTCCAAATCTTTGTCTTCAGAGATGTTCCCGAGTTCAGTCACACAATTGGCGGATCAATGTTTCAGATGTGGTCTTGTGGTCGATGGAGTGCTTGACGATATGTCTCCTCTTTCGATTGTGGAATCTAGTTTTTCTTTCGATCAACTGATCAATCGATTCGTCACGCCAGACAAATTAAATAAGAGACATGATTCTCGTCTCCAGTATCTCTTATACTTTGAGATTCGATTCCCACTCCGCACCAGAAAGCTTTGTCGAAAGATTTTTCTTGCGTTGATTGGAGGCGAACAAGCTTCGAAGGCTCAATTCGCGGACCAATATATCGAGGCGTACTCTCAGCTTTTAATAATTTCAGCCCTATCAGATAGGGAAGAGGCTTTATCTTGCATGGATCATATTAGGGTTCAATTACTCACTTGCCCAAGGACCAATGCAAGAGTTCTCGAAAAAAGAAATTTAAAAAGGCTTTTAGGTCCCGTTTGCTGGTTGATTGAGCACTTTGCCAGTCTCATGAATTCCACAAATGGTCTTTTGAACATAAAGGAGATTGTCTATGATGTGAGGAGCAAAAGGGAAAAGTCATCAATTGAAAAAGCAATTGGCTCGTCCATCAATGATATAACTTACATTCTCGCCAAGAATGACTCCACAGACATTTTATCTCGCATTTCGAGCGACGATTCATTCTTTTGGCTTCTCACATTGATGAAGTTTTACCAAGGAACACTACCTATTACGAGGAAAGTTGGCGAACACGTCTCACAGGAACTGTTGAAAGATGTGCTCATCTTTCTTCAAAGATCTGTTCCGATATATTTCATCACCAAATGCGCTACACTCGCAGACCCGTTAGTCGGAATATCAGATGTGCTCAAGAGGTTTTTTGTACTTTATAACAAACACATGGGAAGCGCTTTCGCAAGATCCAAGTCAAAAGTCAGCGTTAGCCCAATTTCATTGATAAATCCAATCAATGCGTTCGCTTCCCGCTTGATACAAGGTACTCCGGTTAGCGAATTGGCGGGAATTTTCGATTTTTATGATCAAGCTTTATTAAACTTGGCTGATGTTTCCTTAAAAAGCATTGTTTTGAATTCCCAAGTCAAAATTGGTCTCTGGATTCGAAATGGCTCCTCAGTCTCTCGTCAGGCGTCATATTACAGCGAATTTTCTTTGAAAGAGTTATCCTACTTTAGGGATATGCAATATATTCAAGCTGCTGGTGTTTACTCATTGGGTGAATTGGCCTACTCTCGTGACTTGCATATATTACAAACTGCATTGGTTTTTGGGAATCCACGAAGTGTTCTTGAGATGATCATTAACCTCTGGGAGTTCGCGGACTGGTACAGTGGTGATGTTGGCTCTGAGCTAACTGTATACGAAGATCGGTTCGGTTACGCGTGTGAGCAGCTCATTAAGGTACTATATCACATCTTCACCGACCGATCGCTATTTCAAACACAGCAGCCGGAGAAAGGTTCAGATATGTTCATCAGAAGAATTTGTTACTCTCTCTGTGATAAACCCAAGTCTTTCAGTGACTTGATCACAGAGTTTGACGGAGATGATATAGATGCTGGTGAATTCGGAAGCCATTTACAAAAGTGTGCGCTTTTGCAAAGTCCGTCAGGAATAACTGATTCTGGTGTTTACAGACTCAAGGCTGAATATTATGAGCAACTAGACCCACTAAGCTCGTGCGTCGATCTGAGTAGGTTTGAGTCTATTTCAGAGTCTTTAATCAAAAACCTATCTAAGTCGAGAAAGATCAAGGAAAGTGAAGTTGTCCTTGAGCCCAAGTTCGTTCGAGCTAGCTGTGGACAAGTTAATGAGAACCTTCTGAGCTTCTTTACGACGAGGGAATTTGCAAAACTCATGTATAAGCTTATGCGAGAATCGATAGACTCAGGCCAGGAGATTTACATTCAACAGTTGTTACACTTTCTACACGCAATTCTTGTGGATGTGCAGTCTAGTGAAGGGATGAAGAAGCATCTTGACACTTATATCGACATACCCGTATGTGATCTACTCCTTACCATTGCGGAGTCATCTATGTCTAGTGCTGTGACGGTTAAAGCAGATTACTTGCTAACAAAGCTTATAGATATGGATGATCGTGTTACAAAAAGTCTCCTCGATTGTTTTGGTGAAAGTCATATTCAACACTACAAGAAGCGAAAATTAGGTGATTTCCATCTGTCAGATAAGCGCAAAAGTACAGCCGAGAGACGCAAGTCAAAAATTATGAAAAAGCTAGCAAAACAACAGCAGTCTTTTCAGGCGAAAAATGAGGTAAGTGAAACTGTGAGTTTGCATGAAAACCCCAACATAAGACATTGTGTTGTTTGTGGAGAGCCCGAATCTTCCAAAGAATTGTTCGGAATTTTACTCTGTCTTAACAACAACTCAACGTTTTGGAAAGTTCCGCCGTTTAAAAACGAGTTTTCACGACTTGCGTTCGCAGGTTATGATGCTAACTTACCGAGGGATGAAGGGAGTATCTACTCCGCGGGATATCCTTATAAGAAAATGAGAGAAAAGGGTCTATTTGAACAGATTTCTGCAACGATGGCTTCGTCTTGCGGGCATGGAATTCACCATTCATGCTTCACTCGTCAACAGCTCCGCATGCCACTATTTCCTTGTCTGTTATGCCACAACGTACATCATTTCTTTCTCCCTAGTTTTATCATGCCTGTCAAACTAACACATAATGAAACTCTTCTGCAAGGGGGCATCGTCGAAAATTTATCAAGGCTGAGTGAACGAAATTGTGCTCTTTTGGCGAAAAGGCTTTTGAGTGAAGACTACTGGGTTGAAGAGGCCAGACCCTTGAAGAAAATGTTGCCAGTCCTTTCCCAGAGCCTAGACAAGTTTTTCACAGAGGCGCAATCTCGTTCTCATGACAATCTTCTCAGCTTGTCTCGCTTAATTGCAGACACTATACGGGGAAATGAGATAGCTTCCAGGGTTGATGGGAATTGCTCACTTCGCAATTTCCTTAATCAAACCTCCTCTCAATTTCGCAGCACTGTTATCTCCCTTCTACAACATCACGCAATCATGGCCTCTCAGCATTTGGACAAAAATGTTGAGCTTCACGATATAGCAGAGTCCTCAGTTTTCACTGAAGTCATCATGAAATATCTCAATGGCTACGGACCTGCCCTTAACTACATTCAAGAGGGTTACGTAAAGCTCATTGTTGTTCTGAGTTTTGAATTGATGAACAGTCTAAAGTCCAATTGTTTTGACTTTGCCAGACATCAAGATTTCTATAACAGTTTTGATGATCACGTTGAAGATGATTTTCGATCCTACTTTGAAAGCCTCTTCGAAATCTTCGAAGATGGAATTGATGCGATACACGTCGGACGAGAAAAACTCATGGCATTCTTCCTCAATTCGTTGACACAGGTCGCAGCTGTCTACTTGCGGCAATGCTCAATTTTCTGGGATCTTCTTACTACAATCCAGTCAGAGAATGGTTTCGAAACTAGTGAGGAAATAAGAAAATTGAATGTGGATTTGGACAGAGCTGAAGAAAGTTCCGTTTTCGAGATCATGTGTTCATTCTTTGATCTCCCTACAGTTACGACTCTCATAAAGAATTTACATTCATCAAATCCTAAATGGCAATTTGCAGCTCAGTTTGCTCAGAATTATACCTTGGCAAAATATCGTGAGGGCAAATCTGAAGGGCAAACTTTAATCGATTATCCGGGAAAAATCTCGTTGATAGAAATCCCTAGTGATTATAACACATGCATCGTTGATCCCATATTTAAGACAAGGAAGTCTCAAGCAGATTCAATTTGTTTGTCATGTGGAAAATATCTCAACTCGAGGCAAATTCTATCTCACTACCAAGAATGCTCGTGTATGTCGCTATATTTTACTCCAAGCAAAAACACCTTAAAAATGGTTATAAGGATTGATATCACCCACCTCAACGCCGAAATTCCTGCTCCTTATCTCACAGTGCACGGTGAAATCAAACGCCGCGGTGTCCAAGGCAAGGCGTCTCTCAGTATCTTGAGGTATAAACATATAAACAAACTCTGGTTGAATTGCGGTCTTTATGGATTCGTCACTCGGCTCTTTTTCGATGGTCATCCACCACCATTTTTGAGACCAGATTTGCCTACTTTTGATGAAATCTTCGAGGGCGATGAGGACGAGTTTTTGGAAGACTTCATGATCCCAAGTGATTGATTCACAAGGTCTCCCATCCACCAGCATCAATGACGCCATCAAGTCTCCTGACGATATAATTGGGAATATTGTGCTGAAGCCATAACGATCTGACAAACTCGTCATACCGTTCTTGCAGTAGGTACACTGCCCTTGTCTTCTTATTATCGCCAGCCACTTCAAAATGCAGATCGATGTAGGGAATCGCGTGAAATGATCCCCCATTCTTGTTGAGTAACAAAATTGAACGGTCTTTTGGTAAAAGGAAAATTCCGACACTATTTTGGCACTTTTTTGTATAATGTGTAGTGCATTGGCCATCCCGACTTCCTAGCGTGGTTCGTTGTAAATCACATACGTCACCGCAAAACATGCATACCGCCGGATTTTCAATAGATAAATGAGGAAAATCAAACTTTTCCAGATAGTAGTATTGTGTAAAAAAATCATCCAATCTCACTGGCAAGCGCAAGAGCAGGATAACTCCCGGATATTCTAAACTCGTACGTTTTTCAATGCTTGTGTTTGCATCTTTCTCATGATGGAGATGGGCTAAGAAGGATCGAAAACGTCTCGATTCAAGAGATGAATCCGAACTATAATTGCAGAAGCTTCTCAAAGACTCGCTTAGCGTCGGAAGTTTTAATGTAGCACATAACTTGTCTGCCTCGAATATCGAGCTCTCGATTTCCTCGTTAGGCCCACTATCGAAGTGACAGTTCACAAATGCAAAGATTGTAGCTTGGCGCAAAAATGGCGTAACACTTTTGAGCAACATCGAGTAAAGAACATATCCTAATATCTCTGATGAAATAGCACTACTTAATCTCCCCAGCGAGCCAGGATCAAGCAAAGACTTGAACAAATGTAGCACAGTGCAGGCGTCATCTGGAGCTATCATCTCTGAGAATGGGATGTCCAAAATTGAAATCTTGTCATTTTTGAAGAAACTTTTCTCCTCGATTTTTGTGGTGAGGATATTTAAAGTTTGTATCACATGGCCAATAAAGCACACCCGTAGGATTTCATGGAAAGAATAGCCAGCGCTGGGCATTGGAAAAACATTGACAAGAATCTCCAAAAAATCATGCTGAAGTATTGACTTATCAAAATTCTCGGCAGATAATGTCAACAAGTTCGCAAGAATTTTGACATGAGTGTCCGGTTTCTGATAGGAGTTCTTTACCCAATTTGATGTTTTCATCATAAGACTAGTAATCCTGAACTCGTTTAACGCTCTTAAATTAATTAAAGCATTATTTCTTATTTGGTGATAGACCAATCCGGAAGTGTCACGAATTCCTCGTAAGCTGATTTCTGTGGCCTTAATGGTGTTGACAAGGATATTGGAAGAGTCCGCCTTGAATATCTGCGGGAACGTCAAAAGTGACAATATTTGAAACATATTAGAGAGAAGAATGCGGAATTGTTGCTGCCCCGAGGATGTGAGTGACTCAGAATCTTGGCCTATAATATCCCTCGCAACATTGGTGAGAATTGCGTACTCTTGCAAGTCGTTGGAGGCTGCTTTGCAAAATGCATGGAACCAATTCTTGTCATGCAAATTATTTCTCAGCAAACCATCAAACGCATTCAAGTTCGACGGCGGTGGTAATAGAAAGTCTTTCAATGATCGACTGTTAGCAGTCCATAAGATTGGGACAAACATGTTATTGAGCGCTTTGCAAAGTGGGCATAAAAACTCTCGGTGTTCAATATTATCGGGGGTGTTTCTAGTAATGTGGTTCGATCTCGAACGATTGCTCGCCAAAAATTGAATATAGCAGTTGAAGTGCATTCCATGACCGCAGGTCAGAGAAACCAATTTGCTGCTAACATTTCCATCAGTTTTGAAGCCCGGACCAATGACAGAGTCTTCTTCCACATTTTTCATAAAATCTTTGAAAGCCTGTGTCATCGCTTCAGGGTAAGTATGATTCTCATCTCGATCTAAGTTAGCATTACCCGAAAACGCTTTCATCAACCAATAGTCGTCTTCAAATGGAATTTCTCTAAATTCAGATGATCTCGATACATGAACAATCAAGCCAAAGGGTCCAGCATCTTTGGCTGTATCTTGGCAAAGAATGCAATGAGACGTTGGGAACTTCCAGCCATCCTCATCAGCGTCTTCCATCTCAGTGTCACTGCAGTCATCTACTAGATCGTTCTGCTGAAGAAACAGTGCTTGTTGTTTTTTAAACTTCGCCATAAGCTTTTCTTGTCTGCGGGTTGCTAATCTCTTTTTTCGTTCTGAGTCGTTCTCCACCATGTTGTTACAAGGGGCATGTAGGAGGTGCAAGTCAAAATTGGGTATTTGTCTTTCAATCCGCAGATAAAAATTATCAACGCTTAGGTGTAAACAGCTGAAGATCGCTCTGACTTTAGCATGATGCTCTTTTACTTCCTCTTGAAGAAGGAGAGTGTACAATGTTGATGCCAAAGATAGCAGCAGACCAACTTCTGTTCCAACGGCACTCTGACAGAAGGAGCTGTCAGCCCTCAGCTCGTTCCACTGCTCTGATGCACAAGTATGTACCACGTGGAGCAACGTATCGAGTAAGGCATCTAGCTTCCGAGAGCCTTCCAGCAAAACGTATCGTAGACAAGTCACAAGAAACTTGACAAAATATTGTGAAGAGGTAAACCTGCCAAGTGAGTGGTATATACCTGCTCTGCCGGGGCTCGCATGCGCAGGCTCGATAACCACATCGATCAACGGTTGCTCTGAGCTCCTCGTTACTCTCTCTTTCATGAGTTTGAGTACCTCGTCTCGCTTGTTCAGAGAATAATTATGGTAGTACGGATTTACCCGTTTGTAATACTCGTCTTTCAAAACGAAAGTCCCAGATTCTTTACCTGAAGTCGGTTTTCGGAACAGGGCCACTCGTTCAAGAGTAGAATCAAAAGATTTTTCCGACACTATATGCTCAGGAATTTGGGAACACAACTTGGTGTAATTCATGGAACCAAGACACAATTGATGGATTATCTCATCCTCGATTTTCACCCTCGTTATCTCATCCACGGTGAGACTTCTCATGAAAAGTCCTTCTGTGAGTATGTGGAGAAAAAAACTTAAGCACTCATCAAGGATGTATGGCAAGGTCGATGAATCGTACGGACAGGCACGTTCAGGTGAGAAGTCGTCATTTAATAGCCATAGTCTCAAAATTGTCTCGACCGCCTTATCAACATCCTGACATATCAAGTAAATTTGTGTCAAGAACACATCTCGCAAGTACCCTTGTTCTCTAAGGCCAGTGCTTTTGTAAAGCTGAAGCTGGTTCCTGACACTGAAACCATTTCGTACCCAGAAACCTGTCTTCACTTGTGCAGCTAACACTATTGATTGCACCGGATAGTGAAAAATGCATGTGAGGCTATCTTCAAAGGCCTTATCGGAATGATTGTTCGTCGCGTTTATCGAGGCATCCTGGAGTAGGCGTATCAATTCATCACTATCTTTAAATGATGCATATTCAATAAGCCATGATAGGAACAGATGCAAAGGATGGAGAAAACTGACCACTGGACTGTTTGCATCTCCTTGCTTGCGGCTAAGTGATCTCGAAAAGATGCCATAATCAACCTCATTATGGTCTGCCCTTGAAGGGTGCAGATTTTCTAGCTGAAGAATCACTTTAACAACGTGTCTTATGGCGCTCTGAAATATTTTTTTCTTGCGGTTTTGAGCTTCTCCAATTTTTAGGCATTGCGTAACATATTCTGCTAATTGGTATATGATCGGGATAGCATGGAAATATGCGGTGTAGTCTGAGCTCTCATACTCGACGTGACTCTCGATTTCTCGCTTCATTGTTGGCTTACCTTGAAATAAGGCCAATATGTCACAAGTCATGGGGACCATAGAATCAGTGAGCGAAACATCACTATTTTGACCTCTTGAGACGATATATCCAATGTCAAAAAATAATTGACCCCACCTTCTATTCTTCAAACTGTTTAGTGATAAATCAGTGTTCGCATTGAGAGCAGCTGAATGTGTGCGGCCGCTTTTCAAAAACAGAAGTACGGTGCCAAAAATTCTCGCAACATCACCATGCGATAAAAGAGCACTCGAATTCGATGGCGAAACAAATAACTGACAAGATAAAGTACACATGATATTATTCTCGGGATCACCATCTAGATTGAGGAACATCTCAGCAATGAAAGGATAGATGTCACAATATTGGTAGCAAATCATCCCCTTCCATTTCAAATTGGTGATGAGTGTAGTTGCATACATGGTGTGTAGAGCCAACCTAAAAGCTTTCCAGAATCGAATATCGAGATATGCTAAGTATTGCAATCTTGACCCTATGTGGCCATCTCCCCGTGTATCGAAGACACTATATCCGCATTCGAGACAGAGAGGTTCTATGTGTTCCCAAGGAAGCGAGCGCATGGAATTAGCTTCCTTCAAGGACGGGATATTGAGGTTGAAGTCAAGTTGGGCCGGACCTCTTTCGTATTTGTCCGATCTCAGATTGAGGCGAACCCCACGCTCCCATTTCTTGCAGAACGCTCCGCAAAATAAGTTTCTCAAGGGCTCATTTGCTTTCAATAGGTCACAGGAGGAAAGACTTTCGAGCCATTGAATAATCTCAAAGCAAATTTCCTCTCTAAACTCATCGCGTGAATTTCTAATACAAGAGGATAAGCCAGTAGCACTGAGAAGCTTTTGGCGCTCGAACAACAAGTCAGGCTCTCTTGACCTCACCACTGTAGCTCTCCCGTGATCTTGAATACGCTTGGCAACCATTTCTGCAAATTCCGGAACTTTCTTGCTCGCTAGGTGAATTCTTTGCACAGCATCTCGAAAGTGTCTGACTTGATCGTTATAGGCTATTAGCGAGAATTTTTGTGAAAGCTTGTCAGTTTTGTCGCTATCAAAATATCCATATTTCAGCGGATCAAGCTCATGCTCTTTTGAATAATGCTTCGCGTCTGGCTGTTGAGCTGAGTTGAACTGTTGATCACTCTGACACATTACATCGATGACGTAATCTAATACTGCCCCAACGGTATCAGTAAGTGTCTTTTGCAAATCTAGACTGGGTGTCATGTTTTTTAATTTTTCAAAAGACTCGTTTGTTTCATGATACACGCAACGGAAATCATTTACCCATGCTTCGGGATCACCACAATCACAAACGCCGCCGTTTTCTCTTACGCAAATAGAAACGCTAGTGTTGTGCCCTTCGTGGCTCTCCGGTTGAAAGCAGTTTGCGCACATGGCACAGGTATCATTAAAACCACATGTGAGACATTTGTAGATTGGCTCGCCTCTGCGGAAAACACGAGCACATGGCAGAGCTGTATGATACGCGTGATGATTTCTCCCCTCCATAGTTGACAGTTGTTTGGCAACATGAGCTGTGTACTTGATGAGCAGCCACTGAACCACACTATCTAATTGCTTGTGAACGTCGTCCCCCGAAAGATGAAATATCTCAGGGAACAATAGACTCAAGTAATTCCCCCCGCATGACACGGTTTTAAATAGTTGCTTTCGAAGTTCAATTTTGATGTCATCAGTTAATGAGAAATTCAGCCTAGCAGGGAGATCAAAAAGAAACCGTCGCAAAGCTGTGATCGAAGTCTCATACATGCTCATTACCGTGTTGGTACGGTCTTTATTGTCAAAGTTTTGTGACTTAAGGAGGGCCTCAATAATAAAAAAAATGAAGCCTTTTCAACCGGTGGCCAATTTAGATCACCTTCGTTAGTGTTGATCAGACGCATGCATTTGTATCACGTGATATGCCTTGTATCTCAGATCTATTTCTTACTCAGCCCAATGGTTACCTCTAATCGATATGGAATCGATCATTCATTCTTCATCAAATGAGCATTTGAATAAAGAGAAGCTACAAAGATACCAAGATATAACAACGCTTGCCTTGGGGGTGGGGTGTGGCGTACTTTCCTTGGAAGCCACGATTGGATTTCTTTTCTACGCTGCTGGAACATTGATAACGAACAGCGTCTTTTATATATTGTGTTGTGAAGGTCATCCGCATAAATTCTTCACATCTCCCATAAAGCAGATATTTTTCGATGCCATTTTCAATAATTTGCCAGGCTTTGTGATGATGTGGTGCTTCACATTTGCATTGATTCAATAATTGGTCTGGTAAGAGGAGATTGACTTACTAATCTCTGCTTCCACGATGTCGAATGTTCCTTGTCAACTTATTGAAGTCTATCCCAATGGTCAGAGTTTGTCGCCCTGTTTTTATTAGCTTTACATTATAGGTGTCGCTACGAACGCTGCTAGAGCTTATCAAGGATCAAGTGGCTTGAGCTCGCTGGAGCCTACTGAGCTTCTGAGCTTTCGCTTCGATTAACCTTTGCATATGCATTTATTGTATACCTGAGAACTGCTTTTGTAGCTCAAAAAGCAATTGGGAATAAAAGTCTAGAATAATCTTAGCTCAATTTGCAAACTGTACTTCGGGATTCGGCATGTAAAGCTGGTGTCCTCTCCATTTCGCGTGCGTGTCTTGTACCGATCTTGCTCGGCGCTCTGTCCGTTACGTAGCCTCAAACGAATTAACTTCCCTGTTGATCAACACCATCATGGAAAGAATTGATATATCGACTAATTCCAGCTCCATAAAGCAAGCCTATGAGAAAGTCGTTCGTGGTGACGGCGATGCTACTTATAGCGTCTTCTCTGTGGACAAAAATGGCACGCTTGAAGTAACGAATGTGAGCACAGGTCCGTTGGAAGACTTTGTTGAGGAGTTTTCGGACGGAATTGTGCAATTTGGTTTGGCTAAAGTAACAGTTCCTGGCTCCGATGTCAGCAAAAATTTGTTACTTGGCTGGTGTCCTGACAACGCCCCCGCTAAGTCCAGATTGTCTTACGCGGCAAACTTTGCTGAAGTTTCTAAGGTATTGAGTGGATACCACGTTCAGATAACGGCACGCGACCATGATGATTTGGATGTTGAAGAGTTTGTCAGCAGAGTGGCGGCAGCAGCTGGCGCTAGGTATACTGCCCATTCAGCCCCTTCTTCAGTATCTGGCAAGTCTACTACATCAAAAGCAGCTGGAGAATTAGTTCAAGGCAGCAACCTCAGCTCTAGGCCAGCGAATCCCAAACCAATTGCAAAGCCTACATTTGCGAGCCCTTCGAAGACCTCATCCAGACACGTCCCCAAAAGCACTCTGGATGAGGACGATGGATGGGCCGGAGAACAAGAGCTTGAAGAACGCGATTTGGAAAAACAGCCTTTAGAAGATGTACCCTCGGCGTACAAGCCCACAAAGGTGAACATTGCAGAATTGAGAAAGCAGAAGTCTGATACTGTGTCATCAAAGAGGCCAGAATTAGGTTCCGAAATTGTGAATCCATCCAAGAACCCATCGGATGGTAGACTCACAGCTTTACCCAAACCTAAGGTTGGTAGTTCTGTTGCATCGCGTTATACTGCTGCGACCAAAAATGCTTCCGGTGCCACTTTCGGAGCGAAACCCCTAAACACCCCTAAGCCAAACGATAAGGTCGTAGGAGGATTATCGAGAGACTTTGGATCATCTGGTGGTAAAACTCCAGCTCAATTGTGGGCTGAGAAAAAAGGAATGTACAAAGATGTGAAAACTGAAGAGGACGATTTACCTAAACCAGAGGACGATAACTATGCCAGTGATGATGCAGGTGCTGACAGCGCTGAGGAAGTTAACGAAGATGAAGGTTTCGAAAGTGACACCAAGCAGAGCAACGAGCATGATTTAACCGGCCTGCAAGGTAACGGTGATAAGGCACAAGTTGAATCGAGAATTGAGAAGCTTGGAATCTCTGATGAAGCAAAGCCACAAGATGGCCCTCTCACAACGTCAAATAAGCTGCAGAATTCGAAATCCGCATCTGACACCAAGAGTGCTAATTCAGCTAAGGCAGACTATGACTATGACAAGGATGAGGATAATGAGCTCGAATTCAAAGAAGATGATATAATAGTGGATATTGAATTTGTTGATGAAGAGTGGTGGTCTGGGAAGAACAAGCGGACTGGTGAGCTGGGTTTATTCCCTGCCTCCTATGTAACCTTGTCTGAAGACTCAGCTGGTGAAAAAGCTGATGCAGTCCTGGAGGGTCAAGGTGTCGTTGCGGATGAATCGAAAACTGCTGTAGCTGAGTTCGCTTACGAGAAGGATGAGGATAACGAGATCGCCTTCGACGAGGGAGACTTGATTGTTGACATCGAATTCGTGGATGATAGCTGGTGGTCCGGTAAAAACTCCTCCACTGGGGAGATTGGCTTGTTTCCGTCAAACTATGTGAAGTTGAACTAGCTTATAGCTCATTGAGGAATATCAAATTTGTCATTGATAAGTTAGAAGCTGTTAGTAGAGTATCTCATAAGTATGGGCTTAGCAAAGTATCTGCTTGTCCACTTGTTAAAACAATGTTCTCTATTCTTGGAAAGTTTCGCACAAACCTAACCAATGGAATCTCTCTGTTTCCCAGTAGTCCTCTATCGTCCAAGTAGACCCCCTTTATCCGATGCAAAACAGGGGCTAAACCTTCAATAATATCATGAGCCATTGTGAGCATCAGAAGAAATTGGGGGGACTCCCCTGAATTGGCTGCTTGAGGTCCTGGACATCTTGCCAAGGAGGATACAAAACAAAACAGTGCTTCATAATGAAGTTCAGGTTGACCATGTTCAGGTCGGCCATCCTTAGTATCAGTCACAACCGCACTGCACAAACTCTTCAATTCATATAGTAGCTCTCCGATACTCTCAGCTTCATTAGAAAACATAAATATGACCTCATTACTCAATACAGGGGGTCGATAATTTTTGCTTCACGTTTCATTCTCCTCAAAAGCGAAATCCATTGCTTGTAGGTACAAATGCGTGGTCTAGTAGCCATAATGAAGGTGTCACTATACGTGCTCTCGATGATTTTGTTGAGATTCAATTGCGTTTGGCATTTCGTGCCATTCGAGACGATCAATGTCTCAGCTTCCATGGAATGGATTGCTTCACCGCAGGTGTAGGAAGGCATAGAGTGTTGTCGAAATGCGTTCCGGAAGAATTGCTATCTGAATTCCAGTAGAAGTAGGGGAGTGGCTGAGTATTTCATCCAACGAACTTTAAGAGTAGAGGATGTCCTTTTTGGCCAGATAGTGGTGACAGCACATTGTGGGGAATCCTACATATTAGTTGAGACGCAGGTTTTCGACGCGTAAAGTTTCTCGAGTACAAGGACATTGAAACCGCTGCGGGCACTCCAGCGACAGTAAAAACTGACTCACATCTAGCTTGCGATACGACCTAAAGCTGCAAATAACCGCAATCTCCCATCTATTACCATTTAAAATATCTTTCACCAACATGCAAAGAACAAACCCCTAAAAGCTCGTCAAGCTCATGATCATTCTAAATCAGGCAACTTCCTCATCGTCAACCAGTTGATCTCCATCTTCACCTTGAATATTCAGGCTGGTATTTTCAGCGTTATAGCTTGGGGGTTTTGACGGTATAAGGCTATCCATAGTTATGCGCTCGTCTTCAGATAGTTCATCGCCATAGGCATTGTAACTAAACTTATCATGATTAACAGTGTCAATCTCTGGGCCACCCTCAACATGCCAAAAATCAGGGGAAAATCGCTTTCTCTCTCATTCAAGTCGTTCTCATCATCTATTTCTGACCGCTCTAGGAGAATATCGGCATTGAACTTCTTGTATGCTGGTGGAGCAGGACCGTTGCCCTCCAAAGGAGCAAATCCCCACTTCTTAACGTTGCCCTCGATGAAAACGTAGCCCAACTGACCAATGTTAACATGCACAGAGCAAAGATTATTAGCACCTATTATCGGATAAATTTGTCCATCTTGTGGAATCTTGAAATTCTTGATGTGCCCTCCTAGTTTCAGCTCGCTTACCTTTTTCCCGTTACGTGTGAAGAAAACTGTGCCAGACCGGACACGGTAGCCAACTCCAACCACATCTCCCTCGATTAGTTTTGGAAATTGCGGTTCTCCACTGGGAACAAATGGTTGATTGTGTCTCCTGTAGCCATTACTATCATAGCTTACAGAGTGGGCATGTCTTCCAGGCAAGCGGAACCATGGGTAAGGCTTGACACCGAGTCCTATGGATATTAGCGTATCCTCTGGATGTGGTAAGGAGTAAATTTTACTCTCGAAATAGTAAACCTCATTAGTCGTAGGAATAGGTAGATTGGTTTGTGTGGAGCATTCGAAGTGCTTAAAAAAGTTGAGCTCAAAACGATTCACGATGAGTAGATCGTTGTTCGTTAACATATAATCTTTGACAAACTCCCAGGCACGAATACCCTTCTCTTGAACACTTAGGTTTTGACTAAGTAGGAGATCACCTCTAAAGTATGGATTGGTTGTAAGATACTCTCTTGATTGGAAATAAAGCTCTTGCTCCTCCAGATTCAACTCTAAATAGGCTTGATTTTCTTCTTCACGACTAAAGCCTTCCTCATTCAAATGGCCCACGCGACGGAACACGACTATTGTAGCTATCAATAGTGCCAGAAGTAGGACTATTGAGAGCGCAACTATTCCGATAATAAAGAGAACTGTGCCCCTATTGCTCTTCCCGGACAAAGCATGTACCATTTTGTCATCAGAATGTGGTAGTGATAATGTTGTGCAGCTAACTTCTTTTATTGCCAGAAGACTCAAAAATAGACCCAAGGATACGCTCATGAAGTATGTATGTGAGTGAGGATGGCGTATCTCGACCCCATGGTTTTTACTGACGTCTACCATGTGCACAACGCACTGCACAGCTGCGGAAATATCCTCCTGAGTCTGCTAGCGTACTACGGCATTGATCAAGATGGGAAGTGAAAGGGCCAATATAAAACTATCTTTGCCCGATTAGCCTACAGCAAGTTGAACCTCCATTTATCGAAAGGCATTTGCCAGTGGTGGTCACAAACGCATGGAAGTTTCAAATGTTACATTTTGTAGTTTGACAAGTAAATCAACATTTAGCTATACTTTTAAAAGTCACAGGACAAAGGGAATTTGAGGTTGTAGCTTGCATCCCAAACACCCCAATATTTCTCCACATCACTAGTACCGGAGCTGTCTGGCTTCCAGGCCTCGTCAAAGGCCTCAAAAACACAAACATTCACACCCCAAGCTCTAATGGCACAGATTGCCTCCTTCCAGTAATCCTTAGCATTATCAACACTTGGTTCACTTGCCTCAAAATGAGTACCCTTGGTGGGCCAGCCAGTCTCTCCCACCCAAAAGTTGCTGAGATCAGTGGAGCCTTTTGCGGTCTGAATAGTTTGCAAAGCTTGCATGATGTCGTCAACGAAAGAATAAGAAGCATTCTCCTTTGTTTGACCTTGCCAATAGGAGAAGGCATTGGCGAATACGAAATCGGCCGCTTTAATAGCAGGAAGGGCTGCACCATCAACCAAAACGTTCCAGGAGTCAGCTGTACCGACTTGCACATCACCATAGAATTCACCGTTTTTGTCTTTGATCTCAGAAATTAATTGCTTGACTTCATCAATGGCGTTGGCGAGGTCTGACGCAGACATGTCATCTCTATACAAAGCCTCTGAGCCTACCGTGAAAACTTTAACAGTCAGTTTGGAGATTTTGGGCAAAAATTCCTTTAAAGCCTGCTTCTCTTCCTCAAAGTGTGCTTGGTCGGTGGGCCAGATTCCGAACATAACCTGAAATCCAGCATCTTCAGCAGCTGGTCCTAAAATTTGCAAAGTGTTGCAATCAGAGACAGCGTACGTTCTCACGACCTTCGACTGTCCAGACAAAACATCGAAGTCACTCTTGTATTCTTCAGCCGACTTACAATTACCAGCATTGTCTTTAACACCCAAGCTGAATGCCAACTAACTAGTTAGTCATTGTTCATTATTGTTACCATCGAAAAGGATTCTTATACATACATCGCCAAGACTTGCCACTGATGAGACCAACGCAGATATAGCCACCAAATATTTGAATTGCATCTTCATCAATTCTATAGTGAAAAAAAAACAGGAAGGAGGAGCGGAAAAGGTGGTTTTAAAAGCAAAACAAATGCGAAAATTTATTTTTAGGAACGCTCACGTGTCAATACATTGGGTCTAGATGTTTATGGTCCCTCACATTAAGGATTTGGTTAACCGTCTTCAATATTACTCTGGATCAAATCTTTCGACCTTTCATTCATATTGCAAATTACTTCAAACTTTCATATTTCAAATTTGTCAACTCGTAATTCGATGGTATTATCGTATCGTCCTTCATTCGAATTGTTACTGCGACAATGGTACGACGATTCCACCGAGCAGCGAGCTAATTAAGCTGGATTCGTTTCAAAGTGCCATACTGAAAACATCACGTATCAAACACTTTGGCCAACGCTATAAACGCTGCGTCCTCAATTCTGATGCCTCTTGGCACAACCAATTCGCAGTCAATAACATCCATTATGCTCGAGATGTTGTCGTCAGACGCCGCGCAAGCTTCAAAGTCAGCCCATTTGCCGATGAGCAAAAGTGTGGTCCCGGCATTTTTTTTATTATATTTGGGTAAAACCTTTGTCGGACTTTTCAAAAAATAATCATCGGCTTCAACAAAAGCAGTCTCCGCATAGCCACCAGGCACACCCAGTTCAGTGTAGACAGCCGAGATGGAGTTAGCGTACCTGACGGAATAACCAAAAGCACTATTACAACCGGCTGCCCCGTAAGCAACCTGAGGGCTCACAACGGTTCCACTAGTAAGATCCACTGTCACTCTGGCGTTTACAGGAACCTCTTGGCCTTTCAATTCGAAAGGTTTCTCTCGTCCAATGTTCACGAATTTGGTCACTTGCAATTTTCTTTTTGACCCCATCTTCTTGCATTTCTTCGTCAACATTGGAGATTTTTTGGGGATGGTCAAGCCCTCCTTATAATTCTTAGAATCGTCTGTTGAGTTCGTGACAAATGTACGAACGCTAGGAAGCTTTACAGCATGCTTTAAGCTTAATCGTTCGGATGACTTAAATAAGCTGCGAACCAAATACGGCGGTGTCACGAAGTATTGTAATAAAGTGGCTAAAAGTACAGCATCGCGGCCTTTCTCGGGCATCACACCTTGGCAAACATTATTCTCTCGTTGATCGAAAACAATCTTTCTGGAGCTTTCGGAGGGGCCGGGATTTATGGATTGAGTTGAATCATTGATTTGATAGGAAAGTGGAATATCCAAAACAACGATCTCATTGACGTGGTATATGGCTGACAATCTTGCAATCTGATATGCAACAGTAGTAGCATGCGCTAAATTGCAAACATTAGAGCGCCGAATAGTTGATGAAGGTACGCATAAGGACACACTCATAGTTTATTAAAAAAAATGGACTTTCTGGAAGTAATATCTGATATCTCATCTCAGGGCTATATGTACTACTCAATGGAGTAGTGCAGGATGTTGATGTTTCTCGCCTAATGCATTCAAATCAATTGAGTTTTATAACCTTTATGGCCTCTGGAAAGAAAGCTTTCTTGTCCCGGCCTGAAAAATGTTTAACTCAGTTGGTATGGCCAAGAGCCAAGCAAGGTCTTTGTTTCAGTATTTGGCTGTCGCTACACCGGCATAGGCCGAATAATACTAGAAATGCTTTGGTTCGCTCTTGCCCTTGGTCTCGAAGCCGTGCTTCATTGAAGAATGCCAGCTTTATTGGTCTCCTAATTCAGCTCAATTTTCAAGATGCAATAACCGAAGTTAGTCTTGCTGCCAAATATCGGAGTAGATAAAAGCTGAAATTTTTTCAGTCTCTCTTCTTGATTGTCTGAAACTTTTCTCCAATCTACCGACGTCACGAGCAAAGTGCCTTGATTCTTTCTGTTGAGCATTCGCGTTGTCTTCTTTATGGGAATGAATTATGATAACTGATAGTATGTTATATATTGACAATGACTTCTTCTTTCTATTTCAATAATGCTAGTGAACGGCAATCATTCCACGTCCTTACTTTCTAACTTTGCAATCTCATCTTTGGCTCTTTGTATGTTCTTTTCGGTTTGCTCACCCTGCTTCTCCTCCAATGCCTGCAAAGTTTCCTTCAAGGTGTTCACAGTTGTGGAAACATCATCCGGTTTGACTGGCAATTGGATTGAAAGGTTGGACAAAGATACGATGACATCGGGGTCGACAGTGAAATTCTTTTGTTTAGAAGACTTCTTTTTTTGCTTCTTTCCACCAGAGCCCTGAAAGAAAGGCTGCTGCTCTTTCTTCAATACCTCCACACCCTCTGGTATCTCGATCTTTCTGCCCGATGACTGTGAAGTGAATTTCAGCTTCGTAGCCTCAGCCACCGCATTTATTTGCGGTTTCTTGTAGCTTGAGTCAAAGTACAGCAATAAGCCATGAATCTCATTGATTTCCTCGGTGAAGGCGGGAACAGAAGCCTCCTCTAATTTCCTATTTGCCTCCTCCTTGAGTTGCAATTTCTTTTCTTCTTCTTGCATAGCCTTATGCTCGGCATCTCTCTTCCTCTGCTCTTCCGCCAACTGCTCCTTGAATTTTGCAAATTCTGCATTGAAGTCGGCTCTTAACTTCTTGATTTCATCGTACTTGAGATTTCTAGACTTTCTCAATTCGTTACGTTTGCTTATCAATTTGTTTCGCTGCTCATAGGTTGAGTTATTGGCACTGTTTATCTCATCTAATTCTTTTTGGATGGATTCGAAACGCGCCTGAGTTTCCTTATTCCCAATCTTGCCCAACTGGTCCTTGAGCTCAGCAATTTTAGTCTTGTCTTTGTCTATCGCGGACTGCTGAAATTCCACCTCACCAAAATCTTTTCTCAACTTACGCAATGATGTCAAGTCACGGATGAGCTTTCTCTCCTCGGCCAACCTCAATTCGCCAGAGCCTATCAACTCATCTAAGTACTTAATTCTTGAATCGATCTCGGAAGCCGATTTGAAGGTCGTTTTGGAAGTCAACTTCTGAATCTCAGCAATTTTCTTTTTTACTTGCATGTCAACATTTTTAATCTGAGCTTGGATGGCAGAACGCTCAGCTTTAAATGATCCTTGCTCAGAAATCACGTCCTTTAATTCGGCTTGCAACTGCTTCTTTCTCTCAACATTCCTCGCATCAAATTTGATTCGATCGATCTGCGCAGTAAGTTCATTGCTAGCCGCCTCTAGCTCCTTGATCTCAGACATCAAAGAATCTACTTCTTTTTTCATACCAGAATCATCCGGGCGCTTAACGAACTTCTTGGGGCGCATAACAGCTGACATTTTGACGTGGAAAGAAAAAACCGTCGACCAAATTTTCGCAGTATTAACAGCACACCGCGAAGTACGCGACATTAGGCCAATCGTATACAGGCGTTTAGCGAAGCTTTTGGGGCACAGAAACGATTGCATTACCTGCCAATTTGTTATGCTCAGTTTTTTAAGCTAGAAATCGCTTCTTAGAAATGCTCCAAAGTTGTATAAGTAATGGCTGCTTCTTAAGATTTTTTTTTTGAACTTTGCGAAAAGACTACAACGGTTGCGAATCTTAAATAAACATACTGTTTTTGAGTGAAGTTGTTAGCATTCGAAATTTTTCAAAAACTAAGAAAATAAAATTTACCTTATAACAATCAACATAGCTATGTGATACGAAGAAGACAACAAATGACCCTTGAGGTGCCAGGTGAGAGTCAGTGGCGACACAGGGAGACGTCTTATTGGTCAAGCGGCGCCAGTCTGGAATCTGATAAGATGGTTTTTCTTCTCTCTCTAGGTAGACTTATATAGGGCTTTTCCATCTACTTTGATGAATAGAATAGAAAACAAGAATTACAGGTGACTAATTATTAATCTGTAATCAGATTGTCCTCGTATAAAAAAGACCACATGTTTAACGCGTGCATAGTGATGGAACCTTGTTAAAACTGCAGCCCACTCGAAGGGTCGCGCTGGAAATCAGTTTTTTATTTTTTATTTTTTTTTTTTATTTTTCTCCTTCTCCTTACTATCCCGCTTTAGCCATAGTCACGTTCAATCATGTCCTACGACGACTTGGTGAAATCTTTAGATAAGCTGGCTATTTTAAAAAAATGGCCGGAGGTAACGCCCTTGAATAGAATATCAGGAATTCCCACCTCTTCAGGAGGTCTGTCGACTTCCGAGGATGTATTCGACGGGCACGACGAGGAGCAGGTCAGGCTAATGGAGGAACTATGTATTGTGCTTGACTACAACGATAGACCAGTCGGAGCCGGAACGAAAAAGTTGTGTCATTTGATGGAGAACATTGATGCGGGCTTATTACATAGAGCCTTCTCTGTTTTCCTTTTCAACGAGAAGAATGAGCTTCTTTTGCAACAACGAGCTGACGAAAAAATCACTTTCCCGAACATGTGGACAAATACCTGTTGTTCACATCCACTTTGCATTCCCTCGGAACTCGGGTTACTGCTGCAGAATGAAAGTGGAAACAAGGATGACTTGAACACGGCCATTGCTGGCGCCAAAATTGCAGCACAAAGAAAGCTTTTTCATGAACTCGGTATACCAGCACAAGAATGCCCAATCTCAAAATTTGAGTATTTGACAAGAATACACTACAAATCTGCGAGTGGTGTCGGCTCCAAATGGGGTGAACATGAAATCGATTATATCTTTATCATGAAATCCTCCTCAAATGTAACAGTTGATCCTAATTATAATGAAGTGAAGGATCACAAGTTTGTGAGTGCATCTGCACTTCAGGAAATGTTCAAAGACTCAAGTCTTGTTTTTACGCCGTGGTTCAGACTTATCTGCGAGACATTCCTTTTCGGGTGGTGGGAAAATCTTTCAAATCTTTCAAGGTTCCAAGATGACGAGATCCACCGTCTATTATAGTTTCGTAATCAGTTGAAGTTTCGGAGTCAACGTCCGGTTGAAGTCAAGCGAGAAGTCAGGCCTGCATATAAAAATCAGAACACTACCTATATAAGGATTGTAACTTATTCTCAACTTCGCTCAATGAATGCTAGATTTGTTTTTGGGAATGTTCGCCGACTTTACGCTACTTCTGAAATGGCCATCAAGCCACGTAGACGAAGAACCCACTTCTCCGATTCTTTGAACAAGGGCCCATCATTCGATGACTTCGTCTCTGGAAAAGCATCAGAGATGCTAGTTGATCCTTTGGAAGCAGCGAGGACAGATACAGAACAGAAATTGCCCAAGTGGCTTAAAGTTCCTATTCCGAAAGGAAACTCTTTTCAGAGTGTCAAAAAGGATGTAAGGGAATTAAAACTAGCCACAGTTTGCGAGGAGGCAAAATGTCCCAACATAGGTGAGTGCTGGGGTGGTAAAAAGTCTGAGGCAACCGCCACGATAATGTTGCTTGGTGATACGTGCACGAGGGGTTGCAGATTTTGCTCTGTGAAGACAAATAGAAACCCATCAAAGCCGGACCCCAATGAGCCAGAGAACACTGCTGAGGCTATCAGCCGCTGGGGACTTGGTTATGTCGTACTCACAACTGTCGATAGAGATGATCTTATAGATGGTGGAGCGCAGCATCTTGCTGAAACAGTAAGGCGTATCAAGCAAAAGGCGCCTCAAATTCTAGTGGAAGTGTTGGGAGGTGATTTCAGGGGAGATCTCAACAGTTGCGATATTTTGGCGGCATCTGGGTTGGATGTTTACGCACATAACTTGGAAACGGTGGAAGCTCTCACACCGCATGTGAGAGATAGAAGAGCCACCTATAGGCAGTCTCTCTCCATTCTAAGAAGGGCGAAGGAAACCAACCCCTCATTGGTCACAAAAACTTCATTGATGTTGGGGTTTGGAGAAACCGATGAGATGATTGTCCAAACGTTGAATGATTTGCGTGCTGTCGGTTGTGATGTTGTAACATTCGGTCAGTATATGCGTCCTACCAGAAGGCACATGAAGGTGGTGGAGTACGTGCGGCCAGAAAAGTTTGACTATTGGAAAGAGACAGCTTTGAAAATGGGCTTCTTGTATGTAGCAAGTGGTCCTTTGGTCAGATCATCATACAAGGCGGGCGAGGCGTACATTGAGAACGTTCTCCGCAATCGCAAGCATAACGTTGGCGAGAGCCCCCGGTCTCTTTAATAGCATAATAAAAGTTCAGATGTTCCTGTGTTGTAATCGTTTTCATCTACACACTAGAGAAATCACCAGATGTGCATATAACAGACGAGCTTCAGTCAACATTCTTTGAGATCAAGCTCAACTAGTGGTAAGTCCAGAACGCTATTGTGCTTTGCATTTGGTGTCTTCCCGGTGATTCGCTTGTACTAAAGATCTAGCATACTCTTCAAATACGACACGTGTTATATTTAAAATCCTAAGTTGGCCCAATACAAGCAGATCATAGGAGTCGAATAGAAGGCTGGGTTTGCAATCATGCCACAAAATGAGAACGACGAGTGTGACGAATCCTTTATCACTCAATTTGAAACAACGTTAAGTATCAGACCATCAAATGAAGTAATAGAAGTTGATGACATCACGATCGATCAAAGCACGATTCTCAATGGATCCCTAAACACAATTCCACGTGTTGAAGGATTGCAGCCTATTTTGGAACTGCGAAGAGAGCTGCCGAATCGGAATGGCTTACAACACCTCGATCGTCATGGATCACAAGGACATTTCAAGCTCGAAGGAGAACTAAGACGGGAATATGAAGAATTTATGGGGAAAGACAAAGAAAGCCACGATGAGCTAATCGAGCTCCTAGAACCTTCCTCCCTAATTGATATCGAGCTCGTCAAATTTAAAAAGACCCTCGCAGAGTTTATGAATGCAAATCCGCAAATCGAGAAACAAAGTCCTCGATTCAGTCTGACAATCGATAAAACATTAGTACTTCTATCACCATATTCATCTGAGCATTCTTTCGGAAGAACATGGATGCTGAAATCCTACTTGTCTACCATTTTCGAGAGACCTCAAAGACTACTTGCTTCTTGTATTGGAGTTGCAGCCGCTCTTTCCATGTATCCGTATTTTTTTGCTATCAGAAGTTGCAGGAAGAGAAGCTCGTTGTTCTCTAAACATGTGACTAACGTGCACGGAAAAAGCTGGCCGAAGCTTTTGTATGAACTATGCCTTCGTTCACATGAAAAGTTGAAGAATGAGGAGCTTGAAATCCCCTCGGACTGGAATCCGGGCGACATCTACTTAACTCCCAAAACTATCATAGCACTTGAGGGTGTCATTGGAACCATCGAACATGCTGTGGACTCCCTTTTTGGAAAGGGCCCTAACATATGCAACCATAGATTGGCTTTTGTTGTTCTTCGTCCTCCTGGTCACCATTCTCACGCATGTCTTCCCGGCGGCTTTTGCGTTTTGAACAATGCACAAATCGGCGTGGAATACGCTTCTCAAACTTATGGTGTAACACACTGTGCCATCTTGGACATAGATCTTCACCACGGTGATGGAACACAAGACATCTGCTGGGAACGAAGCGGCTATTGCGGTGACTTCGGCAAATCAAATGAAGACGATGAGGAACAGCAAAATACAAGTGATACAACGCAATCCTCATATCCAAAAGTCGGCTACTTTTCTTTGCACGACATCAAGTCTTATCCAACAGAGCTTGGATTCGCTACAAAAGATAACATCAAAAATGCATCAGTATGCGTGATGGATCACAATGTCAATATCTGGAATGTTCACCTCCAGGAATGGAACACGGAGGACGAATTTTATAAACATTACCAAACAAAATATGTTGCTATATTGAACCGGGCCAATCAGTTCCTCAATCAAGCTAAACGCCAACACGAGCAGGAGAACGCCAATTACCTCACCGAGCTCACCAGATACAACAAATACCTTACTAAGCCTCATCTTTTCAAAGGCGCTGTTGCTAAACCCTCCATACCACAGCCCTTTCGGCCTTTGATTATTATATCAGCTGGGCTTGACGCGTCTGAATATGAAAATCCACAAATGCAGAGACACGGAGTCAACGTTCCTACTTCGTTTTACGCTAAATTCACTAAAGACGTCGTGAAGCTCGCACAAATTCACACTGATGGGAAGGTTATTTCATTTTTAGAGGGCGGTTATTCAGATGGTGCACTTGCTTCTGGAATCTTCTCGCACCTTATTGGACTCACAAATAACCAGAAAGATACCACGGATGATCCAGTTCTATGGAATAACTCATGGGGGACAGAACACGTCATAAAAGAGTTGACCAAAGGTTGCAAAAAGCTGTGGGTCCCGTACAAGAATCCTAAAACCGAAGTAACAATTTGGGCGAATGAAGTGATCAAGCTTGGAAGGCTGTTGATGCCACAGTCCATATTATCTGCAAATCACTCTTACTTACAAAGTTCGAAAACCCCTGAAAGCCAGCAAGAGCCACAAAGCAAAATGCTTCGTGAAATTTATGACGAGAATGCACAAACTAATGTCGCAACTTCGACCCTGGTCGCCGAACAGGGTCGCCGGATTTTGAGAAACTCGAGACATATGAAACGAAAGGACGTATAATTTTGGTAGCCCGCCATAATGCCAATTCATATTCAAGGTTCGAAACCCCCATGTCAATTACCTTCAATATCAAATTGTCTCCTCTTATTCGTGGGGTAAACAAGTAATAAATACGCGCGCATCTTTAAGAATTGTAGGAAGCCACTTGCAAGCTTTATTAAATTAGCAGATGAGCCAAGAGCATCTAATAGAAATGAAAGACCAAGGAATGAAGGAGATTCCTCCTTCTCATCCGGCTTTTGATCGAACATCGTTGAGCGATGGGGCATTTATTGAGCTACTACTTTTTGAGATAAAAGAACTACGAGCTGAATGTGAGCACAAGGAAAAGAAATTGAGTGAATTCGAGCAACTACAATCAGAAAGTCGTATCATATCAGCATCAGCACAGTCTTTGGATGAAATTCCACAAAGGTCTGCTCGCCGAAGGGTATACAAAGAAGACTATCGACATGTCGACCAAGAGAACCCTGAGAATCGACCCGAAGAGATCCCCAAGACAGAGCCTCACCCAGAAATAGTTGCCCATAGTGTTCCTCTTTCAAAAAACTTCAAGTCCGGGCTTTCTTTAGCAATAAGACGCAGTAACTCGCCTGAGGAGGACTTGAAGGCTACTGGTGATGGAGCGACCGAGGGTAAGGGAGATATTGACGGAGAGTCGCCGAAGCAAACAATGGAGACAGAGAATGAAGACGATGCAAAACTGGACAATCATGCGATAAAAAGAACAAAGAATGACAATTTAAACGAGTTGGACCTGAAGGAAAGTTTAAATCAAGAACTGGGGCATTTTGCAAACCATCCGCGAGTTAGCTCTTACAGCACGAGAATCAAACTCCCGCATACTATGAGGAACCCCGAACCATCCCTCCCTTCGCGTGTACAACTGAACCTTAATACCAGCTCTTCACCTCACAACGAAGGTTCTCCAACTCAATCCGACAAAAGAGAGAAAAACTCTATAAGAGAAAATTCGTCCAGCTTAACAACTCCATTGCTCGCTCAATCTGAATCCTGCGAGACGCAAGTAATGACGCTGCCAAAGACACCTGTTCATTCATTAAATGAGTCTCAAAGTCTTAGACAATCACCAACTTCCCAAGGCTCTAGCTTCCAGGTTCTCACATCACCTGATAATTATGATGATGTTATTCTTTTCATTAAGCCAGAAGATTTCCAAACAATAAAAATCGAGGTTATCAGCACACTCAGTTTCAACCCTAAAAAGTCAGAAGACTTTAGTTGCACCCTTTCAATCAATGATAGGGAAACAGCAAAGGGGATGTGGAAAGTGAGGAAGTCATACAGTCAACTTTTATCTTTCGATGATGAGATAAGACCAGTGTTGGAAGCCTTCGGCCTTCCATCCTTACCTGAACGAAGCCTTTTTTCATCTACAGTTCCAGCTAAAGTAGATTCACGAAAACAGAGTCTTCAACATTACTTCAACTCGATTTTTCTAATTCCCCATATCCCCAACTTAATCTTGAACCGCATCTGCCGCTACCTCTCGTTAGACTTCGTCAACCCTCTCGATGATTTCAAAAGTGGCGCCAGATTGGAGGGTTACTTAATAAGAAGGTATAAGGGATTGGGTACTACATGGAAGACAAGATGGTGCCAGGTCGATGGACCATCTCTAGAGATTTATGAGTTTCCAGGTGGTCCAATGATAGAGCAGGTTCGACTTAACGGGTCGCAGATCGGTCGTCAGTCATCTGATAATGTTGCTGAAGAGAAAGGTTACCGGCATGCGTTCCTTATTCTCGAGTATCCGAGGAACAAACTCTCGAGCTCCACACAGAAGCATTTTTTCTGCGCCGAACTGGACAAGGAGCGAGACGATTGGGTGAATGCAATGGTAGAGTACACAGAAAATGACCCAATGATCACTCAAATGAATCTTGACGGCCACGAACAAAGGAACACCGCCAGAGCCATCGATCTGTTTAACTCCCCAAAAGCCGCTCAAGTGTCAAAGGAGGAAGAATCCAAAGAAATCAAGGACGTCAAGAAACTACGTAAACGAAGTTTGTTTCCTTTTAGATATAAAGGTCAGCAACTTGAAACGGAGGACGAAAGTACGGGCTCCACTCTTGAGGAGGGCGGCAATAATATGAGCCTCGAGGCCCATTTAGCGGTAATGAATTTAACACCTGGTCAATTCAAGCCCGTATTTGGTAAAGAGCTCCGTGAGGCGCTTGAATTATCATCCAGGACTTTTGACGGCCGTCTTATTCCCACGGTTTGTGGTCGATGTCTCGATTATTTATCTAAAACAGGCGCTATTTATGAAGAAGGAATATTTCGATTGAGCGGATCAGCCTCGACGATCAGGACGCTCAAAGACCAATTCAACAAGGATCACGATGTTGATCTATTCGAACATCCACTGAATCCGGACATTCACACTGTGGCAGGTCTTTTTAAAACCTACTTGAGAGAATTGCCTGACAATATCTTTGGTAACGCAGCATACTCTCATTTGCAACTAATGTTCACATCAGGCAGCGATGTTCAACCTAGATCCCAAATTGTGTGGCAGATGCAGCGGTTCATAAATGATAAATCCAATGTGACTCAAGGGAATTTCGATTTCTGTTTCACGGTGTTCAGGCTTCTAAGTACCGTGGTCGCCAGGAGGAAGACGAATTTGATGAGCCTCAGAAATATTTGCATTGTGTTTGTTCCTACTTTACGAATCTCACTAGAGGTCTTGAGCCTTTGCATCACTGACTTTGACTGTATATTTTTGAACGGCAGGCCATTGGACGATGACAAGAGAGAAACATTGGACTTACAGATTCCGTCCTTTTAATGATCCACACGATATTGATATATACTTACTATGCACATAAGTTTGACCATTCAAAGCCCAGTCGCCTATGAACACCCGGTAACCATCGCTAGACGATGAAGTTCACCATTCACTTTCCCCCGTTGCTCTTTGAAAAACGTAATCCCTGCCATCAATGTTTGCAACACCTTCTTTCAAATTACACTTCCACTTGTTTTTAACTCTTTGCACCTTATCATACAAGCAAAGCATTATCTGTCCTTCCTGCTCCATGTCCTCGTCGTCTGACTTCTCGGAGTCAAGCTCGTCATCTAGATCTGAATTGATATCGTCAGAATCGTTGAAAATCCCATCATCATCATCATCATCCTCACCAATACCAACACCACCGCTTTGGCGATGAAGTTCACCGACACCATCATTAGGTCCATCAGCTTGACGCTTTGCTAACGCTTTATACCATTTGAGATTATTCTGGTCAGCCTCTAAGGTGAATTCGATAGGACCATCAGATTGATTGACTTTGGGAAGAATCAAGCCGTTTTCTTCAGTGTATTCCTGCTTTACGGTCGGTAACTCTATTCCCATGGAGTATCCTGAATTTGGATGACTAGATAGGTCATTTGTAGGATTACCATCCGTAGGATCATATTGCGGAATAGGCATCTCGAGCTCTTGGTTCACATGGAGAGGTTCTTCTTTCACGGGGTGAGAAATCAAGCTCGCATGAATATTGCCATCTAGCTCGTCCAAGTCATTCCAGGAGAAGTTTCCAACACGAGATTGACTTAATTTCTCGCACCAGAGCTTTTTTAAATCTTGAAGTGTACCTTCATCAATCCCGCTATCCTCAAAATTTTGGCGAGAATCTGCAATAACTTCCTCAATAACAGCCTCGTAAAGCTTGCACGCCTCAAAGTTTGACATGATATTTCTAAGTGCTGAAGGTGAGTTGGTGTAGTAGTATCACTTTACATGCAGACTCTGAGGAGTTGCTTGAGGCCTCTTAATCCTGCATTTGATTTGACTGTGGACTCGATTCTGCCATACTACAAAAACACCCTATTTCGCCCAAATGACGATAATGGATAAATACTTGAGTGATCGAGATAAGCGATTCTTTTTGTAAATGTATCCTGAGGTGATTGATAGGGGTATGAAATATGACACGTTCCTGTACGTTTAGTATCTAAGCATCATCAAGACTTTTCGATTAAACCCCAGATGGCATGGACTATAATCAACAGTATCGTAGCCACAAGAGACTCAAAGCGATATAAAGCTGAGGAATAACCTCCCCTAATTACGTCTGTGTAAAACAAAATCTAATTTAAAGGCTAAACATGTTGACAGGGTGAACAAAAGGTCATCGTGTTCGACGACTTAATTATATAAGACAGTTTCTTAATGAGTATCGAGTACCATGAAGTTAGTCTTATTCATCAGAAGGCGTACAAGACAGCCCTTTTCAAGTTTGATGGAACTTGATAGGTACCATTGGAGCCTTGCAACGAATTAGTCGAGTTCAATGCGGCAGAAGTGGTAAAAATATCCGTGGTTGTAACATCAACGAATGAGGTGATGGTCGTCGTGGTTCCACTTAAAGTAAATTCAGCCTCAACTGGGTAAGCGGACACGTGAGTCGTGGTTCCGGTCACGACAGCGGCTTCCGATTTCGAAGACTCCTTCTCAGTGACCGTCACAGTGACAGTGGACGCGGCACATGCCTCCAAAGCGCTTGATGACTCCGGTTCAGTGATTGTCACGAACTGTGTGATAGTAGAGGTCGTTGTTGGAGTCGATGTGATTGTGCTTGTCTTTGTTGCAATTGGAGATTCGACGGCAGAACCATGGTCTTCGATAGTCGTGTATTCGACGATGGTGGAAGTAGTGGTGATCGGCTCAATCAGGCCGATAGCTTCAGCCAGGCTGATTGCTTTGGCGACGTCATCTGAGGCAGTCGCGGGAACTGTCAAAGTAGTCGAGGGCAAGGTGATAGTAATGAATTTATCAATTGTCACGGTAGTGTCATAATCAGCAGACTGAGGAGAGTAAGCTTCAGTGTTGTTGTCGTAACGCTTGAAAGGAACGGCACTTGCAACTGCGGCAGCAGCAATGACTTTAACGAATGGAAAGATCATTTTAATCTTGAAAGAAAGGAACGGACGCGACTAGTATACGCAAGGAAGTTGATATAAAATTTTGCGGTTAGAGGGTGCCGGGGTTAATTATATATTGTTCGCGATACAGCGTGTTTGAGTGAGCGATGCAACCCATCCCTTCGCCAATGTTTTTGTAAAACACGAAAAGCGACGCATAGAAGTAAACATAGATACTGCACATATCAAAGGTTGCTCAAGTCAACCTCTGTAAGGGCAAATACCTACTTGCAATCATCGTTTATTAAGTACAAGGACATTCAATTGATAAATCTGGTGCTTGATGTTCTTTTGAATCTCTCATCGAATAGCGGTCCTAAAATCTTTTAGATTCTGTATATAGGCCCGACTCTTGATGTCCTGTACTTATCATTTTCGCTCATTTGAATGTACGTGGCTCTTGAATAAAGCCTGTTGCTACGATGTTGAATATACCAAATAACAACATAGGTGAAGCTTTGCAGAAATTTAGGGTGACCTATCAAGAGATTCTCGACAGAAGTGTTCCCTATGTCAAGGAGAGGTGGATCACCTTCGGTGTCCTCTTGACATTATTTGTCCTTAGAATTATTCTTAGTCAAGGATGGTACATCATATGTTATGCACTTGGGATCTATCTTCTCAACTTGTTCTTGGCCTTCCTTACACCAAAGTTTGATCCATCCCTTGAGCAGGAGCTGTTCTCATCCAATTTAGAAGAAGGGACCGATGAAGTGGAAGAGGAGTTCAAACCTTTTATTCGCCGCCTTCCAGAATTTAAATTCTGGCTCAAAGCCGTTAGAGCAACTATCTTGTCTTTGTTGACGTCTTTTTTCACTATTTTTGATATTCCAGTTTTCTGGCCTATCCTCGTGATGTATTTCATCATATTGTTCTGCCTCACGATGCGAAAACAGATCCAACATATGATCAAATATAGGTACCTACCTTTTGATCTTGGCAAGACGAGATATAGCCGCCAATCCCGCTAGTGCGAGGAGGGCATTGAAGCTATGAAAAGTAAAAGACCACATCAATTCAAGCTCTTTCGCCAGGCATATAAGTACTACTTTGGAAGCAGTGGTAAGCTTCAACTTCCACAATGTAAATAATAAGGGTCTTGGCCGCGTTTAATAGAAAATACAATTTCCGTATACTTCATTGGGATTGAAACTAAAAATCGCAGCAGGAGCAGCGTGCAAGCAAACAGAAGCTGTCCCGGCTGCACCTTTCGAGGTTATGGAATTAAGCAAAATCGAGTCACTCAAAAGGCCGATTCATGACCAAAAAAAAGGTAAAGAGGAAGAAAACATTTTCCAAAGAAAGACAAAAATACAGACCAAGTACAAGATCAAAGAGAAAAAGTAGCCCTCGGCAACCATTCCCATAGCTTTAGCCTTCTATTTTCAACACCTCTCTGAATCTAAGTCTCGGCAATACAACGATCCCAGGATATCAATCCAACGAGGCCGGCCGAACAACGAAAACCCGTCACTAATACCGATACATGCTTCTTCAGCTTTCAAAAAAAACATCGCAACAACCATCAATCCAGAGCTAACTTACTGAAAAGAGTAACTTCGTTTCCTCTACAAATAAAGGCGATATCACCACAAACCAAAACCTCCTTTAAACAAATCATTGTTGAAGATGACATGATATGACTCTCCTCACATAACCAGCCACCTTATTATTAAAATTTCAATCGTCTTTCAAGCTTCTCAACAAACAATACAATGACCTAGAGCTTGGAGGTAAACGCACTATCCTTCGCAAAGATGCATTCAAAAAACAAGATAACATGTTCCGTCAACTCTTACACCTATACCGCTTATAATGCCGCCAAAATCTCTATTCTTTTTATGTTTTTTAAATCGACTCGATTGCTCTCACTCTTATGCAGATGCCCTAATTTAAAGTTTGGCCGCTCAGCTAAGCTGATGACAGCCATAAAGTAAGAAATCAACTTTACTCAGAGTCAGACTTCTTATGGGCCCCGCTAATGGTATTAGAACCAAGTACTATGGAAGTAGCCGGCCGATCAGCTGCCTATAGAGTACCAGAAAAGTCCATTTATCATCGACTTTGCTGAAGCGCGGTTTATAACAAGCATCGTGCAACTGAATTGCAATAGCCTCTAAAGCCTCAAAAGATACTGAGTACTCTACGATCAACTCCATATTTATCTTTTTTCATTTTCATTTGAATCTTAATTCCTTCAGTATCAAAGAAGTTTGATAATTTCATCAACGCATTCGGAAGCCATAAGTCTCATCATCAATGCCGACGGCCATTTAATCTATGGTTTCCCAAGATACTTTGCCAGTCCACAATGCTTAGCATGGCCAATGTGGGTTTAAAAACATTCTTGAGATTCCACATCTTTTAAGAACTATTTCTAGTTTTTCATGTATTGCTTTGTAGTCATTATACAGACGGTTGCGTGTTTAATTAGCGGTAATTTTTACTGCTTCTTTATTCTCTTTGCGTACCTCGCATGCCGAGCATACCTCAACAATTCGTGTTAGTTGCTCTGTTTTATTTTATTTGGGTTATATAAGCTACTAATGTATGTTTCTGAAATTGAATCTCCTTAAATGACTTCGCAAAGAAGCTTAAACCTGTTGACGCAGCATGAGCTAGGTATTGACGTAGCTCTTGGAAACTTTTACCGTAACTGATTTGTTGTCATTTAACTATGAGTGTATTCAATCCTGATAATCAATAGGAATTGTATAATTTTGAAGTTGTGGTTGACTTCGGCTTCGTTAACCTGGAGCGTTCCTTCATGTCTGCTCAAGAGAAGGTCAAAAGAGTGAGAAGTGTCTCAAACGCTACGTACTTGGGGCGGCGCTGTTGTTATCTATTTTTCAACTTTTCGTTTTCTGTCTGTGGTGTCCGGTGAGTTGATTTAAAAGATTTGATATCCAAGTTCCAATTGCTAAAAGTGGAAGGTGGCGATTATTGGAGAAATTGTGTGGTATTAGAATCTGGTTATGCCAGTTGCACGTAAAGAAGTCAAAAATTGTATTTATGTAGTTGATATAAACATCTAGTCAGATTCATCATCGTCGCGATAACCGTGTTTTCTGATATCGGCAAGCCTTTTTCTTGCGGCTTGAAGTGTGTTTTCAAGTTTCAAAATTTGGACTTGCTGTTCCATTTCCAAAGTCTTTCCTTCATAGGGAGTTAACTGGCTTAGATCAATGTTTGATTGATCCTCGTTGCTTTGAGAGAGGAGTGCTTGCACTTTATTGACCAAGGATTTGCAGGCTGAATTCACCTTTGTAGATGAAGATTCGAGTCGGTCTTGTGTCTTTGACATGGTGTTGGCCTTGACTCTAGACGCAGCTACAAGTTGAGCAGTCGAAGCAGCGACTTCGTTGCAGGCGACAATCAATTCTTCGTGAGAGTTTTTTGCCCTCAACACTCCATCAGCTGTCTCGATCAAGATATTTGTTGCACCTGCGATTGCTTTGGCCGCGCTAACAAGTCCTTCAGTCCATCTGTTATTTTTCTTGTAATACTCCCGTACTGTTTGAGTGCCCTTGTTCTTAGCAACAATCTCACGTTGAGAGTCGATCGACGCATTGATGAGTACCGTGACAGCCTGTGTTACGCTCATAGCAGCTGCAACAATTGCCTGATGTACCTGCAAATCACGACCTTCTATCTTTTGCTCTTGAAGTTTGCCGAGGAAATCCATCGCTGCATTTATCTGTCTCGCAGCCTCCTCCATCTCTTCATCGACCACATCTTCGATGTTTCCTCTCTTAAGAGATAAGGAATGACGTGGTTGGATGCCTTCTATAGTAGCGGATAATTCTTTTAAAGAATGTTGAAATTGAACGTTGTAATCGATTACTAGATCAATTTTCTCGTCCTCATCATCGAGGGCGTCCAATGAATCAGATGTGAGGCTAAGAAAAAAGTCTTCGGCTTTTGCAAGAAGATTTTCCATTAGTTGCATGACAACTTGCTCGTCTTCAGTTGGAATGTTTTTTGAAATGCCCTTTATGTTGAGCATCAAATCATTGAGAGATGATGCCAACTCAGAACTGGTGAGGATAACGCTTGAAAATGTCAGGCTATCATCATCTTCATCGGTTAGTTGAGGGCCCTCAGCAAGGAAATTGTTAAACACCAGAGCAAAATCCGTGGCAGTGTCGGAACAAAGGTCTAAAACTGAAAGAAGATAGTTTGGTGTAGCATTGACGTTCCCCGTTTGCATTGGTGACCCAAGATCATACTTCGTATCTTGAACCCTCCGCACATTATTGGCTAAGATGATGTTCAATAAAGCCCACAACTGTTTAACACTTGGACCGTGAGAGCTGAGTGATAACTCCTTTAAAGCACTGTCTAAGGATTCTTGCGCGATTTCTAAGTCGATTTCCTTTTCCTTCAACTTTTCTTTGAGTACTGATTGGCTGCCTAAGTCAACCAACTGACCTTCCTTCTCTTTAAGAAGCTTGTGCAAGGCGTCTAAATCCCCTTCATATTGGTCTTTGATTGACTGCAACTTCTTCGTCGAAGATTCATCACTATCCGCATACCGAGATGAGATTTCGCGCAGTTCAGTTCTCAATTTGTCAATTTCCTGATCTTTGGTTATGCGCAATCTGTCAAGATCTAATCTTGCACGATCTCTTTCTCTTATGAGGTCCGCAAGCTCGAGGTTCTTTTGTTTCAACTCCTTCTCAAACTTCTCCTTTTTAACGATGGACTCCTGTGCACTGTTGATTTTTTGCTGAATCTTTTTGAATTTGGAAAGTAAGTTTAAGTGTTCCGAACGCAATTGCGAGTAAAGCTTTGCCAAAGCCTCGTATTTTTTCGCCCAATTGGTTACTTGTTCCTCAATGTTACTGATCTGTTCATCTTTGGAAGCAAGTTGTTCAGATGCTGTTTGATTAATGCTTTGAAGTTCCGTCTCCAACGCTTTTACCCTTGAGTCATACTGCTGAAGTAAAGCTTGGTCATTGTCAAACTGATTTTTAAACATGACAAGATCATTCTCTAATTCGGATACTCTGGAATTTTGTGCATTCGTTTGCTGAAGTCTCAACATTTGCTGCTCTCTTAAATTGTTCTCTTCTTGAGCGAGTTTTTGACGTTCGAATTCTTGCTGACGACGGAGCTGCTCTTGAATTTGATTCTGTCTCTGAAGCTCTAACTCCTGTTGCTCTCTCTGTAATTGTTGTTGCTGAAACCTTTGCTCCTCGAGGAGACTCGATTGGTTGAAATCCTCTGCCGAAGGAGGAACCGCGGGCGCGTCATAAACTGAGGTTTGTTGAGCAGACACCACTGGCTCTTCGGCGACCCTTGAGGTGGATGATCTGCCATCCTCGGATTGCATCAAGTTGGGTGGAGAACCCGGAATTTTTGGTATAGTTATCAAGCTTGTTAAAAACTTGATAGCTTGGCAATCAGCATAGAATTCGCGGAGATAAAAGTGTTGAGAATTGAACCTCTCGAATAGAGCAGTCAAAAGTTCATCGGACCCCAATTGCTGGTACATTGCTCTTAACATTGATGTCAAAAACTTGTAGATGCCGTAAGACTCAGAAATAAGTGGAACGAGCGCTGACACTTTGCACAAATTATTCGGAGTTTGCTGCACAGTAGAAAATATGAGTTTTTGGAGATCATTGATGAGATCTTGGAGATCCATCAATTGTAAGATTGACTCATAGCCCTCGTTCGGGTCGTTCACGCTTCGCAATGAGATGTACTCCTCGTACTCGAAAATCCCGTTGAAGCCTTGGTTGTTTCGATGGAAATCGAGCTTCCGCATCAAAAATCGATCATAATGATTAATCAACCGACCATAACTTGATGAACTGGAGAAGACAGTTGATAATGAGTATAGGAAGTCTTTATTCCTATAAGCATCCTTGAGAGTATTTGGATGCCCCTCCTGTAACACCTTGTGAATCATAATTAAGGCTTTAAACAATTGCACTTCACTACTTTGCAATGGCTGAATTTTAACAGCATTCCAAAAAGCTCGAGAGTTCTTATGATCCCAGGTGTACACGATACAAGCTCGAACATGCTTTCTTTTGGGAGGAACCTCCTCTGAATTGCACGCTTTCTTGACACTGATCTGTAGATCCACCTCAGCCCTGCTCATTTCTTTATGGTGGTATTCATGAAACTCGATTGCGTTTCGCTGGCACTCCGCGAGATTCACCGTCCTGTATAATATCGAACCGAGCCTTCGGAAAGTCGGGTACTACTGATAACGTAAAGAGTTAACTCCACTCTCCTACCCTTTCAAATTATTCAAAGCGTTTTTAATAAAGCTCCTGGCTGATCAACATTATTTCAGTGAATGTCCTCCTAACCATGATATCAATGACTGGCCTAAGTGGCTCGTTGCATTGGCTGTCGGCTAGTAAGTAAATTGTGTGGCAAAAATCTTTCGGTGTTCAAAAATCTGTCCAATGTTCGCTTTGGCTTAATGGGTCAGCTTGTTCTTTTCAAAGATCATGACTCGTGTTGTTCGCTCTAAATTGGATAGACTGGTATAACGCGCGAAAAAAAAAAAAAAAAAAAAAAAAATGAAATTAAAAATAAGAAAATCGTGAAGCCCCAAAGTCCGTTGTTCCGAACAAAAATCGTACAAAACATTTTACAATCCGGATGTCTTCAAATACCAGCAAAGTTATTTATCCGTAAGTATATGAAAGGAGGCAAGATAGAATCATCTAACAACAGTTTTTGGTATGGTGGAGCTGCAAGCATGGCTGCATGCCTTGTTACACATCCCTTGGACTTGGCCAAGGTCAGATTGCAAACTGCATCGAAAAGAGGCCAGTCTCTCATCTCGATGGCAGTCTCAATAGTCAAAAACGAAGGTTTCTTGAAACTTTACTCTGGTTTAACTGCATCTTTACTCAGGCAGGCCACATATTCTACGGTGAGATTCGGTGTATACGAATATCTAAAGGAGGAATATCAAAGCAGATATAGACTTATGCCCACTACGGCAGCCTTGTTGCCAATGTCAATGATATCAGGCGCTTTGGGTGGCCTAGTCGGGAATCCATCTGATGTTGTTAACATTAGAATGCAGAACGACTCCACTCTTCCTGTCAGCCAAAGGCGAAATTACAAAAATGCATTCGATGGTATTATCAGGATAGGAAGGCATGAGGGTATTTTGTCTCTTTTCCGAGGCTTAACCCCAAATCTAGTAAGAGGTGTTCTTATGACAGCATCCCAGGTAGTTACTTATGATATTGCAAAAGGGCTATTGGTGGATGTTTTCTCGATGGATGGTCTGAAAAAATCAACACATTTTAGTGCTTCTTTGATGGCAGGCTTGGTGGCAACAACGGTGTGTTCTCCTGCCGATGTGGTCAAAACTAGGATCATGAATGCAAGAGGATCCAATAGTGGAGCGTTGAACATTTTGATGGAGGCAGTAAGGACGGAAGGTCCTGGATTCATGTTTAGAGGCTGGCTTCCCTCCTTCATCAGGCTAGGTCCGCACACGATTTGCACCTTCTTGGTTTTAGAGCAACTTCGAAAGTTTCGAGTTGGTATGAACTCCTAGTTACCTCCTTCTTGATCTATGTAATATAATAGACTTATAGAGATAAAAGATCGCTGAAAATGTTCTACTGATTTTGTCAGTAAGGTTTCAAATCTATTCAATACTTGGTTAAACCTTGATGTTGTCCAACTCTTTCTTCTCAAATGCTTCTTTTTCAGCTTCCAAAAGATAAGGAATCAAGTATGGGGTGTCATCCTCTGGCTTGATAGCCTTGTTTGGGGGAAGCAACTGGTGTGACAAGGCACATTGATGAGCAGTGATGATTCTAAAGTTTCTTGCGTAACTTTCGTCTTCAGGAAGTCTAGAGATCGCCTTCTGGGCTATTGGGTTCTCTTCGGCAATTAAATCATTGAATCTGCTTATTAGTATTCGTTATCACATCGAGAAAATAGTAGACTTACCTCAAGCCCATTTCTCTGTAACCAGCATATGCCACGAATGTTTTAGCAAGTGGAGTCACTACCTTTGCCAACGTTGGCCTTGACAAAATCCAATCAGACGCCTTGACAATGGAAGTTATGGAAGCCATGGTTACTTATCAAAGAGGTTTTGGATATGAGTGGAAGATTTCGCGTGATGGAAAAGTTGGTCCTCCCATTGGCCGCGGTATTTTGTGTGGACTGCATATATTCTAGCGCTCCTAATTCTACGAAGCAACAACTGTCGGATATTTATTATATTTGGAAATACGTGATACTAACTAATAATCATATTCAGTTGACGGCTTTCCATATTGCGACGGACAGCCAACAGTGTGAAGTACATTGAGGATTCCACTTTGTTTGACCCCCTCGTAAACTACATGGTCCTTACAAAGTATCATTCCCATGTAACCGCAAGAGTTGATCCCAATGACATCGTCAAACTTGCCTTGAGATCTTGGAATCATCATCATGTACTGCGGTGTCAAGCAGAAATTGTAACTAATGGCCTCGATCTGATTTTTTTGTAGTGTGGTCAATGTTCTTTGAAGAAGGGACGCAAACAACATAGCTAAAACCTCAGCATCCACTCCGTGCCGCTCCGGAAGAGGGACTAGGAAATTAGCGTAAGGTAAGCTGGGGTCCTGTAAGGGTTCATGGTTTTGATCTGGGGTGCAAAACTCTGTATCTCTCGCAACTTCAAGATTAAAGTCCACCTTGCCTTCAGGGAGAGTCAAGAACTGAACATGTTTATGTGGTTGGGAAGCGCCACTATTAGGTCCGCAATTGTAAAAGGCAAACCAACGCGATTTTTTGTCTTGTGTCTTCAAAGCATCAATGATCTGATACGTTGCCAAAAGCTCTGGGGGTGTCAATGGGGTGTTTTGTGACTTGAACGCTTTGGTCACCATCATGAAATGGTTTCGAGAGACGGGAAATTTATTCAACAATAGCCTAAATTCGTCTGATTCACCAAAAGAGTTTACGATGGTCAATTCTGGCTCAGGTTTAGCGAAAGGATTCTTTTTAATTGTCCCCGATTCAGGTCTGTGCTGAAGATTTGGTAATACCGTAAGTTGGAATTCATACGTGGAAGATTCACTGGTTTCCAGAATGCTCTCATGTTGTGCGCCGTCACCCTGGAAAATCAAAGAGCCGTCAATTTCGGCATTTACAAATTTCTCCTCAACAGAATTCCAAAGTTCACCCAAGCTCATGGTTACCAATTGTCTCAAGAGCATCAACGAGAGTATGGTACATGGAGTTTTGGACTGCATGTAGTATTGAGGACTGGCAACGGGACCTCAACGACAGCTGTACTAGTTCATTTATAGGTTGGTCGTTTTCCACCATGGAAATCTGTCTGTCTTCGCTTGATCTTTGTGGCTTTCCATCAACATTTGTTCACCTGCGTTGCAAATGTTGAATGACTCAGATATTTCATATGTCTCTTCCACAGTCTACCTAAACAATATTCTCCTACCAGGTATTTCAGCAGGTTCAGTCTTCGACCTCCTGGCTTATCCGTCCGCCAGTCTCTCTAGACCAGTGGCTCTTCTTTATAATACTAAATTTGCCGATGGGGGCATTAAGTGCGGTAATATTGAGTTAATCTTGAAACTCGAATAATTAAGAATCTCTTAAGCTCAAATATTTGACCCTTTCCTTAAATGTTTGCTAGAATCGAGAACCACTTGAGTTATTAAGATATCTGAAAACTATTTATTGTAAAAGCGATTTATCGTAATCAAGTCATGATGCTAAATTGTGTCTGATTTGACTCAGTTCGTAACACGCTTACGGGTTTTTGTAAAATTGGCCGAATTAGAATTTTCAACTATGCTTATCGACATGGTGAATACCTTCACTATAATCAATCCAGTAGTCGCCAAATTTACCCAAATTCTCGATAGTGGAACATTTTTGTCGTGAAACTGTAAATACGCAGTTCACGACTTTAGACCAAATCTCAATTTAAATAAAAATTAGAAAGAAACCTCTGAATCTACTTTGATAGTTTATTCCATCAGATACAAGGTATGAGTCTATTTACTGGGGACGACTCAGTTCACAGGTGTGGTCAAGCGGTGCTAGTCTAAGCTTTTGAAAGGTTTTTCTTCACTGAGCTTTGGGTAGGAATTTGCATTCAATTTGAAAAAAATACATTTAATTTGAAAAAAAAAAAAATAGAATAAAAAATGAAGACAGTTCAACTTTCACGTTCATTGTCATTCGAAGGCAGGCTAGGACATAACTAAGTCGAGCCATAAGGAAATATATTCGCACTAAATTGCTTCTAGTATGGAACCCAACAAGACAAATGTATTTCTCAAACGGCTTCTTGGATCTTTCATCTGATTAGATGAGTGAAGCAAAACAATTGGATAAAACCATTTGGTCGGGCAGTGTTCTCAACGCTGGCATGATGCCTCTACATGATTTAAAGTCATTTGGCTTATCACTAATCAGATGGATAAATAGGAGCATAAAGAAGAAAGGCTAACAATCACGTATTGGCTTACTTCCGGCCTTATGTCGGCAGCTCAATTGAGGTTGCAGGTGAAGATGGGCTAGGCATCATTGCAGATTTTGATCATAATTATGATTTCTATGTTCTACTTAGATACTTTCTGAGTTGATGACAGCTTTGTCTTTTGATTCCGACACAAGCTAATGAGACAAAAGATGTTTCAACAACACGCTTCGTTTGGGCCAAAATCCTCACTTAAGAATGTCATTCAAGAACTTTTAAATTCTTTGCAAAGTCCCTGGGGATCAATTTCTCGTAGAAAACTTTATCGGAGCTAGTCAACACACAAGCTGACAACTTTTACCAAATAATCGAACTTGTCATCTAACAGGCGAAGGCATCACCCGATTCCATAATCGAATGAGTTACTTTTGAGTTTTCATTCGCGTTGTTGGTGGTACAGATGCTCAAAATGACCCAGATCCTTCGTCATCACTCGCGGTTTCTTGCGACTTTGAAGTCTGATTAGCGTTATTCCTTTCATATTTTGGTGCTAGAGGTTCTACCGGGAGACCTCGACTTTTGTCCAGCGTGATGTTGATCGTGCCAACCGAGTTGGTGTAATCCAGCTGCCTCCCTGAGAAAAACGCAGCTCCCGCCAACTTGCTTTTCGCCGGGAATTTTTGAGAAGTTGATCGACCGTTGCGATACAAATTTCTCAAATCGTACTTGGCATCTTCTTTCTCGACATAACATTCTGACGTTTGACGGATGACTCTCAGCGCATTTGAAGCACCCTTACAATTTGCCTCAAAGTCATAAGTATGTGCCTGCAAATCCTTGCGGCCTTCCCCGGCATGAGCCAGACGGTTTTTATGACCGGAATTTATTGAGGTGCTTTTATCAAATATTCTGAAAGAGTCAAAGAGAACGTTCTCCGTACTTGACAATCTAACATTAGAATTTGAAGTTTTTTTACAATTTTGACTGACCCGTGACACAGAATCGAGGTCTATGATGGCATCTGGTACATTGCCTTCTCCCAAAGTTGTCTCCTCGGTCAAGAAAAAGCGAGGCGTGGAAGTCGGCGTTGAAGTCTTAGTTTCGCGTACGTGCTCCCAGCGAGGTTGGAGGGAATTCTCTGCGTTTGAGGATACTTCCTTTGACAATGATGAATTTGGTGCAGCGGGAACTGAACGTTCGTTTCGGATTTGAAGCTTGGATGGGAAGGAATAACTTTCTTTCGAGGGGCAATTGCAAAAATCTTCCGCCTGAACTAACTCTCGTTCCCGGTAGCTTAGCTCGTTTTTCAACTCGAGACTCGCTTCGTCTTTGGAGGAAGTTTGCAATTGTAGACTGCGAAATTCGGTGAGATTGCCAACTTCAATAAGCGGCGGGGATGCCACAAGGCTTGTTGCATCAAACGATCCAGAGATGGCCGCCGACCTTCGATGACGATGCCACAGACGCTTCTCCGAGTTCATTGGATCACTTCGCCGAAGTTTGTGTTAATTTCCCAAAACACAGTTAAGACTCATGAGGCCCTTGCTACAAGATGCAGCTATGTCAAACGAGTGGACGCTACCGGGTAGCAAAATATCAGTCCGGCTCAGCAGAGTGACGTATCAGAGTTCAACAGGGTTCGTCGAACGAAAAGAAAGAAAATAAAATGTTGAAGACATTTTTAACACCACCTAGACTCGCGAAGATTCTGCTACGCCGATTCCTGTATTCTGACGTAATCATCCATTTCTCCTACTCAAGAAACACTAGTCTTACACTAACAGGAATATTTTCTATAAAAGGCTCTTGAAGCAATGCCAGAGAAAGATCGCGAATTATTTGTGCTTTTTGGCAATCCGCTTAAGCGCTCTCTGTTCATTTTTCATGACACCATCCACCATTTTATATTTGCCCTTCACTCCCTTGGGCCTGCCACTAAGACCACGATTATGACCCTTTGCGACCACAAGGGTAGGCTTCGGCCTAGTAGCCTCCTTCTTGGAGAGCTTTCTCATCATGCGCTGAATTTCATCAGCCTTATCACGTTCACTTTTATCAGCATCTTCGTTGATGAGGTCACTCTTCTTTTTAATTTTCTCAAGCCTCTTGATGGCACGCATTTTCTTCCGGCCCTGAGCTTCTAAAATCTTTTTGATTGGTCGTGAGTTAAGCTGCTTCTGCTTTTCTTTGATCGCTGCCGCTGCTTCTTTAGTTATGGGCTTGATGATCTTCGAATGCCTCTTCTCATCTTCGATGAACCAGTCCGGAAGAGAATCTTTGTCTCTGAATGAATAGCGATGAATTCCTTCATTAACGAGATCATGCTTATTCTTCTGACCAAGCGCTACTTGATGCGCCAAAGTCATAGCCTCGGCAGTATCTAACTCGACGGTAGAAGCATGCTTCTTTTCTTTCATATCGGTGTCTTCCGCACACTTCTTGTTGTCAGTAAATTGCCCCTTGACAAGTTCAAAATCGATCTTTTCAGACGACCCTGGATTTGTCTCGATCACATTCAGAGTTCCGGGTACGCTACTTTGAAGCGAGGAAAGAAGTGTGCTATCGTCAATGTTACCAATGAGAGGATTGACCGCATAGAAAGCATGCGCTTCTTTGGACAAAGAAGCAGACTGAGAGTTCCGCATCTGCACCATTTTCGAGATAGCTTCATCATCCTCATCATCAGAATCACTGTCACTCTCCATCACAAACTGGTCATCCTCTGATTCATCACTATCCACTTCACTGGTTATACCATCCCAATTTTCCTCATCTAAATCACCTCGATTAAGCTTGGCCCGATAATTGGCATCCCTCTCCAACTTTCTTTGCTTAAACTGATCGTGTAAAGCATTAAGTTGAGCCTCAAGATCATCATTCTCCTTCTCCGAGTCCAGAGACACAGCTTCCTCGTCATCCAGCAAGGTATCCACATTACGACCCTTGTCTGACAAAATCATCGTTCTCTTTCCATCAGCTATGGAATCCATTTCACCAGTATTCTTGACCGCTTTCAAGTTAAATAAAGACTGAGACGCATTATTGGCAGCATCTATACCAATCGACATATCGGTGAGCATGTTCATTTGAAGACGCTTGAGTTCTCGCTGTTTAATCTCATTAGCTGATTTTTTCTCCCGCTTTCTTCTTTGACGCTGCTTTTCTGTGAGCGAAGCCAACTCCTGGCTAATCTGCTCTTCTTCTGTCAAAACAGGCTTCTCTTCTGAGTCGCTTTCAGGCGCTTTATCGAGTTGAAGCGCTTTCCTCGCGTTTTTTCTGAACTTAAGGATTCGTTTAAATTCTTTCTTTCCCAACACTTTGAGGTCACTCACGCATTCATCGAGTTCTGACGACCAAAGCTTTAGCTTGCACAACATTCTCCATTCAGAATTTTTTATGGGAATCACCAATTTGTTAAGTTCTCCCAATTTGTTGATGGGTTCGTCATCTTTGATAAATTCGAGGATATCCATTTCCTTGTATAAAATGTTGTTTCCCTCTTCGTATCCCTCTCTTTTTCTTGTTCGCTTCTCAGGGTTGAAAATTTTAGCCTCATTATTGTCTTTTGGTTTGCCAATTTCTTCAAACACGTCCGTGAGGTCAAGCAATCTGTTGTCTAGCTTTTTGGGTGCTTTGAAGCCTTTGCAAACAACGAAGATCTCGGCGGAAACATTTCTCGAAGCTGGTGGCTTCGTGGCTTCAACTTTTTCAAAAAGCTGCTGAAATACCCACATCAAATTGTTGTAGTCCTTTGACCGAAAAACCTTTGTGACAAAAGTTCCGCCTTGAATAAGATGCTCGACAGCTAGCTTAAGGGCTTTTAAAACAAGCTGAGATTGAGTGAACGCATCTTGAACCCATCCTAAACCCACGTTGGGAGCTCCATCATGTAGAAATGTATCCACTTTCCACGTCTTGAGATGTCCTCGAAGCTTTGAGCGGCAATCTTCAGTGGTGATATCGGATTGAAATAGAATGCATTTAGGAAGAGGTTTCATTGGAACGATATCCACACCGACAATCAATGAGTTCATCGGACAAAGGTTTGAGGCTACCTGACACCACGATCCAGGAGCAGCACACAAGTCTACCACAACCTTTGACTTTTCCAAGAAATGCCCATACTTTTCATTAATTTGTATAAGCTTGAAGGACGATCTAGCTCTGTAACCCTTTTCCTTTGCCAAATAGTAGTAGCGATCTAAACGACCTTTACTGTTCTTCTTTTGAGTTTTTCCCATGGCAGCTTTGACGTACGGTAGATGCCATCAGGCGCAAAAAAAGAGATGCCTGTAGTATCACGTGGATGATATGCAGTACTAAAGAACCCATTCCAAGACCTGCTGTTTATCTTTCTCAATGTCGATTATATCATCGTCAATAGACTTTAAATTAACTTCGTGGCACAAAACGCATTGCTTTAAAAAAATCTGATCGAGCTCCTCTCTGTCGAATGGTGTAGATTGCTGTCGAAATTTTTGGAATATTTCCTTGAAACGATACTCGCCTCGTTGTTTGAGATGATAACGAGCGACGCAATCTTTATGATAGCAGTGCTGACAGTTAGCGAAAATAACGATATTTTTCTCCAAAAGTAGCTTCGAACAAAGAGCGCAGGACTCACCAGCCTCAACCAAAACTCCAATCTGTCCATTGCGTATCTCATCACGAAATGTAGTAATTTGCTCTCTTAATTTTGACGAAATAAGAGCCAGCTCCTTCATTTCACTAGTCAATAATGCAATGGAGTCATTATGGCTATCGAGCGAGTCCACGATCTCCTCCTTTAATTGCGAAATCTCAATTTGCTCTGGCAAAAGCGCAATTAAATCTTTCACATTCAAGGGAGATTTGAATTGTGATGTCTCCTTTGCATAGTCGATGAGATAACGAATACGGTCTTCGAATCTGGGAATTCCATTTCTGAGATGCGTCTCAAAATAAGTACTTTGTAGCGACATGAAATCATCCACAGAGTGTTTCATGACAAATTCAGCAAAAACAAGCCATAAGCGCTTCCTCATGTTTTGATCATTGTCTGATAGATGGCTCAATGACATCTGCAACTCGCTAGTCATTTGCCTTTTATACTCGGCACTTTCCATTAAGCTGCACTCAAATTTTCGCAAAATGTACTCCGCTGATCGGACATCCTTGTGCTTTAAAGCATATTTCAAAGATGTTTCATATAGTTGCATATCTTCTAGCATGATAATAACCGCGGGCCACATCTTTCCATGCTGAATGGCTAGTCGAAGTATGAGTTGTTTGTCGAAGGTAACCTCAGATTTGCTATCACGAAGATGATTTAGGACTTTGAGCAAGGCTTTTGTTGCGCGCTGTTGATCGTCATCTGGATACCTCAGTATGAGAGCGAGGTATGCGTTTATCGCAGTTTCACAATTGCTTTCATAAATCACACCTGCGAGGTAATTGAGAGCATGGTTCTCCGGCACTGGTAAATGATCATGTTTACGGACGTAATCAAGGATCGCAGGAAGAAGTCGCCGGATCTGAAGTCCCGAGGTCGTAGCCCAGGTATCGACAGTCATTTTCGGGCAGAGTTGTAACAACAATGACGCCGTTGTATACAAAAGTTCTCTTCCCGAGCCACTATCGCTTTTAATTGCTTTCTTCAATGTCGCTATAGCATCTGTCCAATTTCCGTTTTCTAAATGGAAGGTGAGAATATACTCAAATTCCCCCTTAACTACCGCATAGTGCATTCTGACTGAATCAAGATCCGCCTTCAAAAGAATCTCGATGACCAGCTCCGAGTCGAGAAAACCTTGATTTATGTTCAAGAATTGGTTCAACTCTTCAATTAAATCCGACTTAGGGTGGTAATGATCTTCATTTGCCAATATCTGATTTGTCTCATCATTAGACGCTGCTATTTGCTGTGAATATAAAAGCAAAGTCCAAGTCGCTATGATGACAGCTTTCAATTTCGAACGCTCCTGCTTAGCAAGTAAAAGCTTTTCCTTGAGATACGTGATCAATAGTTCATAATGCCAAGTTCGGGTCTCCAAATGATTGTGGGCTTTGCTGAGCAAAAGACAGACCTTTTCAAAGGGTTCCATCGAACAAGCCAAACTTCGAACGCCACGAAGCTGTAAGTCAAACAACACTCTGCGATTTTCTTCTTGTGAGATATCCATTCCGAACCCACCTTTTTGGAGTAAACTATACCCTTTTTTAACTTTTACAAAATTTTTGTGAGTCTGAGAGTTAATATTTGATGGCTCTTCGTCTAGTAGTGCTAGTGCCTCGTCAAAGCGCCCCATGATGTAATAGCCATACCATATTGATGAATGCTCATTGACCACAACAATTTCGTAGATTGAGGAATTAGTATAAACCCATACCGTCTCCTTTACAGGATCGGATGTTATGCCTTTGATACCATGCGTGAAAGTTGGGTTCAATTCTATAGTTGGATGCATAAAGAGCTTGTCTTGAATCTCGATTCGACCGCTCTCGTATATCATGATGTAATGGTGTCGGGTAGTAGTAAATGAAAGTAGTTCTGTGACGTCTATGTCATTCCACTTCGAGTTTGGAGCGAGCAATGCCTCTTGATCATTGCTTAAAAAAGCAGAGGTTCCCGTGAGAACATAGAATTCGTTCAATTTGACAGCAGATCTATAATCTCCCAATGCATGCTTCAGAATTAAAGGTTGAGACGAAAAAACTTCGAACAACAGCTTCTGGGAGAAGTCAGCGGCTTCATAAATGGCCACCTCGCTTTTTGAAACGACGTAAACACGACCTTCATCGGGGCTGACACATACACAAACGACTTCACTTTTGCATCTTAGTATTTGTTTCACCAGTTTGTCGTCACGCTTATTTTCGCTTTTGTGAGGCTTGATATTAACAAGAAATATATAATCATTGGTCGTAGTGGTCACTAGCTCGACCACCCCAGAATTCGTGAGGTCTTCCCGAAAAGTGATATTTCGTATTTTGAGTCCATTGAGTTTGAAAAGTGCTTTGAAGGATGTGTAGCTCTCATGAAGATAAAAATGAAGAGAGTAATTCACCTGAACTATGAGATGTGTTGCACGCAGATCAGCCCATAGTCCAGACACTATGTCTTGGGGGGACTGTTTAGGTATCCGCAATGATAGCATTTTCGATGGCTCGTCTAAAGAAAACCTTCGGACGACATCTCCACAAATCACGAAAGCAGTGTTGTTGGTGATAAAAAAACGATTTAACTTGGATTCAATGTCAAACAGTAATCTAACCTCATTGAAAGAAAAATTGGGCTTTTGCAACTTTGCATCGTGCTTCATTTCTGAGGATAGTGAGGTAAGATGAATCTCTGGTATGATTCAAACTGCTGAGGGCGTCCACAAACTGCAGGAGTATCAAAGAAACCACAGAATCTCGTCATTTACATAGTCATCGAACCAAGCACCGATGTTCTCTCCAACAAAGGTTATAGAAAAAGTTTTTTCACTCGTGGTTTTGCCTCCGATTTCTGTCTCCTCAGGAATGCAAGCACGGATATAGCCTTAATGACAGACTAAACAGCGATGCCTAGGCTATGAGCTACATTCAACTTCAACTTCAAGAGTTACATCAACCAGATAAGTGATTAAGTAGTATTAGATAGAGGCACAGCTTCAGAGAGGCTACATTAAGGATTTGTCGCCGGAGGACAATTACTGCAGCGTTTGCTTTATTTGAGACGGAGAGTGCAGCAAAGGTGCTATGACTGGTTCTCGACTAGAATTTGAGGAGCACCTTTGTTAACAGCTATGCTCCAACAAATATCTGGTTTGTAAAGAGAATTAGTCATATGAATTTGAAAGGATCGATAAGTAACACTAATCTGATAGCAGGCGATTATTCCGTTGTGAGCCATATCCAAAGTCGTGTATGTACCAAGTCAACACCCCAACCGTTAATGCGCTGTTATCAACGTACCCTATAATCTTTACATTGTTTGAACGCATTTTGCAAAAGATGAACGTTTTAAAATTACAAAAAAGGTTTCCGCAATTGGAGCAGAGCGAGATCTTCTCGGTCATCGAAGAGTTTCGCAGTATTGATTTGGAAGAGAGGGGCTGGGCTGAGAAGAAAGATGTCATCAATGCAATTGCTCTGAAAGGTGAATCCTCCTATGATCACGTTCGTGAGACACTCAAAGCTGTTGATGTCGATGCTTCTGGCCATGTTGAATTGGACGACTACGTCGAGTTAATTGCAAAATTGAAAGAAGAGAACACGACGCCTTCTAGAGGACAATTTTCGATTGGATCGTCTCAGACCGCATCCCAAGATTCGGGTGCCTCGCCAAATCGGAAAACTGGAGCCGGACATAAAACCTATATCAGTGGCAAGACATCTGGTACAACGCACACCATCAATGACGAAGAGCGCACCGAGTTTACTCGCCATATCAATTCAGTACTTTCAGGTGACTCTCATGTCGGTGATCGGTTGCCATTTGACACAGACACCTTCCAGATCTTCGATGAATGTCGTGATGGTTTGGTGTTGTCGAAGCTCATCAATGATTCTGTGCCTGACACAATTGACACCCGTGTTCTCAATTTGCCATCTCAAAAGAAGAAGACACTCAATAACTTTCAAATGTCTGAGAACGCAAATATTGTAATCAATTCTGCAAAGGCAATTGGTTGTGTGGTTGTCAATGTTCATTCAGAAGATATCATTGACGGTAAAGAGCATCTTATCTTGGGATTGATTTGGCAAATTATCCGTAGGGGGTTGTTATCTAAGGTTGACATCAAGTATCACCCTGAACTCTACAGACTTTTGGAAGAGGACGAGTCCTTGGACCAATTCTTGAGATTACCACCGGAACAAATTTTGTTGCGTTGGTTCAATTATCATTTGAAGAATGCGGGGTCGCAAAGACGTGTCAACAACTTTTCAAAAGATATAAGCGATGGTGAGAATTACACCGTGCTTTTGAACCAATTGCAACCAGATTCATGTGATTTGTCCCCTTTGAAAGTTAATGACCTTCACGAGAGAGCTGAAAGAATCTTGGAAAGTGCAGAAAGAATTGGTGTCAGGAAGTATTTGACTCCTAGCGCACTTGTAAATGGAAATCCAAAGTTGAATCTCGCGTTTGTTGCACATTTGTTCAACACGTACCCAGGCTTAGATCCCATTGAAGAAAGTGAAGCCCCAGAAATCGAGGACTTCGACGCAGAGGGGGAGAGAGAGGCAAGAGTTTTCACACTATGGCTTAATTCGTTGGATGTGGATCCGCCAATCGTGTCCCTTTTTGAAGATTTAAAAGATGGCTTGGTTCTTTTGCAAGCATTCGACAAGGTGTTGCCAGGAAGTGTTTCATTCAAGCACATTAACAAGAAGCCAGCAAATGGTAGTGAACTCTCTCGTTTCAAAGCCTTGGAGAATACCAATTACGGTGTTGAGATAGGCAAGGCCAACAACTTTTCTTTGGTGGGTATAGAGGGATCGGACATCGTTGATGGTAACAAGTTGTTGACTCTTGGTTTAGTATGGCAGTTGATGAGACGTAATATAGTCAACACCTTGTCTAGCCTTGGAAACGGCAAAAATGTCAGTGACTCCGACATTTTGAAATGGGCGAATTCTCAGGTTTCCAAGGGCGGGAAGAGCGCTCCCATACGTTCCTTCAAGGATTCTTCCTTGTCTAACGGTGTATATTTGTTGGACGTGCTCAATGGCATGAAGCCTGGTTACGTTGATTACGACTTAGTATATCAGGGAACCAATATCAGCGAAGACGAGAAGTACGCAAACGCAAGGTTGGCGATTTCTATTGCTAGAAAACTTGGAGCCTTGATTTGGCTTGTACCCGAAGACATAAACGAAGTCAGAAGCCGTTTGGTGTTATCCTTTGTTGGAAGCTTGATGAATGTCGCGGATCAGAAGTAATGAAACCCGTACACCACACGCAGTTAACCAATAGAATAAAACAAATTTGCAACGGAGTACTTAGACCATTCACGTAATAGTCTTGCACCATGCTGAACCATATATTGCCGTTTACCGAAGCTAACACAAAGCGTGTTGCTTCATTGTTCAGACAGGCTTTGAGGACGGCGTTCGACTCATCGCTTAAATTTGATGCATACAGAAGAGAGACCATCAAGATTAGACAACAGTTTGAGGCTGGAAGACATGTTTCAGATGTTAACGAATTAGAGACTTTGATTGAGAGAACCAAGGCCAAGCTCCACGAATGGAAACACCCCGACCCTTACATTCCTCCTTGCAGACCCGGCGGTACGAAGTACGAGAGAAACTTGCCTTCTCCGAAGGAGCCTGTGATTCCAGGCGATTGGTAAATCGTACCATTTGGCATCTTGTCGGTCGCAGATTAACTTCAGATATTTACTGAGGAAAATGCCGCAGTCAGATTTATCAACTCCACTACTTTTCAGCTAAGTATACACAATAAAAAGAAGGGTCTTGACATTGCGGTTGTAGCTGCACCAGTTAATAACTAATCTTCACATTTCTGGCTTTTTTTTTTTGGCGACCAACCAACTGAAGAAACAATCACAGTTCGGAAGGGTGAGTCTCACGCACGGTTACCTTTGGGGAAGTGCTAATATATGCTTCGAATGAAGCTTTGATGACTGCACCTTTCTCAGAAATTGCTTCTTTCAATCGCCATCTATTGTTAAATTGTTAATAGAGGAATACCTTCAAATTTGCTTGATCTTTTGAACAATATTGCAATAAACTTGGTCTTAACAGAATAAGTGACACAACTCTCATTGAAGAGAAAGTGAAGACGGTTTGTGACTCTAGTAAATGAGAGATTTCCAAAAATGATGCAGCTTAGGACTCTTCCATGAAGCTGGAAATTATCATTTAAAAAGTCACGTAATGCACAATGAAATATGTACAGGACTTCTTTGTACTCTTGTCTTTCATCCCTCTTTCGTGTTGTGTCTCCGCCCTCCTTGACATATGAGGGAGGAGTGTTCACATATCTCGAGGGCAAAAAATTACTTGTCCCTTACATACTTATCAACTCTAGGGATTTAGTAATACCATTACCATGTCTCTTTACGCTCCTGTTTATACACAGGAAATTGCTTAATTTACATCACTATGGATAATGCGATGCTCATCACTATAAAATAACCTGCTTTGAAAACAAAATATGCCTAGATCTAAACGCTCGAAGTTGATCACGCTATCCAAAACCGATAAGAAGGGTAAGGAGAATAAGCTTCGCATTTTTGACTCTATTAGGGAGGCGTTAGACGAATACCGATATGTGTATGCTTTGCACTTGGGTGATCTCAGGAATAATTTTCTTCAGGACATAAGAGGCGACTGGGCTGGTTCGAAAATCATCGTGGGCAAGAGAAAAGTATTTCAAAAAGCTTTGGGTGAATCTGTTCAAGATGCCTACAAAGAAAATTCTAATAAAGTCAGCGATATAATTGCTGCCCCAGAAGGTATCACCGCATGTTTATTCACTAACGAAGCACCAGAAACGGTCGAAGCATACTTCGAAGCTTTTGTCAAGTTTGACTATGCAAAAGCGAACAATGAAGCCCCTATAGACTTCACGATCCCAGAGGGAATTGTTTACTCCAGAGGTGGTCAGGTACCGTTAGAGGAGGATGTTCCAATGTCCCATTCCTTGGAGGTCACATTAAGAACGAAGTATAAGTTGCCCACTAAGATCAAGAGCGGCAAAATTTTCTTGGAAAATCCTTATGAAGTCTGTGCTAAAGGCGATAAATTGGATGTGACGAAAGCCTTGATTCTTAAGCAGTTTGGTGTTGCCGCTACAGAATTCAAGGCGCACTTGCTCGGGAATCTTGACATCGAAACTGGCCAATTCAAGAAATATTAATGGACTTAACAGAGTCAAATTTTTCCATAAAATATCATCAGATTTTAATTCACGAAAGTAGGAAAAGACCGAACCTTTATTCTCTGCATTGAACAAAAAATAAGGTAGCACTCTGTTGACCGACGTTTCTCAAACTATAGATGTTTGAGTTGGGAACAATGAATGAACAGCCCGTTAGAACAACGAAACGGTCTTGATTGAGTTCCACCTCGATGCGCCCTTGCGTAACATGAAATATGCACGTCATATCGTTGGAGCTTCGAAGGCTTTTGTAACCGTTTTGTGGCAAATTGATAAGTCCAGAGGAAATTGACCCCTTTGATGACCTGAATAGTGGAGCCGCCAGAAAGTATTCTGTCTTGTCATTGTCGCCTGTGTCCCTGAAGGACACTCCAGTAGCTGTCCATGCAACTTCTTGCTTAGCAGTTGTATCATCATCAAGAAAAACTTCTACTTCCTTCACACCCTCGTCGAACCACAAGGGATCTAGACTTTCGTTTTGTTTAACAGTTTCGCCCTTTTTCAGTGTTTTTCGCGTAACCTTTCGCTTCTTCGGTTTTGGGTCTGTGTCCTTAACATGTATAATTTCGGTAATTTCTTGTAGGGGAATCTTTTTCAAGTCGTTGATAAGTGTATTATCTTTCTCGGATATGAAGCCTTCATCTGCACGAGTGTAAATTATTCGTTCGTTCCTCCAGAAGTCTAGTGGCTTCACTCTAGTTCGTTTAGAGCGTCGTAAACTCGTCGACTCGGGAGGAGGTGACGGTAGCAGAGAATGAATTCCGCCAACCTCTTCAAAAAGCCCATCTTGCGTATTATCAAAATCATCATCGTCAGATAATTCGTTACCTTCGTCCCACTCAAATTGGTGATCTTTTGATACATTTGATTCGAGCTTTGAGAAATCCTTTGAACCAGATCTGATTGGACTTCCTTCTAGGGATGATGCCTGGGGTGGCACTGACTTGTGAGATTGTTCCAGAGGAGCCATGTACTCGCTTACTGCGTCAACTTCGAACGTTGAGGATGACTTTGGTGGTGGTCTTGGTTCAAGCGTCTTGAGCTGTTTCGGGCTGGTGGCATTACCGACAGCCATCTCTTTTGTGAATTCTTTTACTGATTTCAGGCTGAAATCATCATTTGATGAACCTTTCTCAAGATCTTCAAAAGTGATGTCTTGGAAGTCGTCTGCATGAGCATCAAGCACGTTGTCTCCATCACTTCCAAAGGATGTTATCTTTGCAGGGTCATGATGGCTGTCGACAGTAAAATGCGAGGAGTCTTGAGAGATTGAATTAGATCTTTGGCTTCGGCTCCTTCGATTGGTTGATGATTCTTTAATATCGTTTGATGGTCGGGTATCCTTGAGTGATGTTGGTATGTTTTCCCTGCTTCCCTCAGCAAAAAACTCATCTATGTCCTCCATGTCATGTTTGTCTCTTATAAGTCCTTCACGGACTCTGAATCCCGTTTTACGAGCCTCTTTCCCAATTTTAATTAGATCCATTGGTTGACTGTATGATTATTTGAGTAAACACAACATCTACACCGAGCGCGAAGTCGCGAGACGCACCTTTGTAGCACCAAAACAAAGTTTCGCGATAAGAGTGACCTTGTCTTTACAACATATGAGACGCTAAACATCAAGTTGCGCTATACTTGAGCATTCTGTCTTTTGGCGCTGCGCTAGCTCGTATACAGCTGCCTTACCGTCAGAGAACGTGACACAGAGGAGAAACCTAGGGATTTGAGTCAGGACGGAGATGTCTCTGGAAGTAACACCTAATATCGTTCTCGAGAGATTTAGCTGACTTGCAGGGCCGGGAAGCAAATACTCTTGTCTCATAGCATGATTTCCATTGTAATGGCAGAGTCGCATAATTGTTAGCAAACCCGCTTGCGTAGCCAATACAAGCACCAGGAGCTCAGGAATTAGATGCGAAATTGAAATTCTGTCAGACCATCCCATATCGTTTTGACATTTATGCTCTTCGAAATCAAAGAGAGCCCCGCTGCTTGCTTGGCATAGTAGTGAATCACCTCTCAACAAAGCGACTTCCTTTGGCGTGGAGACGACGATGTGCACATCCAGAAACATCATTTGAACATTCTCCACTAGTTCTGAATGAAGAATTTGCTTCATTTTGTAGGAGTCATCCTCTTTCACAGTGACTTGATCTACTTCATCGAAGGAAGCTAAGCCACCTATCCAATATAACGATGGAACGTGAAACTTTTGTATTTTAGAAGCCAATGAGACCTCTCCTGATTTCTGATTAAGAATTCGTGATTCGACTTCTAAGGCTGCCTCTAGTATCTGCTCATCTCGGTAATGGGCTCCAGTTAAAGCCCTAAATGAATTTACCGGTAAAAAGTACCTATCGGCAATCGGTTTAGCAGTCCAACAATCGCTGTGGAGCTTTGCTTTCAGAAGTCTCTCACATCTTGCATTTTTAAAGTTTTTCGGATCGAACCGAAAAACCGCTGTAAAAACATCCCCTGAAATACACGCGATGCAGACATACACCTCATGGTTATTGCCATCGATGAGGTATTCCAATACCGAAACCTCAGGAACGTTATGATTCATGGAAAAGCTTTCAATGGTTTTGAATGAATCCTCTTCTGAGCTGTAGTAAAATAACTTGACGAGGTGATCATTGCACGAGCCAACCGCCGCATGATGATAAGATCCTTGATTATCAGCACAAGTAGCGAAATCAACACACCAACAAGAAGAGCCGAGTCGAAGTTCGTAATCTTGTACCACCCTTACGCCGTAGTAGGTTGATCGTGGTCGCTGGTTGATTTCAAATTGACGTATTTTATCATATAACAGGTTACATCTCCAGATCAAGATTCTGCCGTCATCTGTACACGCTGCAAGAACTGAATAATCCATCCAAGATGAATCATACTTCAAGTAATTGATAGTATGTGGATTGCTGTGAGAAACGGCTGCTCTCAAGTCGTTCGGTGAAGTTGATAGCGGGCGACTATCGAAACGAAATAAGGGAGTATGCGACCGATTCGTTGAAGTTGCATCATGTGGTAGCGCAGAATAAAATAGGAGACTCGATTCACAGGCCACAACGAGCAATGGATCGTCTAAGTCATTATCGTCCATAAACACCAGCAAGTTGTTCTTGAACGGTAGAGAGTCATGAAGGCCATCAAGTTGTTGGACCGAGAGTTGTCTTAGGTCGAGCAGATCGTTGTATAGCTCGGCAGGATTGTGACTTACCAAAAGTCCTGTATTTTCTGTTTCCAAGCATGATTCATCCACCTCGTAAAATGAACGACCATTGTACAAATATTCCGAGACCTGGTCAAGTCCTAGACTCTGAGAGTCAGCAAGCCAAGTTTGATTATTTCGATGATTCTGTTGCCTGGTTTCGAGGGGGTCGGCTCGAGTGCTGGTTGAGTAAGGGACAGTTTCCTCCACATCATCGCCTTCAAATGGCTCAATTGAAATATCAGCCGCAAGAAAACCTAGTCCTTCGTCGAAATTTCTGGACCGATTTTGTGAATGTTGCAAAGGTAGTCCTGCGTGAGAATAATTCGTCATGGAGGCACCGATCAAATTGATCCTTGGGTTATATGATCCCTCGGCTGCCCTAATACTTTGAAAATGACGAGACAGGAAGCTCGTTAGATGTTGTAGCTGCCGCAGACCACTTGCGTTATTTCTGTGTGAATGTAGTGAATTAAGGGCAAGTGCAAATTCAGTTTCTGTCATGGGCATGTTGGAAATATCGATGGGTCACTCAAACGCGAAAGGTAACATTAAGCAAGCGTAAAGGGGTGTCACAGAGCAGATTTTAGGACATAAGTCGAGTAAAATTCTCTCTTCTCTCTCAATTGATTTGAACAAATTCACGTTATCGATTCGATGAGAGTTTCGTCATTTGCGTGCATTATCTGCATTCTAAGTACCGTGCTAGGGGAGGCTTTCGCATATGAACCAGATCATATTGAATTTACCGGGCAAAGATTAGAAAATCGAATCAGGGATAAATTCTACTCACTCAGCTCGAGGTCAGATTTCAAAACGCACAAAAACAAAGCGCTTTTATTAGACCGTGAGAATGAGTTTTTCATAAAAGATACTAATCAAACCGTATACTTTGACGAATCGAGTAGCATGTGGCATATATATCAACATTCAGATTTGGGAAACCCCATAGCGGATAGACGAATTCCTCTCACTTGGTGTTACGACACTTATGGTGGAGGAAAAGGTGCAATCAATCATGCTTTCGAGATTCTGCTCTCGGCGGAGCAAGTTTTCTCAAACGAGGGCAAGGTCGAGGGTATTTTGCAAATTAAGGGCACACTCATTCTGGGGAATTTGGGCGTTTCTTTGTCTGAGAGCATTACCTTTAAAGGCGCCCACTCATGCGAAGTCGAGCCAGCGCAATTCGCAAGAATTTACTTGAAGCCTTTTTACCAAGAGGTGTTTGAGGGCCTGCGAGTTGCTGTTGTTCTTGATGATCAACAAGGTCTCAAAGAAGTTGGAGATTGGCAGAAAACACCTCCGTTTAAGCGCTTTTCGCCTCTCCCACCCTTGATAGAGTGCGCACTCGGAGCGGAGCCAGAAATCTGCGATCTAGGAATTCTTTGACGTCTCATCAAATCACACAAAACAGGATGGGAGAAGGCAAGTTTCATGCGGACTACTCAAACTTTGGCAAAGCACTGAAAAGAGAGGCATTGGAACTTTTGAGAATGTCATTTGAGGCTCTCGCTGAGGATTCTCGGTATTGGGTCCTGAATTTGTCTAACGCAGCATCATTACTTTGGCACGCGTATCATTCGCTTGACATTCCCGTCAATTGGGCTGGCTTCTACGTGGTGGACGAAAATGTCTCCAAAGATTTGGTTTTGGGGCCGTTCCAAGGAAAGGTCGCTTGCCAATCAATTCAGATTGGGAAAGGCGTCTGTGGTGTCGCGGCACTGGAGAAGACCACTCAATGCGTGCCCGATGTGGAGCAATTCCCGGGCCACATAGCCTGCGATGGGGAAACAAAAAGTGAAATAGTTGTGCCGATCGTAAAAGATTCCCGAGTTGTTGGTGTTCTAGATATCGATTGTTTGGAAAAAGCTGCATTTGACCATGATGATGTCGAGCTTCTAGAAGCTTTAGCAGTTGCTATCTCAAAAACGCTGGATTGGCCACAGTAAAATTGTCCTTTCATACAATGACTTTTGATTATTACACAATAAGACATACAAAAAGAATTGAAAGATATTACCGAATGGGTCGTAGCAAGGAGGAGTAAATGGACAGTGGTCAACCCAGCTCAGATTCGGCTTGAACACGTCTACTTTCCTCTCTCTCCAAATTATGATAAAGCAACGCTTTTGCCTTCTCCACAGCCTTTGCGGAGCCCGTTATAGTGAATACACGCTCAAGAACTCCTTCTTCCTCATCGGAGATGCCGATAGTAGCACCACTCACTTTGCGAACCCCCTGGATTCGAGCACCATTTTTGCCTATCAATGCACCGACGATATTATTGGGGAAAGAGACAGTAGTTGTGATAGTACGCCGTTGGCCTCCATTAACATCACCTCTTGTTTGGGAGCCTCTAGGCACGTAGTAGGTGGTGCCAACGGCAGACGAAAAGTCCTCAATAAGGCATCTCAGGATGATACGCAAGGAGTCGTATAAATTGTCGACAGTTCCTTGCAATTCCACCAACCTTTCAGTTGACTCTGGAAGATGAAGCTTGGATGCTATCATCAGGACGTTACACTCCCTTTGGATTTGTTGGATCCGAGCGCCCCTTGACCCAATTATGGTACCCATTTGGGCATTTGGAATCAAGAGACGTAAAACTGTGGTTTCTCCCTCTATGTTTGGTATCAGCAGTAACTGCTTGAGTGGGAAATACATGTAGGAGAATTGGGTCTCTGTGGATGCGTTGACCAAAGCCTGGGCGAAGTAGCTTAACGCTTTTGAGGCATCATCAAGTGTTCCACTCACGGTCAAAATTCGCTCGTAGGAGCCGGGCTGTAGACTGGAAATGCCCGCTCTAGTTCCTGTCTCTTCTCTGATGGAATCAATTACAGCCCCATTTTGTCCAATGAGGCAACCAGCTTCTTTGGCAGAAACAAGAACTCGATAGTTTATCAACGCTGAAGCATAAGATGGTTCAGAAAGTGATGGAAGAACTAGCTCAGACGTCTTCTCGGGCCCATTGAGTGCTTCAGGTTCGATTTGACCATCTACTTGAGACAAGTCGTCGTCATTAAGCTCCATTATGGACAAAAAGTTTCAATAAAAACGCAGCTTGAATTCTCTGATTATAATTATGCGATGTTTGTATTCAATTGAGATTTTAATGCCGTTAGCTCGTAACAAGTCGCTTGCACTTTTCCTCAGTGAGCTGGTGAAATGCAGCAATTGAGGGTGAAATGCAGCAATTGAGGTTGTGGGGCTTTCGAGCTAAATAGTTGTAGATAGTAAGACTCCACTGCAGGTACTGACTAAACACAGTAATGTTAAGGCAACACGACGCTCTCTAGATAGCACGATGACGAAAAGTGCTGTTGTTTGCTGTGACACACTCAAGTTACTGATGAGGACAATGTATGAGCCCGACTAGGAAGTTGCATAATTAAATGCAGGGCGGTTAGGGAGACCCTTGTTACCTACTGCATCATAAAAGGGAGGAGGAAAAGGAGGAGAGGAGAAATACGTCCGTGTAAATGTTACTTATCGATCAAATGTTGCCCTGGCATTAACTAAATTCGGTGTTTGCTGCAAGAAATTGTGGTGAGCCTTAAAAGCTTCTCACTCCGCGATCTCCTCGTATATATCATTACACCTTAGGATGCATAGCAAGCCGCCATGATACATCTTCAGGATGACTTCAACCTAGGCAAAATGGCTTGTCAGATCCGTGACAATCGATATTTTCGAAACTTTGGTTTAGCGTGTGTGGATCCAATATCAGCTCGGCAGAATATTGAGGATTGGCTCGATTGGCTATTATACGCGAGAGAGCGCATGAGGCTGTTAGCACAGATAACAAACGGGCTTCTAAACTGTTTGATGCGCGCAAGTTGGAGCCTGAGTTTCGAAGGAGCCCTTTCATTTGATGATTCTCATGACGGCTCGAGTGTAGGGTGTTGACTTCCGTAATGCCATTTATCTATTTGCAAATATCTCGCTTGTATCATGAGAGCAACTTACTCATGCGGAACGTATTAAATTTTTCAAGATCCTTCTCTCGGTTGAGGATATCATTGAATGAGTAGAAATTAATTGTCTCGGAGTCAGGAGAGCACTCCTCTACAGATTCGGCGTCTTCCTCGCGAACATCCGTTTCGTCCTCGTCTTCTTCCAGTGCTAATGCTTTTAAAAGAGAGTTGCATATGAATGATCTTGATCTTGACCTGGACCGCTGACGAGGCCTCAATGCTGTTTTCTTTTCGCCAGAGCGACTTGAACACTCTGCTCTGTCGGCATGCTTGAGCTTCTTTCCTTCACCATCACAATCGCAGCATACGACACTGACCTCGCTAAAGTCTATCTGAGGATTGGTCAAGATCTCTGCTGTGTGATCCAAAACGGGTGGAATAAAGTCTTCGGTGCTATGGTGGAGCGCAATAGACCGCTGCGAGTCTGTAGAAGCCACAGAGCTCAGTCTTGCGTTGTTGAGTTTGTGAAGAGCCGTACACATGGACACTCTTGAATTTCTTCTGCTTGCGGAGCCAAATGACAGGGTACTCAAACAACGTTCGAAGATATCTGGTTGACTGGACCGGCGCAGCTTATTTGTAAGTTTGGAAGCGGAATCCGTCGCCAGTGGCCAAACAAACGGCTCAACGTCCTCTTCGCTGTGTTGTTGTCGAGACTGCTCAATATCTTCTGTCGGGCAGCTGGTATCTAATGGATCGGGCATTTTGTGGATGTTCTATAGGGACGGTTTCTTCTCTGGCTTTACCAAGAGTGGACTTGGATTCTGTTTTTTGCAACTGAAAGAGCTTCTATGTGGGTTTGCACGGGGGTGAGATTGTGGGAATGGAATTATAAATGCGCTAACAAAACTCAGACTAGGGGACCACAGATCTTATATATCAAGCACTCAACAATCTTATATATGCATTTTCCATAAATAATATAGGTACTTATCGGGTCAAAAGCTGGCATGCAGCGTGACCGTAGTGCACACAAACTTATTACGTGAGGCTCATGGAATGCACGCTCTCGTTTTGGCTCGGTCAAGGGACGGCGCCATGGCGATCGAACGAGCACGACGGCTTCGATACAGTTTCGCATCCTGCAAGACGCATGGAAAGGTTTCTTTCCAAATTTCGCCCAGCATTGATGCCCTATAAACGGCCAGGCTTTTGGGTGACAGGGATGAAATTTTCTTGATTCGACATAAGACAGCAGTGGGTTATTGACGAAGAAAATTGAGCTTTCATGCTCGGTTTTTAGCTAGTTTCAAAAATTTTTTTTTGCGGCTGTTTATGCGAAAAACGGCTGACTCTTCGGCGACGAATGACTGACGCCTTCCACTGCTTGGTGCAAGGGCGTGTAAAACCTTCAACACCTCGATTGCTCCTCACAGCCGTATCAGTCATTCTGGGTGAAACCTTTTACTACAAACATCAGAGGTAGCAGCAATGACTTGGAATTTTAGTCGCTTTTCACAACACACAGCAATAGACGTTCCGCAATGATTGGTCGAGCAAAAAATGTCCCGAGTAGAAAAAAAAAAAAAAAAAGTCGTGAGATTCTGCAAGGCCAAGATCATGAAATTTGCCAAATAAGTTTAGGCCTTGAGCTTCCATTTCTCCATATAGGGCGTTTCGCTATTCACAATGAATGACACTGCAAACCAATTATTAATGAAACATGCAGATTTCTGTTCCCAGAGGGCTAAGTGGGGGGCCTCTCATAAATATCAAACAATGGGACTTACGATTCACCCCGTTGGGATTGGGTCATTTTGTTGACTCCTTCAACTGTTTGAAAACTACATGTTTTTGGTTCCTGAAATTGCAATGCAGCAATAGTTAAATAAGGTTTGGCGTTTTGAAGCGTTAAATACAACTAAAGTTTTGGCGCCACCATACACAACAACACGATAACATATACCCATGGTTATGTCCAGACCATTAACATTAATTATAACCATTGGCACAAGTATGTGGCTTCTGCCGATGTGGCTCTCCCCTTCTCCACACACGGCGGAATCCAGAAATAAAATAGCGGTCTAAAAAGAAAAGCTCGTAAAAGTGGTAGCTGAGGGGCTCCCTATGTGTTGGAATCAATTCTACAAATACTGATAAAGCTACACTATTAGTAATGATCTACGTGAGACAAATCTCCACACTGAAATATATACACGAGTCGTTTCCTGAGGTGGCATACTTGCAGCGGCTAAATGGTAGATAACGACGGAATTGAATCGGTATTTCTGAGTCTTTTTTTTTTTTTTTTTTTTTCTATGTGGAGAAAGGTAAGGGCCCACCGCAGCAAATCCGCGAAGCCGTTCGGGGGAAAAGGTGCTAGAAAAGCGGAGGCAAAAAGCGCGAAGCAACGCTGGCGGCAATCATGGCTATCTTTTCGGAAAACCCTGGCTCCAATCTGACACTCAGGGGAGCAATTTAAAAGAAGAAATAGATGATAGAAATGCGCGTATCAGGATGTGTGGCACTGCCCCCGATAAACAGTCCCGTTAGACGAATTCAAGGTAACATTAGCGCAGTAATAAAAAAGTTCGAAGTGAAGATTACATAACTTCCACGGTAGGGTGAAGTGGTGTTCAGGCGGAGAAAATGAAAAATCTAGTCTAGGTTCGTGTGGAGCCTTGTTGTAACACTCGGCGTAAAGTTTTTTTGTGAGCCCGCTCGAATGTCGCAATTTTGCGCCGATAGAGGTATCATTGCCGAAGGTTGGGCTTGATGGAATTTTTGCCGCAACTGTGCGGGGCTAATACGGAGCTGCGTGCTTATCAAAATCATATATAATCGGCCCTCTCCACAGTTTTTGCGTGTGACACTTTTTTTTTTACGTTCCTTGTCGTCATGCAAAAGTCTAGTAAAAGAATCAAGCTAGAGAAGGAGATTTTCTCCAAATCCATCAAGGACATCGAGAAGATGTTTAGCTGTCCCATGATAGATGAAGAAGAGCGTTTCCACAAACAGCCATCCACGCTGGCCTCGGCGCTGCTCAATAACAACAGACTGGATATCTTCAGTGAAAGCATACTCAAGAAGACTACGTTCGATTACGACTGTGTCAACCTCCTGTTGATGGAGTCTCAAAGCGGGGTCGATGACGCTGATTTGGCTGAGCCGGAGGAACCCGAACAGCACTTTTTGAAAGCACAGAACCTACAGGTGCCTGTCTTGCCTTCATCCTCGCTAATACCTGGGCAGTTACCACAGGCTGCGCCCAGTCCGAGCCACATCCCGCTTGACTTGCGTGACGAGTATGACTTTTTTGATGCCGATGACGCAGCAGGTCTCGCGAGCCCCAATATCAGATTTCCTTATCACAAGAATTTGGAGAGAGATTTGAAGATTATAGATCAGATGTTTTTGCAACCCCGCCAGACAATACCTGGCGTTTGAAGGCGTGCTTGAAAGTAAGACATCCGATCAAAATAACCACTACGCGCCGTGCGCGATGTGGCTTCGGATTTACAAATCCAGAAAACAGCAAGCGTCACAGAATCAACAAACGCCAAATTGCATCGCTATCAGCGAAGCACAAAGGTGTTATGTGGAACATGCGCTTAGACAAACCACACAACAGCGGCATTGATACAGTGAGCAATCTCTTCCCCTCCCAAGAGTGATTTAGGCTGGAAAAGTTGTTCATACCTTGTCGGCATATGCAACAGGATTGCGTGTAGCCGGTGAATCATAGAAGGCATGAGAAGATTTTTTTTTTTTTTTTTTTTTTTTTTTTTTTTTTGGTAAGTACGAAACGCAATCTAATAGACGTATTATCAATTAGCGATAATCATTGTATAAGCGACATGGCGCGAACGTGGGGGTGGCAGAGATAAGAGTTAGCGACCTGCGCCTCAGATACCAAGAGAAAATCTTAGAGATATACACAATTTTAAATCACAACTGATGGAAAACTCTCGGCGCCGGCGGTTTCTTTTTGTCACGCAAAGCACAACAGGCTCGAAAAGTGAAACCCTATTTTGATCGGATCTTTCTGCCATTTCGGAGATATTTGCGCTTCTTGACACACGTCAAAATGCGCCTTGGATTATTGTAACAATAGAAAAAACCTTCGATATCACGCTAATGTCCACCCAGGTATAAACAAAGCTAGCGATAGTTGCTTCTTTACAGACTACATGAAAAATTGTCCTGATTGACATAAATTCTAGAATCTACTAAAAAAATTATTCTATCCTCTTTAACTTGCGTTCATGGTTGGTCTTCCCATTATTACTCAGCTCCTCTTTCCTGATTCCACACCTGACGCAGAACAGGTGACAACCCGTGGGGTAGGGGATACTGAATTTGCGCATTGCAGACACGACTTTCTTATCGCGTTATCTCAGTATAACTTTACTGCGGTGGCACGTCAGGGGAGAAGAATGTCGTCGAAGTCTCTAGATAAGAGTTAGGAAGTTCCAATTGTTGTGGTCATGGTTGAGCAGGGCTTTCTAGTCTTGCCATTTTATTCCTCCCTGTTGAGGGTAATCCTTCATCAGACGTCAGTCACGCTCTTATCTGAACCATCAGCAACCCATATATTAAATGGACATTTTGCCTTTCGTCCCACAGGCTCCAAACAATTCTGAAAACCTCCATACACCAATAATCATTTGTTGGTGCGAACATTTTTCTTCTGGGAGGTACGGGTGTCAACCACGAAACCTCATTTCTTCAAGTCAGGCGGTCTGAATCGAATCAAATAATCATGGTATTAGCGGACTTGGGCCTGCGCTTGAGAAGCGCATTGAGCACAGTCAATTCCGGCTCCGAATCTGAGGTTCAGAGTTTGGTGAAGGACATTTGCACAGCGTTGCTAGAGTCTGACGTTAACGTCAAGCTCGTGGCCAGGTTAAGAGACAATATCAAGAAGAAGTGTGCCACTGAAATCGTCAATGAGAACGAATCGTCCGCCAATAAGCGCAAGAAGTTGCAAAAGATCGTGTTTGACGAGTTGTGTGGATTAGTGGACTCTCACGAGGAACCTCCAAAACCTCAGAAACTCAACAGAACTGCTGCAAAGACAAAGGGAGGCAAGAAGACGAAGAAACAAGCCAGCTCGCATATCATAATGTTTGTCGGTTTACAAGGTGCTGGTAAGACAACATCGTGTACAAAGTTGGCCGTATACTATAAAAAGAGAGGATACAAGGTCGGTCTTGTCTGTGCGGATACATTCAGAGCTGGTGCCTTTGATCAATTGAAGCAAAACGCTATCAAATCTTCCATCCCTTTCTACGGCTCTTATTTGGAAACTGATCCTGTTAAGGTTGCATATGAGGGTGTGACAAAGTTCAAAGAGGACAAATTTGACATTATCATCGTGGATACCTCCGGTAGACACAAGCAAGAACAATCACTTTTTGACGAAATGATTCAGATTGGTGACGCTGTTCAGCCGACCCAGACAATAATGGTCATGGATGCTTCCATTGGTCAGGCTGCCGAGGGACAAGCTAAGGCTTTTAAAGAATCTTCCAATTTTGGTTCCATTATCTTGACGAAGATGGACGGCCATGCTAAAGGTGGTGGTGCTATCTCCGCAGTCGCTGCTACTAACACTCCAATTGTATTCATCGGTACCGGTGAGCACGTTGGAGACTTTGAGGTTTTTAAACCATCAACTTTCATCTCTAAGCTTCTTGGTATCGGTGACATCCAGTCGTTGATCGAGCACGTACAGCTGTTGAATTTGCAAGATGACGAAGGTCACAAACAGACAATGGAAAACTTCAAGGAGGGTAAGTTCACGTTACGGGACTTTCAGACGCAAATGAATAACTTCATGAAGATGGGACCTTTAACGAACATTGCATCCATGATTCCGGGAATGTCTGGCATCATGAATCAGATTGGTGAGGAGGAGACCTCCAAAAAGATCAAAAACATGGTTTATATCATGGATTCCATGACCACCAAGGAACTTGATAGTGACGGAAGAATCTTTACGCAAGAGCCAGAGAGAATTTTGAGAGTTGCTCGTGGTGCTGGCTGCAGTGCCGTTGAAGTCGAGATGGTGTTGCAGCAACAGAGGATGATGGCTCTGATGGCTGGTGCTGCTAAGAACATGAACGCAGGTGCCGGAGGCCAAATGCCAGGAATGGGAGGTGGCGGTGGAGCTGCTAACATGCAAAGAATGATGCAGCAGGCGCAGCTGAACCCTAACTTTATGCAGCAGGCGATGAATATGTTTGGTGGAGGTGGTGCTGGTGGTGCTCCGGGAGGAGGTATGGGCAACATGGCAAACATGATGAACAACCCTCAGATGATGCAACAGGCTCAACAAATGATGAGACTGAACCCCAACTTGATGCAACAAGCCCAGCAAATGATGCAAAACCCTGGAATGATGCAGAAGATGATGCAACAGTTTGGCGGTATGGGCGGTATGTAAACGGCTGCAAAACAAACGAAGGGTCTGAAGCTATTTGACAAGCCAGGTGTGCATACATTGCTCGCATTGTCCGCTATTATCCCGAGACTGACGCACTAAGTTAGCACGATCTCAGTTAAGCGCTTTACAGCAGGAAAAAAATAGGACCCGTTGTGTGGCGTGACCGAACCTTGCTACTCGAGCTCCCATGCTCATTCAAACGATTTGTCACGATTATGTCAAAGGACAACAGCCATTAGTCGTTGCCAATGCAGTACGACAACTCGTAAGCGTGATCGTATCTGGGTGCAACAGCGTGAGCTGGCCGAAGCACCGAAGTGTCTCGCCTCACTCATTTTTGTGTCGTCCAGCGAGGCATTGTGTCTAGGACACCCCGCAGTGCTAGCTTCTCTTGATAAGCACGCTCTGCTAGGAATTAATACATAGCATTCTAGCCCTTTGATGCCTCTGTCTGGGTGCATTCGGGTCGTGCATCTTTCGCTCCCCACTTAGAAAGGCCCGACCCAAAGTAGTATATGGAGGGATAGTGATCATTTTGGTCACCTGACTTTTGAATGAGGCTGCACTGTGTGACGGACGATTATGTAGGCCTCTCTGCTTATACCCGTAGATCCCCAAATCGTGAATTCCGTATCATTAGCTGTTCTTCGATTTTGCTCATTTCTTCCACAAAACTCACCCCTACCATTTGTTACCTCATTTTTAAAGGTTCACTAGACCCAGATTCTTAATCCCACATACACAATACTCCACGTCCCATTAACAATGGCCGAGGATGAAGAGCCCCAGAGCTTGAACTGGGATGAGATACACGACATGGTGGTCCAGAAGGGCAATAATTGCATAAATGGCATAAAGCTAAAGGATATTGACTGGTTTCTAAGAGATTCCAACGTCTCTGCCAATCTCACCAGAAGGGATCTGGAACCAGATATACCACCTCCAGTCGACGATAGAACACTTACCACCCCAGCATCGCCACAAATGGCCACCACCGTTTCCAATACAAATGAAAATATTTCAGGGAAACTGAAACCCACTATATCTCCGATCTCCGAAGAACCCATCACCACTGCGTCTAACGGGCAGGCTTCTTCTCTGCGATCCATTCCAATTTACCCAAGAAGACGATCCAGTGCTGCCAGTTTGGCCAGTGCAAGCAGCAATGGTAGCTCAGCGAGTAACGGTGGATTCTTTTCGAAGCTCAAGAACAAGTTCCACAAGTCAGATTCGCCCAGTGCCAATGCGTCACCTTCCCTCCCACCACAGTCCGCCAGCGCAGACGGCCAAGACTTATTCAAGAAGGACTATCAAATGCGGCTTTCCAGACAAACATCTCCTTTGAACATTTCGTCATCACCGTCCCAATCGGTGGCTGATGTAAGGGGGTCTTCCACCAGCCGCAGAGCTTCGCAGGACTATACTGATCCCAGGCTTGATGAATACGTTCGCTTTTACAAGCAACCCGATCTGAGACGAAGCTCATTGAGTCGTCGCAACTCTGTACGGTCTGTCAACGGGCTCGAGAGTTGCCTTTTAAACCCAATTCCGCAGAAGAAGCCCTCCATCTCGCAAGAGTCTACTAAGGAGAGCACAGCATCCAAATTTTCATCCTTGCTCCGTCGTAAGAGTGTGTCATCTACTCCAGCTAGCATCAGGGAAGAGCCCTGTCGCGACTCCCAATCGTTCGATTCGGTCGAATCTAGCAGTGGCCTGAACTTTACAAGTGCAGAGAACCTTCCACAGTTCAAAGGCTTGAAGCCCTTGAAGCGTGTTGCATTTCACTCACTGACATTCCTCATTGACCCACCACAGCAAATTCCATCTAGAAATCCTCGTAAAGGCAATGTCGACATCTTGCCTGGCAATGTTGTCAGGATCAATCCTCTCACAGAAGCTGATAAGGAAGCCATCGAGCGGTCGCAGCGTGGGCAAGGTGGGGGTTTAGTAGTGGGTGGCACTGGAGCTCTCGGACTCATCAACAAAGATGAACAGGATGACAACGGCGAAGCTGTGCCTCAAGAAGACGACGTGCCTGAGACAGAGGCAGAGCATAGTCCCGTTCGAGATGACAAAGAGGTGGAACAAGACTCCGCTATCGACGAGCATGCGAAACTGATTGCCATCGACAAACCAATGTTGCATCATACTGCCCGCAAGGGCTACTCAGTGCCTATCAAGAAGATGGCTCTTGACCTCATGTATACTAGATGTTGTCACTTGCGTGAAATTTTACCAATCCCAGCTATCGCCAAGCAGATTCCAAAAGGTACAATGACTCCACTCCCTATAATCCAGCTCCGCAACCCAGCACCGTCAATGATCGAGATACAGACTTTTGCCGACTTCATCCGAATTGCACCCATATTCTGTGTTTCCCTTGATGGCGTGAGTCTTTCTCTTGAACAGTTCAAGATTTTACTTAGCGCCATGGCTTCCAAGACACAACTTGAGAAGTTGAGTTTGAGAAATACGCCCATAGACGCCGAGGGTTGGTCGCTCCTTTGCTGGTTCCTCTCTAGAAACAAAGTCATCAGCAAATTGGACATTACGCAGTGTCCACCATTATCGGTTAATGTTCTCAAAAAGAAAAAGAAGAAGACTAGTGCTGAGGAGGATAACCTCATCCGTATGACGTGCAACAAAGAGAATAGGTCTGATATGGATTGGTCATTGTTCACAGCAACTCTCATTGCTAGAGGAGGTATTGATGAACTCATTCTTACGGGTTGTTGCATCAACGATATCGAAGTTTTTGATAAGCTCATTTCCCAAGCCATTCTGCTCAAAACTTATAGACTAGGGATGGCGTACAACCAAATTCGTCCACAACAGTTAAAAATCTTGTTTGAGAAGTGGGTGCTTACAGGCAAAAGCCGTGGACTCGATTTGGGCTACAATGATTTTCTGTCTCCAGCCTATTTGCATACTGTCGTGGACTTGACTAGAGATCCCAGGCTGTCGGCTCTCATACCAAAAACTAACTTAGCGTTCATGAGTTTGAATGCAACGAATATGAGATTCAGCCTGCTTTTCAAGGAGGCCTTCGAGAAATTCTTGGTTGAGTTACCCAACCTTAAATACCTAGACATGTCCAACAATCCGAGACTTTTTGGCTCGAGGGTAAGCGGCGAAGCTGATTCTGAAGAGAGCTCGACTTATAATGATGCGCTGTCTGGCTCCCAAAAGGCTTTAAACCTAGAGGCAGAACACAAACAGAGCCAAGAAGCCATCTTCAGTTACTTTATGTTGAAGCTTCCGTTGTTCAAAGGATTAGTTCGTCTCCACTTGGAGAACAATGGTCTTACATCTGCTTCCTTGGTGGCCCTCTCAGAGACCATCCCCTTCTGCAAGAGACTTGGCTACTTGTCAGTTCTTGGTAACGAACTTGATGTTGTTGCAGGTACAGCTCTTGTTGAGGGTCTCAAAAATTCTAAGACTTTGATTACCCTTGAGTGTGACTACCACCTTCTTCCAGACTTGTTCAAGGAGCGCATTGGTCTCTACACCATGCGTAACATGGAACGAGCAGTGGAGTTCCAAAAGAGTGTTGCCGAGAAGCTGCAAGTCGACCCCGCCGAGATGTCGCTTACAGAGCAGCTTTCGCAAATTGTCTCACAGAAAGCTGCTGGAAAACTTGATGTCAAATCTTCCGAGGTCAAAGCATTTATTGAAAGAGCCAGAGCGGACAGAAAGAACTTGCAAACGACAATTCTTGAATTGCTTCAAATGCAATGGAAGAACGAGCTTAACCTTGACGGTAAGGAGACACTTATCCGTTTATTGTTCATTGATTCTGCCTTGGTTAGAGGACTTAAGCTCATTGATGAGTCTTTGGTGCCAGAGGAACATTTCAATTCCACTACAATGGTAAAGCTTCTGCTTGTTGAGGATGAAAAGAAGACAAACAAGGATGATGATGTTAGAATACTTCAAGACCATAACCACGAGGATCCCGATACGAGAGACCTCTTGGATGCCTCCTCGTCATTACCCTTTTCACGCTCGCATTCTCTCACAAGTTTGAATACACTCAATAAGGAAGAGGGGTCTGTTTTGAAGTTGCTGAAGATCAACAATGATACACATCTCCTAGACGAGTTTGAAAAGTGCTCTGGTGAAGAGCTTCGTGAGAAGATTCTCAACGTTGATCTTTCCGAGCTCGATCGAGTCATCACCTTCCTCAACAGGATGAAAGATAAAGGTGTGAGCTTAAAGAGCGTTTTCAACCAGGCACCAGGCTATGATACTAAGAATCTTTTGGCCGAGTTTCATCGTCGTCTTGAGACTTTGAAGAGCGGCTCAGAAAATCTTGGAGATGAACCTTCCCACGAGCAAAGAGAATACGTCGAGCCTACCGAAGACGAAATCGAGGTTAAGGCTAAAGAGGATGGTAACACTATACATGAAGCATTTGACAGTGTCCTCAGCAAATTTCGCCCAGCGAGGACTTAATACACGTAATATTTCGGCAGCTTTCCGCTGCCTAGCATTCTTCAACTTTCCCGTTTATGTATCCTATGTAACCCTTTTTCTGGTCTTTGCCAGCTGCTCTATTTATCTATCCTTCAAAAATCATTGTCAGAAAGAACGGGGTCCCGGGTCGATCTTGATGGAGCGTCGTCATCATCACTGTATGCGTCCTCATCGTTGTCCAAGTCTGCGCCTCTGGCTTCGGCTTCTTCGGCCAAATCCTCACAGGCATCTATCCAATCTGAATAGATATCAACTGGTTGTGACAAAGAATTGATGGCTGTTTGAAAACTCTGCCCGCAGATCTTGCAAGACAAGTCACCTACACCATTTTTCTTGTCCAAAGTGCAGATAACGGACTTTTCATGGTTGCAAAACAAACAGCGGAAAGTCGTGTCAAGCTTTTGCTTAATCTTTTTCTGTGGCTTGGCAGCGGCCTTCCGTTTGCCCATAGTTGAAACAAGTTATCTAGTGAGCACCAACCCACCTCTCGTTAACTATCAAGAACACGAACCCGTACACCATCACTTGATCACAGCTTATTGTTCATCATCTCTTGTGCTCTCTTTTTAAGCCTTGCTTCGAGTCTAAACTTTTCAAATGCCATTCTTTCGGCCTTTGGGTCAGGTGGAAATTTAGCCGAGGTTGGGGAAGATGGTGCGGGTGATGGGGAATTCGATCTGCTGAGTACTGTAGGGCTAGCTGACCCATTAGGGGAAGGCGTGTAGCCTAGGTTCACCTTGATGTTACTGTTGTATTTTTTGTTCATCTTCCTGCCGTATTCATAAAGTTTCATGTCATTTCTCTTGCAGTCCGTCAACTTGAGCGCATCTTGGAATACCTGTTCAATGAAAGCAGGGTTCGCCTTGATTTTGGCTGCAATTGGATAGTGAAGAAGCAAAGCCAAGGCCTCTGAAAAGTCACAAAGAACCAACTCAGACTTGATGTGGATCAATAAGACAACCACAAGGAACATGACGGTATCCGGGACAGGGCTCAGACCTGTGTGAGTGTCGATGGCAGCCAACTTATCCCAGAGCAAAGACGGGACTTCCAAGTCGTTCCCAAGCTCACGTAGAAGCAAAAGCCTCAAGTATCGAATAATCCAAAGCTGAGACTCGAGTCGGAGTTTCGTAACCAAATTGTAGTGAATGAGCTGATCAACCTTCATAAGATAGATATTAAACACGTTGATGGAGGACATGAGCTCTGCTTCGCTAGCGTAAAATTGCAGTACCAACCCACTCGACACCGTGAACCTATTGAGAATTGTGAACAAGTCGTGCTCGAGGTACTTTTCGTCAAATAGCAGGAAAATGTGGCGCTCATCAGCAGAAACTGTATTCGTAGTCGGAAGCGGGATCAGCTCCTTTCTCAAATTGAGGAACATGAGCCCTATAATCTCATGAATGCCTTGCTTGTAGCCGATGGACGAATTGCATTTTGACCACACATAGAGGACTGATATAATCTGTCTTTTATAAACCATTGCAATTTCGCTATTGTCATGAAAAATTGTCTCTCCTGGAAAGAGTCGCTGGACGTCCATGATGATAGACATAAGAAGATCGTTATCGAGCTCAGCTTGAGAAGGCGTATGTGTCTCAGCACCATCTAAAGGCATTGCTAAGGGATCATCTGCAATATTCTCAATTCTAGGAAGATGCTGGGGTGCTGGTTTCAGGTTCTGGTTTGATCGGCTGGACTTGGTGGTTTTCTGTTGCGGGAGATAGAACTCATTGTCTTCGTCTAGAAGGTGCCATTGCACTACCATATCCTTCTCTTGACGAAGCTTATGGTATATGACACGGGACAGGGTCAACGTTGTGTCCCATTCTCTAAAGTTGAGCGATTCTGTGATCAAGCAGGCCTTCCATAGAAAGAGCCTGGAGAAGTACTTCTTGGCTGGAGTGTATTCATTTCGAAGGACCGCGGTTCTGAACAGGTCTATGCTACCTTTATATTGTTCTATAGATAGAAGAACTTTTGATATAATCTCGCTTTCCTTGATCATTCCAGAGATCTGGTGAGTGTATGGTGCAGCTTGGGCGGTTTTATGTTTGAGCCATACAACTCAATACACAGTGCGCCGCGGTTAGCAAGATCAATCTCTATCTAGACCACAGCAACCACGAAATAGCCTTGAAATTATATCTGGCTATCAAAATGCTCAGGCGAGGTCCAATCACGTTCTGTTGGTACCGCCGATGGAAAGTTCCATCTGGAAACCGTCTCTCACGCCAGCAACATCAGAAGTGCGATATCTTTGTGAAACAAAGTATCCAACGTCAAAGTTCACCCACTCATTGAAGTACTTGAGGCCGACACCACCACTCAATGCTGCACCCGTGCTAGTGGCCAAAACATTCTCTCCAACATTTCCAACAATACCCGTGGCGTAAAGACGAAGGGGACTGCCCTCGGTTTTCTTGCGCTGCACAAGCAGTGGAAGCTTACTATAAAGAGTAAGGCCAGTCTTGTAGAATTGCAGACCACCTTCCGTGTTCACGGAATTTCTGGCAAAACCCTTGAATGTCTTGTAACCACCCAAGTAGAACTTGTCGGCTAAGTGGAGCAGCTTGGAGCCATCCGAACCCGAAAGATAGATGTTTCCGGCCTCGTTGAAAACGTGTGCGGTGATGGCGTTTTTGAAAAATGACTTGTACAAATTGAGGGAGAAGATCAGCTTCACAAAGAAGGCCAGCCCCAGCGCACCTTCTTCTTGTTCTTGGTCAGAACTAATTTCGTTCGACAAGAAAGCAGAGAATCCGTCTTGAGGATACACCTTGGTCTTGTTGTTGTAGTAGGAAAGATTGTTGTAGGCCAAACGGTTCACAATGGACAGCTTGAGGAAGTTACCTGCAAAGTACTTGACTGAATCGGCAGCGCCATCGTCGATATCGTAAGCTGTCCTCTTGGTCAAAGCCAATCCTGTGAAGGCAGAGACCAGGTTGTCACGGTTCGCATAAGACACACCGATTGTGCCTCCAGTTCTCTTGAGGGAGTTCAATTGCCAGGCCTGGTTGTTGCTCTGTGAGTGGTACAAATCAAGCACAAATCTATAGGTCGGGTCGCGTAGGTTAGAAACGAATCTCAAGGAAGAGAGAAGATGCTCGGAGGGCTTGTATGGTCTGTAGTTGACACCTACATTGATGAGCTCCGCGTTGTGGTTGAAGTTGTTGTTCAAGTAGCCCAAGTCCACCTCCAAGTTGTCCTCGGTATTGAAGCCCAATGCAGCATCTCCACCAACAGAAGGAGCGCCATCCAAATCAAAGATCACCTTAGTGGGGATCAGCTTCTCTATATTGTAGCTCTTCGAAGACTGAGGGACAGTATGCAAGTAGTCCACATGCAACGAAGGCTTGACAGATCTGAAGACATTGGTTTTGAGCAAATTATCCTGACTTTGATCCACTATACGTAACAATTGACCCAAGGTGTAGTCGCTCTGTTCAACCAATGGAGATAATAGTTTGGCGAAAAACTGCCTCAGAAGGTAGTCACCGCCGGTGACTTCAACACTGCTCAAGTAGACCGGACGGGAGGATGTATATTGCAAGGCATCCTGTTTTAAAATTTGTGCCAGCAAGTCGCCGTGAGTGGAGGCCATTACGCAATTGAGGTGGTTGCTGATATCTTGAAGAAACAACTGCACCATTGGTCCCGAGGTAGTCGTGCGACTCTCAATACAATGCTTTAAAGCCGGGCCGTCGTGTGATTGGGGGCTCAGAAAAGATTATTTTCATTAGTTCCTGACTGTGTTCGTTTCTATATCTTTTTGTTTTTTTTTTTCTTTTTCTTTTCTTTTTCTTGACTTTCTTTGGAGGTGCCCTCATTCAAGTGTGGCCGGCCGATTTCGCAACTCTACAGATTTCGCAGCCATAGAGATTTCTATGACAGAAGTGTAATTCTCTATTTGTGCTCCACAGTGGCACCGTCATAAGCAAGATCAAGCAATTTCCACTTACACTCAACGCCGTTCGCCTTGAAAATGCCAATCACCTGTTCGGCAATTTGCTCAAAGTTGTCAGTAGCCAAGCACAAGATGGTGGGACCAGCTCCAGAGAGGCAGATTCCACAAAGACCGGGGTTACTCTGTGGAGTGAGCTCATTCAAAACATGCTCGAGACCGGGAATGAGCTGTGCACGGTAGGGCTGGTGGATTTTGTCTCTCATGGCCTCGTAAATGAGTTTATGGTCTGGCTCTGGAAGAGTCAATGCAGTAGTCAAGACAGCCAACCTTTGCAAGTTGAACACAATGTCCTCCTTGACGTACAGCTGTGGGAGAACTGCACGGGCGTCGTCGGTTTTGACTTCAAATAAAGGAATGATGGTGACACAACGGATCTTTCTGTTCCAGTTGTATTTGATGTACTGCCCGATATCTTTTGGAGGCTCTCTAGTTTCGTAAGAAGACTCAGGCGTGGAGGTCTTGGGCAAGATGTTTTCAAGGGGAACGTTTTTGGCCTCTGTCTCAGCTTTGTCGAGCTGGTTTAAGTATGAACCCACGAAACCACCAAGCATGGCAGCTGCGATATTGTCTGGGTGTCTCTCTATTAGCAAGCAGTAGTCGAGCAATCTTTCTTTCGACAAGTTAAGCTTTCCGATCTCATTACCCAACATGACACCTCCCACAATAGCAGCACCAGAAGAGCCCAAACCTCTACCGAGCGGAATCGGGTTGATGACGTGGATTTTTGTGCCCTGTGGGAAGTTGGAGATGCCGTTGCAGCGCATAACATACAAAGCTGTTTGTGTGATCAAGTTCTTTTCACTTTGAAGAGGCACATTTTCAGCAGCATCTCCTTCATAGCTCAATTTAGCGAGATGTTTATCGTCTGAGGTGTCTAGCGAGGGATCCACGGTGACCTGGACCTCCAAAAAAAGGTTGAGGCCAATTCCCAAGACGTCGAAGCCCGGCCCGATGTTGGCACTGGACGCAGGAACCTTGAGCTTGAAGTCCACCATTGTTATGATTTCGTTACTCTAAAGTGAAAAATTCTATGTAGTGGACCTCAAATTCGGTCAGGCTGATAAACCCGTGCACCCCGATTCAGGCTACAATGATAATGACAGCTTCGGCACCTGGGCACCACATGATTATTAATCCTATTTAGTAAACACACGTCTCTCTCTTCTCCCATTCGATTTCAGCAGGCTCCATTGGCAAAGTCACCATTGACTGGTAGTCAACAGGTGGAAGCGAGCCATTGTTCTTGAACTTCCACTTGATGTTGTACACATAGGTCGCCAAGATGGTGCCAAGCTGGACATAAGCGAACTGCTCACCAATGCAACGATGTCTTCCACCACCAAATGGCAAGTATGGAGACGAAACACCCTTGGTAACCTTACCGAAACCGTAGTCCACGGCATCAGAGTCGATGTTGCTAGACAACTCCTCGTCCCATCTATGAGGGTCGAACTCACCAGCCTTAGGGAACCATTTTTCAGAAGTCTGAGCGTAACCAGGGGAAACCATGACGTAGTGGCCCCTAGGAACAACGTAAGTAGAGTTGGGAACCACAAGAGGGTTCATGACCTTTCTGAAAATGGAGTGCAACGGCATGTGCATACGTAACGTCTCTTTAATGGTCTGGTTGATCAAAGGCATCTTCTGCAAGTCGTCGTAAGACAAGTCCTTCAAGCTGCCACCCTTTTCAGCCAACACAGAGAGCACCTCGTTGTAGAGCTCCTCCTGCAATTTAGGCTTCTCGGCCAAATGCAACAAGAACCAAGCAGAGGTGGAAGCGGAAGTGTGCTGACCACCCATCAAGACACCGATCAACAAGTTGGCAACCTCCTGGTCGGTCATCTTGACACCGTCTTTGTAGGTAGAGTTGGTCATGAGCGAGTCGATCAAGTCTCTGTCTGGGATGATGTCACCAGTACTTCTTCTCTCATTAATCAAGGACATGTACGTAGCCGAGATCTTCTGCTGAGCAGCGTCTCTCTTCCAGTAAGCGGGCAAAGGCAAGTGAGGGAAAACAAAGTTGATAGGGGTGAAACCCTTGTCCAAATCGGAGTACAACTGAGCAAAAGAGGCATCAAACTTGGCTCTCATGTCGTCGCCCATCAAAGACTTGGAAGCAGTCAAGATGGTCATCTCAGGCTGGGTCTTCATCACGTTGGCAACACCGTTGTTGCGCTCGTTCATCTCGTACTCAGGACAGGTCTTGAAGTAGTCCAACACCTCCTCCTGGATTCTAGGGACGTATCTTTGGAAAGCTTCCTTGGTCAAGGCTGTCTTTGCGAACTTCTTCTGCTCCATCAAACGAGAGTTCGAGCAGTCGTAGATGACACCCTTACCGAAGACAGGAGTGGTCAAGTGGGCGTAAGCTGCCTCGGCGGAAACGTCAGCAAGCTTAGCGTTAAGCACAAACTCGTGGCCCTTTGGACCCAAGTATACTGTCATGACTTTACCCAACAACATGAAAGCAAAGACATCGCCGTACTTTTCACGGCAGTTTTCGAAAAACTCGTATGGCTGCATACCGTAGGTCACAGCGGATCCAAACCATGGGATCCAGTGGAAGACAAGGGGTGCTCTATCTTTTCTAAAGGAGTAGATGAACTGCCAAAGAACATTGTACACGATGGGGGCTGCAATGAGGATCACAAGCTTCACCGGCGTAGGCAAAGCCTGGAAGTGGTCCACTAAATCCGCAAGATGATCCTTCAAGGTCATTAGGACGGATAATAAAGAGCGTATGCGGTGAATCTAAAAGTTGGCCAAGACGATGAGATTATATAATGTGGATTTAAGACGGGACTATACGAAGGTGCACGGGTGTGTGAATAGAGACGCGAGCATGGCATGGTTCATGGGACCACAACGGGGCACAGTAGGCAGTGAATTGGTGAGTTTTTTTAGATTCTCTCAATAAATAGCCAACGTTGCTCTTCCCTTTGTGACTAATCAAAGCTTTTGATTGGAGGGTATTTTGATTCAAAATAATGCATCATCAGATCTGCCTCGTGTGGTCAGCATACTTTGGCGAGCTGCGATAGGCAAGTCAGGAGATGTACGATGCACTGATAGGGGACACATCAACAAACGCAGACGTCTACTCAAACGCTATGACACGTACACGAGCCAATCAGATCACTTGTATTAATATCCGGAGCTTACTAGTATACTTCTATGGGCACATCGTATGCGCGAAAGAACGGTTGCAAAATATAGACAGTGTAAACGAGAAGTGAAAAAGGGATGCGTACACTGCGTCGCTGGGGAAAGTTCAAAAAAAGGAGAAGAGCCTGATGTGATTAACGGCCGTCCAATAGGCTTTCGTCGATTTGGAGCCCCATCATGCGGGCCCGTTCGATCAACTCACGATGTTCCATCTTTATACGCTCGTTCTTGCGCTCTAGGAACTTGATGTACTCGATCGACTTGGCCAAAATCGTGCCCTTGTTAAGTTTTCTGGCAGGCTCCAATCCTTCGAGATCTTCACTGTGCTCGAGCAGCGGCGAGCAGATATCGTCATCGTCTTCTTCGTCTTCGTCCCGCGAGCCAACTGAGCCCGAGCGGTGCTTGTGTGTCTTCTTTGCAATCACCCGAAGCGTGGGAACCAGCATCTGCAAAGCGGTGAAGCGGTCGTTGATCTTGTTTCTGTATCTCTGTTCGATCAAATTGTGAGCCGATTTGGCCCGCACAGGCGGCTGCGGCTTGTTGCTCGCCGAGGCGTTGTCGTTGTAGCTGTTTTGAAGCGACGTCTGCGAGTCCTCATCGTCCCACTTCTTGAGCCCCGTGTAGTTGCCCGAGAGGAACTGCTGGTTGTTGAACGACGAGATGCCGTTGATGCCGCGGCCCACGGATCCATTGAGCCCATGCGGCTGCTGTGCATTGTGGTGGAGGTGGTGCTGTTGGTGATGAGGAGGTAGTCTGACCAGATTCTCGGAAGGAGGGACCAGTGGAGGCCCCAGGGTCAGAGCCAGGTTGGACGAGGAGCAGCCCAGCTGGGGGTTGGTGTTTGGGTCCATGTGGGCGTATCCCATGGGGTTAAGCAGGGAGAAGTCGTTACCCATAGCTGGGCTTACCGCAAACGGTTCATAAGGGAGACGCTCCCGATCGTAATCTAGCGGGTGGTCGTCCAAGATGGGCGGGTTTTGCATGCGTGGGTAGGAGAAGTCCATCTGGTCGTTGTTGGTACTATTGATTCTGTTGGTGTTGTTGGTTGGAGATTCTTCAAAGATGGGACTAAACAGGTCAGGCTGGGATGCCGAGAGGTGAGCCGGGTCGAGGTCTTGCTGTGGTGGGGGTTCGGCAGGGCCGTCAAAGAGAGACGGTAGCTGGGAGTTATATAGGCGAGACGTCTTGCGACGGTCGTTCTGGGGTAGCATACGGCAGATGGGGTGGTTTTTCTCAGGTGGTACTTTTTCCTTCGGAGGTGCTTGGTTCAGGCTATCAGTACTGCACGTCAGCGGAGGTTACGACAGACAGGAGATGCTTCTGGGGAAGCGCCGGGAGAAGATTGTAGAAAATAAATAGTTTAATTACGGTGCTTTGCATCGGGCTGCGGCGGCGGCGGCGGGCCTTGGATTTAGGCTGGTCATTGGTCTGGCAGTGGTTTTTCACATTTTCCAAGGTCAGCCCCAGCACTGCGGCAGAATGCACGTTTGAAAGAGGCGCCGGAACAATTGAACTCCGTAAGGGCGGCCGTTGGACCGTGAATTTTTCCACGAAAGTACGTTTTCTTTTTAGCCTCCTGAACCCCCGCTTTTGGTCCCTGGAGCAACAAGCTTTGGCTATTTTGGTGCCCTTGTCGCTTATCCGCGCGGTTTTGTCCTATGCTGTCCTGGATCCAAGCTGCATCACTCCACTGGATCATACGATTTAGTCCGCGAGCAAACAAGGCCCCAGGAACGACAAGGAAATTAGACATAGAAAAAAAATTCCAGAGCAAGACCAGAACATTCGCGCTTCTTCCTCGGTATTCTCCGTCACGTTAGTCCGCCGCCCAGTCGATTAAGACGGATAAGTCAGTCAAGCGAAATACTTCAAATTCAGCCCTGTGGCGCTGGAGGTCTGTAACTCCGGGTTCCTCGGTCCAACACACCATTTCTGCCGTAAATGCCAGTGAAGCAAATATTTTCTCTGTTCTTGCAGAAGTAGGAGCATGTAGGGTCTTCGGTTCGCCGCTATGTACGGTGTACTTGTGGCTAGGATGCTGCTTGACGCACGATGCTGAGCCATTTTTGCAACCGTTCTGCGCCTACAACATCACCAAATGGCGGCGAAAACAGACTTTATTTTTCATGGTTTGCTTCCTCGGTACGTCGGCGAGCCGTCTCGCCACCTTTTTAGTGCTGCTCTACGTTACGGTAATTGGATCCTCGGTACTCTGCAACATTAGATCTGGATCTTGTCGATCACAGCTCCCTGTCCAAGAAGCCTACCTTCAAAAATAATGCTGTCTATGCCTATTTAGATCTTGCCAAGCCACGCACCACTCCTATCTGAGACACTTATTATCGATTCCATCAACCAAAAGTGGGGATGGCCTGGAACCGTCTGGGTCTCCTGACTGGCAATCTAGATACTGAAGATCGACACTGCCTTGACGTACGCATGCAATGGTTGCCTGCCCCTATTCACGTCAAGTACGTTGCATCGACGGCAGACCAGACTTAGCCGTCACAAATTAGGTATATTGCTGATATCTCCGAAACGCACGAAGCTGCTTCTGCATCACGCCCAAACCTGTAGTTGGTCGTAGAAATCGATCCGCTTCTCTGTCTTGTCCATCGCCTGCAATACAGTGTATCTGACATCGTCCACCATAGCTGGATGACCACAGGTGACAAATGCCGCTGAGCTCGTAGCCTCTTCCACATCCTTGTGAATCAACTGAGAAAGCTCAGGTCTTCCTTCAAGTACTTGTACATGTGGAAGCGCCAGCCGAAGGTGCTCCATAATTTCAATGCCATCCGTCTCAACCTTAACCTTTAATTCTTGTTCCTCATCCTTATCGGTCGAGTGGACTGACTTGCTGGAGGACGTGGAGTGGGGCACTTTTTCCATGCTGTCCTTGTGAAGGGCCGAATGCAACTCCTCGATACCATCTTGCATGTCTGGTCTTGTGATGTAAATTGTGGTCTTCACGGGTAAAGTCAGCATCAATTTTAGCTCGTTGACAAACCACGAAAGCGACTTTGCTTCTCTCAAGATCCAAACAAGCTTTACTTTCTGATTTATGATGGTTCTCTTGGCAACGTCTCTGCCCAGATGCAAGGCCTCGGCAAAAATGCCTGGAATACCATTACCACCGGCAATATAGGTGACACTGGAATGGCGACTCACTGGGCTTTTCTCTCCATAAGGTCCCTCGACACCCACTCTCATGAACAATGTTCTTCCGGGAACGTTTGCCAACTTCTTGCCGATTTTCTTGGTGACTCCGTTTTTCACTTTGCAATAGAAGACAATGGCTTTGCCGTCTTTTTCCTCGACTTCCACAAATGTGAATGGATGTGACTGCCAGAAGTACCAACCCAGAGCAAAATGCAACCAAGCGTGACCTCCAGGAATGGACCTCCAATGCTTAGGTTTGGGTACCGTCACCTTGACGGCATCATCGGCGATAAGCTCGACTTTGGCTAGCGGAAACCCAAACCAAAATAATCTAAGAACCCTCACCAAGCGATCTACGCCCCAGACTGCAAAAATAGGGTACACTAGCTGAGGATAGTTGAGCACCGATATGTGGTGCCAAAGACCTACCACGAAAAACACGGCAAGCATTATGTGGATCACCAAGAACGTTTCGTAGTAGGCTCTTCTGAGGAAAAGCAATCCCTGGAAACAAATGAGTGCACCACATGTGGTTGCAACAATACCCCAGACAACGTAAGTCTCGGCCATTTCCTCAAAATAGATACCGTCCATGACATATAGCGCCGTGAAGCAAATGGAGTGAACGAAAGCCATGGCAACCATGAGTCTGGCGATCCAACGGTGGTAGGTAATGAAAGAAGCAAAGCTCCATCTGGTGAGCCATTGGAGGATGTTGTTTCTTCCACCAAATAGAATAAGCAATGGAACGGTCATGGTAGCGATGATACCAGTTCTGTCAGCTACAAAACGAGTGATGGCCTCTTTCTTCGCTGTGAATAATGGGTCGTTCGGAAGGTAGCGGATCTCGACTATCAACATGGCAAACACGAGCCAGAAGAATACGATGAGTATAAGAGATTCCATTCGGGAGGGAACCAAGTAGCTGAGGAAACCGCCCAAGAAATCCTGCTGTGTTTGTCTTTTCCTTGACCACAATGCTGGGACCGTTATGTATCTTCTCCAAGCCCTGGATACTCTTCCGTTGAAGAAATTCTTCAAATTTGGCAAAAGCACAAACCCCCAATTGGCCACTCCAGCCAACAAGAAAATGAAAAACCAGTACGAGACTGCTCCAACACCGTAGTAGACGGAGTGGTCGTAGTTGCCCAAAAAAATCTGGTAGGATTCTCTGTACAACAGAGCCTGGCTAGCGTTGACCGCAAGAGGTGTGGTCATGTTGTCAGAGGTTGAGTTGAAGTGTGGATTCGATGCAAGCGGGTCTGTAGCATGGCCCTGGTAGTACTGATACGACTCCTCAAGCTCATCCTCAGTCAAAGACAAGTCGTACCACTTTTGACAATAATTGTTCAAGTACTTCCCGCCCAGCTTTGTGGAGCCAGATAAAGCTAGGCATCCCATAACTGTTGCCCGGGCATTTTCGTTATTGCAGTAACACTCATAGTCACCTGGTACCTCACAGAAGAGGTAGGTTGACAACATATATGCACATGCAAGGTAGGAAATACCACCTTCGCCATAGAGCTCAAGGTTCAGCACTTTTGCCGAAGCTCCAAAAAGAAGAAGAAAATATGTCAAAAGCATGCCCGCTGCCTGCTTGGTGGTGGACCCTGTGGATATAAGTAGTCCGCATGGACCTCGTAAATCAGCGACTATATTCCAGATTGGCATCGGGGCGTTCTGCCGCCGGAGCCTTCTGCCCAATGAGAGACGGTTTATCTTTGACCATCTATATGCATCAAGGTGTCTGAACGGCTATTGTTGGAATGCAGCCAATGGGTGAGGTTTGAAGCAGTGGAGGAGGCTTCGACCCGCATCCAGAACACACAAGTACGGCGGCCCAGGGACACCAAAATGACTTCCCCTATCTTTTCCGTCCCCATTCTTCTTCTATTTCAATTCTTGTTGTACGACACTGTTGAAAGATGTCAGAGAGCCCCCTCTGCTTTGACAGGTGGGGTGCTTTTCTTGGCCGCGTTGACAGGCAAAATACGGTGAGGCGACCTTGGGCGTTGCATTGTGGCACCTCGACAAATTTCGAAAAAAGTCGTCCGCAATCCCCGTCTGCCGTTTCAGCCTGCGCCTGGGGTTTGGCCGCTTAGGCGACCTGCAGCAAATGTGCTTCTTAGATCCAATCAGATAATCAGTTGGCGTTGGTGTCAAAGTGGTGGCACATGCAAAATTTTCTCCATTTCCAGCCCATGCAGACGGGGTGCCAGTAAAGAGGATTTAGACAAAGTTTCATTATGAATTTTGGCAGGTTCGATCGTTTGTGAGCTGGCTCTGCGTAATACAGTGTTCGGAAACGAATATCAAACCACAGAGACCTTTGTGGGTTTCGATTTGTGCCCTTTTTGCCCACAATGGGTGGCAGATCTCAGTGAAGGCTTTCTGCCCCTGCGCTGTTCACCCAAAGCCCCTTCGGCCTTCTATTATTTTCAGATGATCAATGGATTTTCTTGATTGGCCCCTGGCGGGTGGAAATTGACAGGGCGTTGTGGGCGTCCCCGGAAGCTTAAGCGGTGTGCGTTTTTCAGGTTCGAGATGCATTAGGCCACTGGCATATTCTTGAGCGTCCGACGTTTAAGGGTACACAAAGGGGGAGAGAATAAGTGAGCAGTATTTTTTGCTGCTTCCTTTCCTTTTTTTTTTTTTTTTTCTCTTTTCATAAATCGCTCTTTGAGTCTCCGAAGATGCCTACTACGAGCTTCCAAGGTGAATAACAGCAGAGGTTTACATAACGTGTCTTGTAACATCAGAAGAGGGCCATTCATTCAGTAAGAGGGTTTGAAAACTGTCGTTTTTTTTAGGTCTCCCGGAACTGCCCATTTTGCCGTTCCGTAGTTCGGTTACCGCTTGTGCAATGTACTTCAGTGCTTTCGCAGCCATTGTAGGAGGTCAATTCAAGAATCAAGTCCACACAACCCAAAAAAAGAAAAGCGTCGACTCTTGAGCGAAAACAAATTCTTGAAGCTGAAACTAGCCCACATTCGACTACTCTTTCAATACATCCTCCTACGACTCTTCGCACGTGATCTCATCGGCTTTTCAGTTCCCCAGACTTCACTTTCATCCTACACCATCATGTCTGATCTCCACGACTTGTGTAAATTTTCCAATCGGCCCATCACCCACAAAGCCGTGGATGACCTCAAGTACTACTTGAAGGCTGGCATCCCCGCCACCTACACCATAGAAGAGGCGTACAATTACATGAACGGCATCGAAGAAGGTGGAGCTACTACTACTACAACTCCGCTCCACCTTATAGCCACGCATGTCCCGAAGGATCTTTCTGAAGAGGAAATGGCGATCGTCAACGATATGGTCACAATTTTTTTCGAATACGGCGCTGGCTGGTGCTTGACAGATGTGAATAACGACACTCCCGGCTGTATCTTCATCAACAGAGGCATGAAGGATACTCCGTTGTATAATCAGATTGTGGATGCTGGAGTCCGTGCCGAGCTTCTATTGCGCAAGATCAGTGAGTTTGACATGGAGGTGCTCAGTGATGAAGAAGCACTTGAACTAGCAGCTCGTCAAGATGAACCTGGAGAGAATGCTACTGAAGAGGACACCAAGGAGGAAACTGAAACCAAGGAAGTGGCTGAAGCTAAGGAGGTCAACAAAGGAGCCGAAAACACGGAACTGAACGACTCAAATGATCCCTCATTCAACCAAAAGGCGTACCTCGAGTCAAAGCTACAATACAAGGACGATGCCTTGGTCACCGAGGAGGGCAAGGACGGCGTCATGATGTCGTGGGAAACGGATCTCATGAAGCTTGGAAGTGAGTCACTCTTCAAGAAAGCCGAGGACCCCAAGGACACCAACATTCTCAATATTGGTTTCGGCATGGGCATCATCGATGGCATGATCAACGCCAAGAACCCCACGAAACACTATATCTGTGAGGCCCACCCTGATGTACTCGAAAAGATGAAGGCTGACGGCTGGTACTCCAAGCCCAATGTGGTCATCCTCGAAGGTCGCTGGCAGGAGCTGCTCAACCATTTGCTTAGTTCTGGCCTGGTGTACTTTGACGGTATCTACTACGACACCTTCTCTGAGCACTACCAGGACATGCTTGAGCTTTTTGACTTTGTCGTTGGTCTTCTCAAGCCCACTGGTGTCTTCTCTTTCTTCAATGGTCTCGGCGCTGACAGACAGGTGATTTACGAGGTTTACAAGAAGCTAGTTGAAATCGACCTCGGCAACTATGGATTAAAGACGGAGTTCAAGGAGGTGGAGGTTCCGCAGGAGACGATGAAGAAGGGCGATGCTAAGGATGAGAGCGTCTGGGACGAGATCAGAAGACCTTATTGGCTGTGTCCCGTGTACTACCATCCTGAGGCCACGTTTCACGATATTTAGGGGATCTTTTGGACGTTGAAGATTATGAGAGGCTTGTCGAGCCATCATTACATATGTACCATAGACCAAAGCTCGGCATTGCCTTAGCCACGCATGTAGCGCCTTACTAACCTACGCTACACCAACTACTCAAGGCTTGATGGTATTTTTTTTTTATTTTTTCTATTTTATTTATTTTTTTTTTTGTTCTCCTTTTCTTGTTTTGTTGGTTTTTTTTTTTTTTTTTTTTTTTTTTTCGTGATGTTTAACGTGAAACCACCAGTACAAACAACGTCTAGCGGTACACAAAGGTGAGAACGCCTCATCAGTTCCAGAAATCGAAACCGACGTTCCTGAGCTTTCCCTTGATTCCCGTGAGCTCGGAGTCCTCCGGGATGTAACGAAGCTTCTTCACATCCTTCCACTTCTCGCGGTTAGCCTTGTAGCTGTCTCTCTCCCAAACAGGCTTGCCCTCCGGTCTAGGTGGTGGAGGAGCATCAACACGAATGGGTTGAATGTAGAATCCAGCGTCGGCCTTGGGCTTGGGTGGCGTGGAAACGAAAACGTGCTCAGGCAAGACTTCGTTCGAGTGCACGGTGGGTGCCACAGAAACAACCCGAGACCCAATGGCGGTCTTCTTGGGCTTGACGCCGAGAACAGGTCTCTCACGAGCAATGGCTTCACGAAGCTCAGAGTCGCCGGTGAGGTGCCATGGGTTGGCTTCCATCTCTCTTGCGTTAAGGCACTGGTAGGGTTGAGCTTCCACGGGAGAAGGCTTCTTGGGGGAGGTCTTCTGAGGCTTGGTGGCCTTGGCCTTGTAGACCTTGCAGCCTGGCTTGTGGCCCTTGGAGGCCTGGGGAGAAGCCTTCTTGGGGTGTGGCTGGGGCTTGGGCTTCAAGGCCTTGAGGTAGGCAGCGTACTTAGCATCCTCGGCTTCCTTAGCAGCCTTGGCCTGCTTGTACTTGCGGGCAACCTTCCTGTTGGCCTTAGCAACAACGGCCTGGTACTCGAGCATCTCCAACTTGCGTCTGTTAGCTGCCTGCTTGGCTGCAATCTGTCTTTGCAACTCAGCCTGCTTGTGGTCCTTGTGCTCTTGCTTCCGCTTGTGAGAAACCTCCAGCAAGCGGGCTTCCAAATCGGCCAACTGCTTTTCTCTCTCGAGCATCTTGATGTTGCGCTTCTCAAGCTTGATCTCTCTCTTGATCTTGCTCTTGGTTTCTCTCAACTCTCTGTTTTCACGCCAGTGCTCTCTGAACACCCTAGCACGAGCCGACCAGCGGTGAGAAACACGGCTAATTGCAGAGGCAATACGGCGGCAGCGGGAATCCCTCTTTTCAACTTCCACGTCGTCGTTGAGGTTGTTGTGGCAGAGTGCCAGGAAAGTGACCGTAGCATCGCGAGGTCTGAAGGCTGGAGCATCGGAAACGGGGTGATTGGAGATCGCTGGTTCAACGTAGTCTCCGGCATTAGTTTCAGCCAACTCCAAAAACCTCTGAACAAATGACTCCTTGTGGGACTCGGCAAGGAGGGCATCGACCCGCAGGCTCTGGATACGAGGTCTGTTCACATACTCAGTGGTCGCAACCTGCTTGATGAGCTCCCTAAGAATAGGAAGCTTCTCCGTCGTCTGGGCAAAGCGGAGGGCCTGGAAAAGTGTGAGGTTCTCTACGTCAGGGATATTCTTGCGGATCTCTGGGATGCTGGTTGCGTATCCGGGGACCTTGCGGCATCCCACTTGAACACAAACCTCTGGGGAGTGGAGGCTTGGCTCGGGAGTGTCCTCGATGTAGGGAGGATCGAAGTGCTCAGCGTAGAGCTTGTTTGGGGAAGTTTTGGGGGAAACAGGCTTGGTTGGGGAAGACTTGGCCTGTTTGTGTACGGTGGGCTTCAGAGGGAGTTCTGGAGTTCTGAAGACACCGTCGTGAAGAAGGGAACTTGGGGCAGCCCCGATGGATGCAAAAGCTGCTGGTGATTGAGTGTTGTCACCTCTTCTTCTAAAGACGCCTCTTGAGATAGGCGCATTGAGTTTGTGGTTGTAGTAGGACTGGGGAGTCTGAAGCTGTTCGAAGCGGGAGAAGTCAGTCCCGAGATACTGAAGCTTGGTCGATGGACACAAGCCTTGAATCGAGGAGCTTTGACCGACCGAAGTCTTACTGGAGTTTGTGGACTTGATCAAGTCCAAGCTCTTCTTGGACTGGTTCAGAGAGCCAGATTCCAGAGAGCTGTTGGCCCCAGTGTGGGGGTGGCTGTTGAAGTTGAAAAATCTCATGAGTGGCATTCTGTTCTTATGCTGATGATAAAAAAGTGGTTGATAAAAAAAAAAGTAGGATGGGTCATACCAGGGCGCTTTATAGTTGGTCCTACCGTGTTGCAGCCGGGCCTGCAGAATGATAACCTGTCAAAGGGGGAAAGAACAAGCTGCACCTGCCTCTCTCGAAATAAGCGGTGTGACCATGACGGGACTTATCGCACCAAAGATTCATTACGAACCTTTTGGATTATTTTCGAAATAGCTGTGGTCATGTTCCTTTGGAAAAGCTGGGGTGCATCGTTCTTCGACGCACTTCCTGTGCAAAGCCAGGGACCATACATAGGCGAGATTGTCTCAGGATGATCCGCCTCGCTGTGGTGGAAGCATCGCCCAGTGGAGCGTACATAGAAAGAAATTGTGATTCAAGGGCAGAAAAGCCAGATTCTTGTTGGAAGGGATCAATGAAATTCAAGGAGTTATTGGCGTCAACTCAAGGTTATACAGCTGGCTGTAGGTGTGGTGAATCGAATCATAATGTGCCGAGTAGACTACTACTTACCGAAACAGAACAGTCTCTTGGTATATACAATTTGATTTGGTTGTAGTGAACTCCAAAACAAGGATATGATTGGGACGAGTGACAAAAGGGTCTGTTGCCATGTGGCTTCAATTTACACAGACATGTCCCTTATTTTCCTTGGGATTCCTTCTCTTATCCCTCGATCTGGACTAATCGGGCTCCTATGATACAGGCAAGCTAAGCCTGAAGTTTAACTATGATCCTCGAGGAGCCACATTGCCAAAGGCGGGTATACTGTCAAGACCCTTTTAATTGCTCTTATCGGAGAGTAGTTGAAGGCAATACAGCCAAAAGACGAATCGTGTCCAATATTTTTGATGCATACGTGCAATTTTTCGATTTATTTCCAAATAAATGTGGTCTCGTGAGAAGTGGATGTAGTTCTCAACACACAGAAGTTTATGCATATTTGATGCAAATTGTCGAGAACATCGCCACTTACAAATACACCACTCCATCAAAAAAGACCTGTAAAAGAAATTCAGCGGCTACACCGGCTTTAAAGTAGCGAACCATGAAAAACCTACTTCCTCGCTCACCCCCTCCGATTTTGTTCCTCACCTTAGTAATACGAACCACATCTTCGTCGCAGTGGTTTTTTCGCACCCAGTAAAATCCGGCCCTAGAACCACACTCTTACAAATCTAATTCAAGAGGCAAAAATTGATTCTTCTTGATAGATCAATCCCATTTGACCTCCACACACCTGACCATCTAGATCATCTCCCAGGTTCCACCACCGGTCTTGCCTCTGCACGACCCATCGGTACATACATTCTTCAACCGAAGACTCACGATCCATCACCACCATGCTTTCTAGAACAGCCAGGCTCGCCCGCCGCAGGCTACTGAGCTCAGCGGCGCCTATAGAAACCACACGGCTCCCCAACGGCCTTAGGGTCGTCACGGACTCCACACCAGGCCATTTTTCAGCTCTAGGAGCTTACATAGACGCTGGACTGAGGTTCGAGACAGACGCCACCTCGGGTCATTCCCACCTAATGGACCGCTTGGCGTTCAAAAGCACGTCGCAAAGAAGCGGAATTCAGATGATGGACGACTTGGCTCGGTTGGGTGGCAACTTCATGGCTGGTGCTCAGAGAGAGTCCATCATGTACCAGTCGCTGGTGTTCAACAAGGACGTTAACAAGATGTTTGATTGCATTGCAGAGACTATCAGAGAGCCCCAGCTCACGGAGTCTGAAATCGCCGAAGCCGGCGACACTGTGGCCTACGAACTCAGCGAACTTATCCACAAGCACGATTTGTTCCTTCCCGAGGTTTTGCATGCTGCCGCTTATCCAGACAACACATTGGGCAGACCGCTCCACGGACTGCCGGAATCTTTGGAGAATTTGACTCCCGAAGGTATTGTCGGTTTCCACAAGCAGTTTTACACTCCAGAGAACACCGTCATTGCCTTAGTGGGCGTGGATCACCAGAAAGCATTGGATATGGTTCAGCTGCGTTTGGGTGACTGGAAGAACCTGGGCATCCCTATCACTCACGAACCAGCCGTCTACAAAGGTGGCGAGATTGCCTTGCCTTACCAGGAGCCGCTCTACAGTAACTTGCCCAAGCTCGTCCACATGCAAATAGCATTTGAGACCTCAGGCTTGCTAAGCGAGGACTTGTATGCTCTAGCGACGCTCCAGAAACTCCTCGGCGGGGGATCTTCCTTTTCCGCTGGTGGTCCTGGTAAAGGCATGTTCCTGAGACTTTTCAGAGTGCTCAACCAATACCCATTTGTGGAGAACTGCCTGTGCTTTAACCACGCCTACACAGACCTGGGCCTTTTTGGCATCACTATTTCTTGCTACGTCGGTCACGGCGAGTATATGGCGCAAGTTGCTGCTCATGAGTTTGCTAAAGTGCTTGAGACTGATATTGGCAAGGGCGGCATTACCAGCCAGGAATTCCGCAGAGCCAAGAACCAGCTTATATCGTCGCTTTTGATGAACGTTGAGAGCAAATTGGCAGCGTTAGAGGACATTGGCCGCCAAGTTCAATGCCAGGGCAAGGTTACCTCAGTTGATGAAATGGTGCAAAAGATCGAAGCTCTCACGATAAGCGATGTGCGTAATGTGGCTCAGAAGGTGTTCTCTGGAAATGGCAACGGCCAGAAACAGAGTCCTCCTTCGGTGGCTATCCAAGGAGACAGAGCAGAAATTGGTGACGTCGAGTTCGTCTTGCGCTACTTTGGGCTAGGCTCCTGGAACACTCCCGCTCCATCCGAACCTCGCGACTACAGCAAACACAATGAGTCTTCTTTAAGGAAGTGGTTTTCCTAAAAATATGCTTTTTCAGAGAGCCATCAAGTGGTGGCAGGGATGGCATTTTTTGGCCTTTTGATGTTTTCGCTCGCAACATTAGTCTTCTTGCGTTTTGGAGCCTTTATAGGACGTTGCTCCCCCTCGACGTACACATCATTGGGAAGGTCGTAGAGTTTGACATTCTTGATCAGAACGACATTTTTTTCCTCAGAGAACTCTGTCCAACCCTTGCAAATATTGAAAAATTCAGAACAGGGATATTGAATGTCGAGTTTTTTATGCCCCTCGGTAATGCTAAGGCCAATGTATAATTTGGTGAGATGGACATCTTTCGCGATCTCAGCATTTTCTTCCATTAGATCAAGACCTTCGGTAATTTTTTCTCCTTGAAGATTACCATATCCATCTATGACTTGCTTGACTTGCTCATCATCACGGCATTTCAAGGAATTCTCAAACGGCTTGACGTAAGGATGAGCCATGGCGATGCCCTCAGTCAACTCAAGCTTCTGAACAAGGAAACGTACCTTGCTTTCTATCAATCCACTCCACTTGAGATGGTCGGCTGATGCGCCTTTCGTCGCTGCAACTATACATAAATAGAACTTATAGTCGTGAAAAAATGTGTGCCTCTGTAGAAGAGTTCCCCACAGCGCCTCGCCTTTGACGATCTGACTCATAACATTCATCCCTCTCTCAAGCTCCTTTAAAATGATTTCCTTCGTTGATTGGGTGATGTTGTGGGTCGCACACATGGATGGGTACGCGGGAGTGATAATTGGCATTCTATGTTGGCGATCATGAGGATAGAGTCGAGGATTCCACACCCTTACTTGAAGAGGTCCGTCTTCGATTTGTTTTAAAAGTACTGGTTGGGGCCAGTTCCACTTGGAGTATATTTGAAAAAACTTTTCAACGATGACTGCACTAACAGTATTTGGATATAGCTGACATATACGGGCTACCATCATGGCCCATGCAACACCTCCTGGAAAGCCAAAAACGTTAGCATAAACAGCCCTCTGTTGAGCCCACATCTTAATACACCTGAGAGCGTGTTTGAAGACTGTCGGCTTGGGCACAAGAGTGAGGATCTCGTCCGTCACACGCGTTCCATTTAAAGCACGTAAGTCTTTATCATCGAGATTCTTCAATAGATTTTTATTGTCGAGTGTAAGATCTCTCGGCACACGTGGAATGTCTAGTTTTGCAAAAATGAGATCGATTGAGATACCACTAAATTCAATCTTGATAATAGGTACGAAGGCATCAGGAACAGGGGCGATCTCAGACACCTCTGGCCTCTTCTCTAAAAGACTTGAGTAGACCTCAAAGAAATCTGACCTGCTAACATGCTTGGGCGCAACAACAAGAGTATCAATATCGGAGCCAGGCCCATAAACACCTAACCTGTAAGACCCAAACGTGAAGATTCTTCCACCAGCGTCTTTCGCCATGCCGTCACTCATATTTTTGTTCTTTGAAACTTGATACACAAAATCCTCAGTCATCTTTTGCAAAATGTTGAGCACTTCGACTCTTTTCTTCGTAGCGCTTTCGCTTTCGAAAGAACCCCTTGTCTTAAGTTCTTTAATTAGCAGATCATTGAGTTCGATATCTTTGGAGGAGGCATTTGCTAAGGAAATTGGGGGCGTCACACCTAGTTGAGAATTCATTTGTATGTAATAACAAATTTAAACTAATGTGGGACAATCAATTCTGCAAATAGTAAAATCTCCCCTGATAGGAAATTTGGACTCGCTGGATTCGCAGGACGGTTTATTATCGATTTTCAGGTGTCGTGCGAATGCATGAATCTCTCGCCTTCTCCTCACATACTGACAGCTCGGTACTTCTCACTATCCCGTACTACGCAGCAATTACACTTACGATGGGATTGACTTCTAAGTTCGACAAGTTGAAACTCCGGGGTTCAGGTGAGACAGAACCAGCGCCCACAAATGTCAACAGTAGTGGAGATACTGACGATATTGATGAACTTGACAATGATGGCCAATCGATCTTGATGGGGATTATCTCCCAATTGCGCAAAGGTTCTGACTTATCCAGAATTTCCTTACCAACTTTCATCTTAGAAAAGAAGTCAATGCTTGAAAGAATTACAAACTTCTTTCAAATTCCTGAAATCTTGCTAGAGGCCGACGACACAAGCGACGAGTTAGAGAGATTTGTCTTGATGGTGAAGTTCTATTTGGCATCATGGCACATTGCCCCTAAAGCAGTGAAGAAGCCTTTAAATCCCGTCTTAGGTGAGATCTTCTCTTGTTACTGGGATGATCTTCCTGACGGGTCTGACGCTTATTATATTGCGGAGCAAACATCCCATCACCCACCAAAGCTGTCTTACTTCTATTTGGTGCCTGACCGTAAAATTAGAGTTGATGGAACTCTCATTCCAAAATCGAGATTCCTTGGAAACTCTTCTGCCGCAATGATGGAAGGCTGGGCACATGTGACACTTGGTAACCATGACGAAACCTACTTTATGAACCAACCGAATGTATACTGCAGAGGCATATTGTTTGGCAAGTTGAAGTATGAACTTGGAGATCATATGATTGTCAAATGCCCAAAGTCTGGACTTGAGGCGGACATTGAGTTCAAGGTCAAGGGTATGATCAGTGGTACCTACGATGCAATTGAGGGAAAGATCTACAATCTGAAAACTAAAGAGGTCTTATACACCATTTCCGGAAAATGGAACGATGTCATGTATATCAAGAATGGAGAGAAAGGCTCTGAGTCGATTTTCTATGACACAAAGGGTGCCGTTGCTCACAAGCCAAAAGCCCGTCCTATTGAGGAGCAATTGAGCATTGAGTCGCGGAAACTTTGGGGCCCGACACTTGCTGCGCTCGCAAAAAGAGACCACGACATGGCAACTGAGGAAAAAGCAAAGGTTGAGAATGAACAGCGTCAAGCTGTGAAACTGAGAGAGGAACAAGGAATTGACTTCCAGACGAGAATCTTCAGACCAGTGAAGGACACAGAAGACGAGATTGAAGACTTGGAATTCATCATCCACAAGGAACTCGATTTGGCTGAATCTCCCGAGATTTTAAGGAAGAAAATTCTTCAAGTATTCCCATTTTTGCCAGGACAAGAAACTCCAGACTCTTTAGAAGTTCCTGCTCGTGAGAAGCAGTAAACTGTGATGTCAAGGACATGCAACTGTGCTTGCGCATTTTAATTTTTTTTTATTGAGAACATGATAATATTAAGAATGAAGGGAGAGTCTTTGATTGAAAGGCTAGGATGCGTACCTCATACGTTTCGTAGCTACTATACTATTCTTGCATCCGTAACATCCATCTGCATAAATATGAAGCCCTGTTAAGGAAATCAGCGCGAGTGGCCCCTACTTTCTATAAGCCTTTTTGATCAAATCAGGTCATGTGATCGAGATGCTGCTTATGTCTCATACTGTGCACATGGCAAGAAATCTTTTTGGTCGAACAATTTCACAATTCGTCGGAGATAGCAATTGCATTGAAATGAGCCTGAAGATGAATCGCTTATTGCTAAATTAGAAGCTGTTTCGGGCTAATGCTATTGTCATTTTCATTTGACCAAACAATCGAGGTTTCCTTCATATAGTGCTTCAGATCTCAACACATAGTAGTACCCCAAAACCAATCGTTCGTACGACCAGGCCATGGATGAAAGCAGGTATCAAGCTTTGCTTGCGGAAGCTGAGAATTTCTCATGCTTTCTGTGTATATACCACCTAAGTCTCTATGGGGAAAATGTGGGAATTCAGCATTATCTAGTTAGTCGGCTCTACCGATATCCATATTCTGAGCTTGAGTTCTACATTCCTCAATTGATTCAACTAATTGTGAGTTATGAAACAGACTCCATGGCACTCAGAGACTTTATCCTTCATCAGAGTTCGAAATATCCGCATTTCTGTTTGATAGCCTTCTGGAACTTGCAAGCTTATGTGTTTGAATTGAAGAATGAGCCCGACTCATATTCGTTTCACGTCGTTCGCCATTTTGTGAACAGCTTACAGAGTATTATGTTCAATCAAACTCAAGTTACCGACGACGCAATTCGGGAAAATCTTCAGCCAGCATTGGTTATGTGTGCCTCGATCCTTTCAAGCATAGCCATGCCCCAGGTACACAACTATGTCAAGCCATTGATAGTCTCACAAGGAAAACAAGAAAAGTCGCTACTCTTCAGGTTAGCTAACTTTCATAAGTCTCTTACGAGGAACCTTACCTTGAAGAATAGGGGAAGTTCCGGCAACACTGGGGCCGGTCGCACGGAAGATTCGGGTGATGAACAAGAGGACGTTTCGAGAGCTAAAAACAGATTTTCGGAATCAATGGTGGTAACGGATAGGCGTTTGTCGAGAGCATCGTCAGTTCTGAGCTATGATTTAGATCGTGACTACAATAGTGACTACTCGCATGATCATGCTACCACGAAACCCGCAAACTTGAAAAAAAACCGCTACTTTTACGGAAAAGTACAGAGGAAGCATTCATACACGGCCGTCTCAAAGAGGAACTATTGCATTTAGAGGAAGAGAAACTCACATCACATTCGATGCCCGAGTTGATCAGGAATTCCAGAGAATCGTCCTTCGACGTGTTAACGCCAACACTCTCCAACTCATCAACGGGCTCGTTAGCATCTGAAAGACGCTTCAATGAAGGCAATCTCAAAGCAAACCTCGAAAACTCGAGTAAGCTTTTACAAGTCAACTATTTCAAAAAAGAGACAGAGTTCATGATGATATTACAAAATATTTCGTCAAGATTATCTCAAGTGCCAAAAGAAGCCCGCTTATCGACTTTGCGAGCTGAGCTCTCCATCACCAATAGCTCGCTCCTACCATCTCAGGTAGATATTCCACAAATGCTACCAATCAGCAGCTCACCCAACAAAAGATACCATCGCATACTCAAGTTGAACGTCAATGAGGCTTGCGTCTTGAATTCAGCTGAAAGAGTGCCATTTTTGCTTTTAATTGAGTACCTTAGCGAGGACATGGACTTTGATCCTTCCACGAACAATAACAGATCTATTCTTGACAAAGACGGGAAGCTTAGGACCATTTCAAAGTCGACAAGTCATTCTAAGGCTAGCGACGAAGAGAAGAATAATTTTGAGGAAAACAAAGGTCAACTCATTGACGAGACCGACCTTGGTGACATCTCTGTTGTGGCATTGTCAAATGAGCAATCGCAATTTCTGAATCACATGAGAGCTAGGATGTCGGAAAGATTTGGTGTTGAAAATACTCCAGATGCTCACATTCGTGGCGTGCCGTTAGAAACAGAATTCTTCAATTCCAGGAATAGCGGAGACCATAGCGATGGGAAGTCGCAAGGCCAGGTTTCAACGAAGGATGTATCATCTCAAGTTCGTATTGCAGCTTTGATGCTTCGTCAGCTAGAGAAATCAGGTCATGCAAATCTGCCTCAACTGGGGGCTATACGATCAAGAATCATCAAATCAATGAAAACCTTACAAGATCAGTTCGAAAGCATTGACTACCAACAAATCAAAGAAATCAGCGCAAATCATGACCCAGATCAGGACGCCGGTGAGCGAAAACTCGAAAATGACTTCAAGATTGGAGAGGATTGGGTAACAAAGAGAGCTAGAATAAGGAAAACAAGCCCTTACGGGCATTTGCCCAATTGGGATCTTTGTTCTGTCATTGTAAAAGATGGAGACGATTTGCAGCAGGAAGCATTTGCATGTCAGCTTATTGCTGTCATGTCTAACATTTGGAAAACACACCAAGTCGGTGTCTGGACGAAGGCCATGAAAATTGTCGTGACGAGCTACAACTCTGGCTTGGTAGAGACTATCAACAATGCTCTATCAGTGCATTCTATTAAGAAGACCATGACGGAACTTTCAATAAAAAGTAATGAGAATCCTCGCGGAACGGTTGCTTCGTTGAAAGATTACTTTCTCAAAGTTTATGGCGATGAAGGCTCTTCAAAATATATCAGAGCACAGGAGAATTTTGCCAGAAGCTTGGCGGCTTACTCTATCATTTGCTATCTTCTTCAGATTAAGGATCGTCATAATGGAAACATCATGCTCGACAATGAAGGCCATATCATACATATCGATTTTGGCTTCCTCCTTTCGAATTCACCTGGAAGTGTGGGCTTCGAAGCTGCGCCTTTCAAACTTACCATGGAGTATATTGATGTGTTAGGCGGGGCTGAGTCACGTTACTACAAGTTATTCAAAGCACTTTGCAAGGATGCTTTCTTAGCTGTTAGAAAGGAGAGCGATCAGATCGTGAAGCTCGTGGAAATGATGCTGAAAGACTCTTCACTTCCTTGTTTCAAAAATGGTCCACAGACTAGTGTTTTATTGCAGCAAAGGTTCCAGCTTGACTTAAGTGATGAGGATTGCAGAGAATACGTTGAAAATTATTTAATCGGGAGAAGCATTGGAAGCATGTACACAAGGCTCTACGATCAATTTCAGTTACTCACGCAGGGAATATACAGTTGAGACAGTCCGTGCAGCCTCGAGCATCTCGAAACCCATGTGTACATAAAATATATAAGGTCAATTGATGCTTCCACGGCCAAATAATTTAGATGCTTTTCGCAACATCCTTTAAATTACCGCCGAAAGGCGAGTCACTGATAGGAGTTTCGTCGCACGTCCTGTTTCCATACTCGGACTTGAGGTTATTTAACCGAAAACTCTCGATATCTGACAAAGTCTACAAAAAGTACAGGCCGCGAAACCAATTCATGATGGCAAGACAGCACCTAACTTCAGTTATTGGAGGTCAAAGAGATGCCAGGATAAAATCGGGGAAGATTTCCCAGGTATGTTAGCATAAAAATTTTTTTCTTTAATAATTTCTCCAAGTTGGTGGGTATTTTTTGCTGAGTTTCAAGTTAGCCGTGATATTTTTTACCATTCCACAGCTTGTCTTTTTTTGGTAATGTACTAACCGCAGATCTGGCGCACTGCAACTAATACATTCAGGTCTTATTTTTGTTATCTCGCAAGTTTAGAGGCTGCATATTTTGAAACGCAGTCTCTCCTGAATCCAGAATTTCTTTTTGAATGCAAAACTTCCACGAGACGAGTCATTGACAGAAAGCCTTTCAAGGTCCAAAAATTTCGTGTAAATTTGAAACAATCTGTTCCGAATGATTGTTACAGTGCCTTTTTTGGATTGAGGGTTGAGGATGTGATCCCGTCCTCGAACAGATCAGCAGATCTTGCATAGCATTGGACAGATCTCCGCTTATATAAAGCGGAGGGGTTTTCTGCTTTGCGAAGCAGCTGTATCATGCTGAAGTTGTACGAATACGACGAACTCATAGAAAGGCTCGAGGAATTGCTGGCTATTACTAGCCTTTCACATAAGAAGACTCCTGAGGCACTTCCCTCCGGAGGTTTCTACGATTGCATGAACCAAGTAAGTATTACGATTTGTTCTTGATGATACCCACTAACCGAAAGCTAATATCGGAAGCTGGTCTCGGACTTCTGCTTGCAAGATCAATAGAACAAGTTGTTTTGTGCAAAAGGGTGACAAGGATACCTGAACCGCCAGAGGCACCCTTGGAATCCACAAATCTATGCGAAGCGACAGCAATTGTGAGAAACGAGTCAATTTGCGCTAAGCGAAGAAGGCTGCATTTATCCCATACTTTGAAACAACATCTTGAACACGTCTTCTCGATGACACCTCATCCAAGCCGCGCAGAGTGTGATGAAATAGCCAAATCATTCCAATTATCCCCACGACAAGTCCGTGTTTGGGTATGTATGCTTATTTAAAGTTTCACTTGGTACCCGCAAATGAATCCTTTTACTAACTATTAGTTCACAAACAAAGGATATCGCACAAAACCAAGAGATATGAAGCAGGAATTGAGCGTCCTCACCAATTCCGTAGTCTCTTCGACCAATTCTTCAACACTGCAAGAGGAATACCCAGTTCATGAGCATCTTTAAGGTGACCTCTCATTTGATCGATATCAACACCTTTAGGAGGGAGTCTGAAAATGGAGTGGTAATATGTTATCAAAAGTCTTTGACTCCACTCATGTCTGTAGCCCATTTCCTTTGCAGCATGGCGGAATCTTTCGAAGGCATTTAATCTTTGAGGAACACTGAGTTTCTTTGAACGGAGCAAACCCCGAGCCATTCCCTCTATTATCGGGTTTATCAACACAGACTTTCTGGATTTATAGTTTTTCAAAATCTCAAAAGCCATTGACGGCTCGTCATGGACTATGAATTCGAATACGGATGCCTGACCCGTCGGAGAATCAAATTTCAACAATTTTAATATGTCACGGATTTGCTTCACACCGTCTTTCAGATGGGATTGGGTATGACTTTTGTAGACGAAGTGCATTGCCTTCTTCAATATCCTGTCCAAGATGTATGTTTTTCCCGTTTGCGATTGTATGAATGTGAATTTGTTTGATGCAAAGAGGTAGTCGTAAAGATTATTGGTGAAATCGGCCATGTGTTCAGTATCTAGGGTCGATATTGTTTGACCTAATGTCTGAAGCGTATGAGTCATCTTTGTGCGTTCGTCCTTGGACGCCATAGCGTAGTAGAACCTAAAATCATCTTCAAATTGATAGTTGAGGGTCTGTCCTCGCTTTTCAAGGACTGTAGTGTTCCAAGTTTTCTTGAGAATTCTGTCAAAGATGGCACATGCTCGGTCGTCGGTGATGTTGTTGCGGAAGGCGAACCTCAAAAGCTCAGTAAGATTGTATGCGGTGAATTTGGTCCTTTCGAGGCCATGCAAGATGATGTCGGATTTTTGCGGCTCAATCATCCTGAGGGCTGTTCGTACAACACGACGGTTATTATTGCAGTTTTGGATGATTGTCACGATTTCATGCGGCGAGGCATCTTTGATATATGCTAGACATGCTTTTTGAAAAAGCTCGGGTCGTTTTTCTTCGAGTGATTGCAAGACATTTGGGCACCTCCGTATAATGAATGGAAGACTGAGGTTTAAAGTCGCCACTGACATGTGTTTATGGAACTTCTTTATAGCCTCCAACATCACGTCTTCTTTGCGACTGAGTAATGCCAAATTCACCACGAAGTCAAGAAGTCGTTGGCTCTGTAGAAGACCACGCTGGTTGTTTCTGTATGCGATAAGGAATATGCGATGGGCGTCTTGGGCAGATGCTGATTGTAGAAGAGAGAAAAAGTCACTCTCGTTGATGTGTGCCAGACGGAAATGCAAAAAATGGGTCATAAGGGCAGATCGGGAGGAGGCTCCAGAAGTTTCGGGCACTTCACTCGGTGGTAGATAGGGTATTGTGTCTGCCATTGCGCTGGTGAGAAAGGAAAACCACCCCGGTTTCTCGAGAATGCTGGGCTCATTTCGAATCGCCTTTATGGCCGGCTTTTGGTCCATGAGATTGAGCTGCGCTTGTAAGAAGAATGCTTTGCTGATGGGATCATTGGAGATGGACCCGAGTTGATTTTCTTCGAAGAATGCTAGTTCGTCGCTGTTCTCCACATTGTCGAGTTCATCCACAAAGCTCATGACCGCCGAGACCTGTGCCTTATTAAGGGAGAACTTGTATTCGACAGTCTCCACGATGGAAGTTAAAAGGCCGGAAGTTGACGATTCATGTCTGGCAGCTCTGAGTGCTTGCCATACGCCTAAGTATATATTATTGCAAAGGCGTAGCTCGGAATGTAGAAGATCGACGATATCTTCAATGTCACTCAAAGACGTAGCGTCTGTGATGGAGACCTGCCAGAACAGATGCCATTGGCCGTAGAAAATGAGTTTCTTGAGTAGTAGCTGCTTCTCGGTTTCCTCTACATGAGGCAAAACCAGGTGTAACTGAAGAAGCACGTCCGGATGAGCGGCAAACTTGGGCAGTCGGAGAAGCTTCACAAATTGCTGGTACAGATCGGGCTCGGACGATAGGCTAGCCTGAAGAGCAGGATCCATTTTATTGGGCACAACCTCTGGAGTAGGATCCACCGATTCGTCTATGTTCATGCTGTCGGAGAGAAACTGGGTCTCTTTCCGAATGAAACGAATAAGCATCCCACTGAGGGAGTCACGTTCCTCGGAGGGAGGTGCTGGAGGGCTTTGGTCCGCTTTTCTATGCTGATGTCGTAGAAGAGCATGGTATATGCTGGGTTTTGGAGCATGTAGGAGCCGATGTCGGCTGCCACAGCGCCGGGCTGGTCTGGAGCCGAGCCGGAGCGCATAAAGCATGCTTTTATGGAGAATATACGGTTATTGGGGTGTAGAAACGAAGGATGGTAAGTGATGTCTCAGTAGCTGGATGAGCTTGATTTTTCGCGATGTTGTATGTCGACAGTATGGGGAACCTCCAGAGGTAGAGGGTTGAGAGGAGGTTTATTTGTATGATTTTGGTGATCTGGCGAGTAGCGGGAGACACAAAACGAGTCATTTTGTTGGATTTTAGGCTGGTGATGAATCGAGTGATAAGTGCTGTGTGGACTCTTCTGGAGTATAGAAAATGGCTGCGAAAAGTGTATCCCGACTGACATTCACTACTAAATGGCCGCCAAGATAGTGGAGAGACAAATTGGAAACATCCGGCATTTGGCTTTAAAATAAATTCAAAATTTCGGGTTTTAATTGGATTTGACGCTGTCAGCTCCGAATCATCTGTAGCACTAGTGCTGTAGAGATCAACCCCATGCTACCGAAACTTCGTCCAGCTACGCTCTCAAGTTAGCTTAGCTCAAACTCTTTCTTTCATCGTCAAATGTCTTCATTTGAAAAATTCTTTACATCGACTTTTCACTCACCTGTTGACTGGGGTAGCTTAGGCCGAACAGCCGAGAGCCTGCATGACACGCATATCAACAAGCTCTACCACTTCATCTCCAGAGCCATGGCCCAAGTCATCTGGAACGCAGACATTGATGTATATAATCTGCTGGTGATTCCGCTCCCGGTGGCCAAAACCATAGCGTGGTTTCTCGATGTGCCAGATTTGCTTCAATTTGCCAAAACTTCAAAAAACACATATAGAGCGGTCAATGATCCCCAGCTATGGATCCTGAAGCTCAAGAAAATGGGGCTTTGGCAAAACGGAGTGGAAGCTTCACGAGAAGAGCTAGCAGGGTCCAAGTTTGAATGGCTCGATAACCCATTGACTTGCTGTGACAAGATATACAAGATTCCCAAGATCGCCAAGTTCCAAATCCTACGCATACGAAGAAGCCTACACCGGTTTTACGCCGACTTGCAACTGAATCTTCCATACGAGCGACTCAAGCTTTTCAAAACGTTCCAGTCTCCACAGGAACAAGCCAAGATGTTGAGCAATCTCTTGAAGTATAACGCTATCAATCCGGACGAGACTGTCGGCAGTATGGTCGGTGAGAAGATCACCGATCTCATGGAGATCTTTGAAAATGCCTTACTACGAGAGCTCGAGATTCATTATGACATCCAGGATTACGAAAGGACCAGCGAGTTCGTCACTATTCTTGTGGAGCTCAAGAACGAGCAAACGCTTATAGACTTTTTTCTCCAGAAGGTTTGCTTCGATAATGATACAACGAAGTTCTTGAACCTGGAGGCCTTCGATGTTTGCAAATTCTTTAGTGCCATCACAAACGGTGACCTTATTGCTCAGCTGGACGAGGAAGACGAGGAGGACGAAGCAAAAGAGAAACCCGAGCCAAAGTGGGAGCTCAATCAAGAGGAAATAGATGGGTTCATTCACGAGCTTGCATCGGTGTTCAATGAAGAGTCGAGAATTATCGATTTGATCTTCCCCCAGACGATTCCCATGATGTACAAAGTGAGCGAGGAGCTCATATCAAACCAGCTTCAAGACGTCATTTTGCTTCTCATATCCACATCAAAAGAACGCGGCTTGTATTTTGAGATGGTCACTCAATTGTATGTTAGACTCACCCACGATTTCCTTGACCAGTTAAAGCCAAGTGTGAATGTTGGTGAGAGCTACATTCGTTTGACTCGACTGCTCATAGATGTCTCCTACGAGTCAATAGCGGCCGAGTATCTTAATGAAGAGAAGGCTGTGTTCAAGCAGCGCTGCTCTGAGAAGGTGTCTGAGTGGAAGGATAATGTCAAGCAACGTGAGCAGGAAACCACGCAAAATATTCTCAAGCACGTCAAGGCGGAGTCAAAAAGCGATTTCTTGCTGAGTTTCAAGAAGGTGTTCACAATTTCAGGCAAAGACACTGATGACCTGAAGGAGGAGGATGGTGACGAGAAGCTCAACTACTCCAAGATTCAGGCTCAGGCCAAAATTCTAGCAGAAAACATCAAATCATTGAGAAGAGTATTTAGTCCAGAGTTGACACTCAATGTTCTCAATGACACGAAAGTGTCTCTTGCAAGACTTTCGCTGTTTGATGACTACACAGTTGCCGCTTTGCGCTTTGATATCTACGGAGTAATGCAAGAGGAGTTCATCAGTGTGATTGAAAGCATATCCAATGATCACCTTCGAGAGGGATTCGAAAGAGCTCTCAAGTATCTCAAAGATTACAACCCTCGAGATGTTTCTCTTGCTGATGACAAGAGGGGCACTGCCATCGAGCCCCTTGTCATCTTCTTCGAGGCTATTAACATGGCCGACATGATTGTACAAATGATTGATATATTCTACAAGGAGGAAATCATGCAGAGAAAGTTGACCAAGCACGAAAACTCTGTTCTCAACCCGTCTCTTCAAAGCAAAAAGGCAGCAGAAGCTCTTGTGGATAAGTATGTTGCAGACGGTCTTCATATTGGCATTGACGTTCTTTTCAAGGAAATAGAGTCTGTGTTCCTTTCAGGTCTTAGTGACTCGGACTACAATCCACCTCCTAGCATGGCCCACGATATCCCAGGGCCTACCAAGGCTGCTCGACATGCCGTTCTGATATTAGAGGACAATATTGACTTGTTGGTTGATTGCGCCGATAAACCAATTGTGGAGGTCTTCCAGCAGGAGGTTGCTGAGAGATTTTTCCAAGCGATTGTGAAATGTTTGAAACGAAGCACGATCTCTGTGGGCGGCGCTGTCACGCTCATCTCGGATCTTAACTTGTACTATGACTTCATCATCACCCATGTCAAGAGTAACAAGCGTATGATCTTCCCGCTATTCCAGGCACTTAAAAAAGTGGGATCAATCTATTTGATAGGAGGTGAGGACGCCAAGGCCATTGGACAGCTCATCAGTGATTTGACCAAATTTAATGGTATATTCAGTCAGGAGGAGATTTACGAGTTCGTGCAAAGCAGAGCCGACTGGCCGTTGATCAAAAAGCATGTTCAGAAGGTGATGTATGGACTCAGTTTGATAGATTGCACAATTTTATAGTCCATAAGTTTTTGCATCCGAAGAAAATTTACAATTGTAGGATCGAGCTGGGGTAGGTTTATATTTGCAATTTTGTCTGGGTTATGTGCATATTGTGAGTGGTAACAATACCAGCAAAACCTTGCAATTTTCGCAGCCATTACAACTAATACGTACAACACGCAAAAACTGACTAGTAACCGTACAATAACAAACAGAGATAGAAGGACGGAAATCAAACACCCAGGAGCGAAACAGAGCAGAAACAAATGTAATCCATAGACACCACAGCTGCTTGCCTTTAGCATCTCTTCTATTTCAGCATGAAATAACTGCTACATGGTGGCTGCAAAGAGGCCTTGTCCAACACCATCTCAATTCTTGACAATTCCATAATGTTGCGGACTGCGCACGTAAGACGCCATATCCAGAAGCCCTAAGAGACCTTACATGAGCCGCTTGATGAGAAGTAACCCGCCTTAGAAATATGTGAAGTTTTCCCTAAAAAGATTCCTTAAGAGTTGGAGTCAAGTTTTCTACCCTGCTTTTATGGATCACAAGTCTCAAGTAGCTATATATTGGGCTCATTACTGCGGACTATGAATCAAGACAGGTTCTGGTGCACCGGGTGAACGCTCAACACATAAATGTAACCACTTGCTCAAAACCGTGCATATGCGACCAAGTGTGCATTACAACCGTATGGCACCCGCCGGATCCAGTGCACCAGAAACACACCGTGACAGTAAAGCTGCATTAAACTACGTCAACAAAGAATCGCCATTGTCGAAAGTGGCCACTCCTTCACCAAATTTGGAAATCATTATTACTATCGGGGACCAACCAATACCCACCTGTGAGTCATGGAAAAATTCCGCTCTGGTCCGAGCCGTGTGGGGCTGACAGAAAACCGTTATGCAGAGTACTTAAGAGCAAGATTTCCTCCAACTAAAAAAAACATGAATATTCGTCCGCAGCCCAGAAACTCGGTTGCCGTCCATTGATTCCGTTACATCTAGGCTTTCTCCCCGCCTGCGCTTCGGACCTCTACAGCCAAGCACTCGGTATAGAGGACATCTCCACCTTTCATTAGTCATCAGGAATACAGCAGCGGAATTGGTTCTGCTGAAGTCAGCATGTCTCGACTCTCGGGCTCTTCTTGTGAATCGACCGCCGATGCCAATAAACTGGCATATTCCAGTTGCCATACCCAGGACCACAGACTGGCTGCAAATGACTCACCCAATCAGCTCTACGACATCACAGATGAGGTGCAGCTAGACAGCCAGGAGTATGTGGCTCGTTCGGTGGTGCCACTAGCTGAAGAAGCGTACCATGAAGAATTGGAAAGGGTCTCTCGACAACTCACCAGACAGAGCAGAGAGAAGGATGCCTCTTTGGATACGGTCAGTGAGGAACTGGATGAACCTGAGGATCACCCTGTGGATGGCCTATTTGCGATATGGCAGGCCGTTTTGGCGCTGCTTTTGGTGTTTCTGACTTGGGGAGCCAATGCTTCGTTCGGCGTGTTCTTGAATTACTACATGTCCCATAGCCTGTTTCCTGGAGCCACCAACTACGATTTTGCGCTTATCGGAGGTATTGTTGTGTTTCTAGTGCAGGCGCCAGCGCCATTGATATGCTTCTTGGTTGCCATGTTTGGCCAGACTCCAGTGCTTTTGCTAGGTTTGGTTCTACAAACGTTAGGCTACATCCTTGCGTCTTTTAGCACGAAGCTCTGGCAGATCTATCTTTGTCAGGGTGTTCTTGTGGGTGCTTCCTTTGGCTTGATTTTTTTCCCGCCAGCTTGGTGCTTCCGACGTGGTTTCAGAAACGAAAGTCCACAGGCATGGGCATCTGTGTTTCTGGTTCGGGTGTAGGGGGTGTTGTTTTTTCATTGGCTTTAAATAAGCTTATTTCACAGACCGGAGATCAGAGGTGGCCGCTTCGGATGGTTGGTCTTGTCACCTTCGCTACGTCGTTGTTCTCCATCTGCTTCTTGAGACCTCGCAACAAGAAAACCATCGATATCAACACTTCGAGGATTACATGGGAACGCACCCGAGCGATCCTCAAAATTGTGTTCAACTTTGAGCTTTTCAAATCCCTCCACTACCTAATTGTGGGTGTTTGGTTCACCGTGAGCTTCTTGGGTTACGTCATATGCCTCTACTCATACTCCCCGTACGCCTCGTCCATCGGCTTGACACACGATCAGGCCAACAATCTTTTGGCTATTTATAATACTGGGCAAGCTATCGGCAGACCTTTAGTGGGACACATTGCCGATCATTACGGCAGAACCAACACAGCGGGATTTTTCTCTATTTATTTGGCTATCATGGTGTTGGCGTTCTGGCGGCATGCTGTGTCGTACGGAGCTTTGATCGTCCTTGCTATCTTGCTAGGCGGGCCCTCGGCGGTTGGTTACGTCATGAGTCAGTCTCTTGTTGCTGACATCTTGGATATCCAAGAGAGGCCTCATCTTATGCCTGCTGCGTGGTCAGGCCTCAACATCATGGTTTCCTTTGTTTCACCTCCATCCGAGGTTATAGCCATCGCATTGAAGGAAGAAAAAGCCTCTAATCCGTTTGACCATGCTCAGGTATTCACCGGCTGCATGTTCCTCCTTTCCTTTTTGCTTCTACTTTTCAATCGTGAGTTCCTCGTTCGTGAGAGGTTGAATGATAGAAAACTGCAAGCTCAAGCTGCTTATTTGAGAGAGGGCGATACTCCAGACGAAGACACGAAGGAGCTTCTCATGACCAAGATAGACCGTTACGACAGATTTCTTGAAAACAGCATCCTAAACTATTTCATTCGCATGTTCTATCCCATGATCGTATAAGGGTACTCATTTGATGAGCATATAGAAAATACACATAATAGTAATGAAGTACGGCTGCAAAATGGGTCTATCTTGGACAATTCACGAGCTTGAGGCGTTCACATTAGAATTGATTCAGACCTAGCGAAAATTCTGTAGTTGAAGTCGTACACTGCAACTTTCACAGTAAATCTCTCACTTCAGATGTAAAACATGGCTATTAGAGCTCATCTATTGGTTATAGTCGCAGATCTGGGTTCCAAGCTTCAACGACCGAAAGCGCTGAAACAGTTCAGCTTCGATCCACAAGCTTCATTTCAGTCAAAAATCACATAAAATAAACCTCGACGAAAAATTCATCAAAAAATCTACATATCGACCAGACTGGTTTGGTGATGTTCACGGCTCAACTGCAGGAATATATCATCTCAACCAACTACCCTCCTGCTTCAGCCCAGAAAGAGAGAAGTTCTCGCAGTCCTACATAGCCATGCTATCACGAATACGGCATGAGCTGCATAACAATTTCCATAGACTCCAAAATATCAAATTAAGGCCACAGTCGAGCCTAGTTAAGGTACTACAGTTGAGCCGAAGAGCATCAGGATCTTCACAGGAAGCCATTTCCACATACCTGCGTCTTTCTGATATCTATAAACTATTCAGAAACGAAAAGCTGTTCAAAAAGTCATCTTTGAAGTGCTACAATATTTATAAACATCAAGATCTGCTGCTACTAAAGGATGTCTTATCGTACCCTCACATCAACCAAGACATACTATCCTTCCTTTTCCTCGGGTTCAGGCAGTCCAAGAGCATGAAAGCATTGATATACCAGAACTTGTTTGATCTACTATTGATGAGGGACTTTGCCGTATTTTCCGATACGATACAACGCATGAGCTCTGAAAGACTAGTCAGCCAGAAGTTCGTAAAATCCATTCAAAGCGTCATAACTAGCTTCATGAATAAGGATGATGTGTTCAAGCAGGCGGCTGAGCAATTTATTATAGAGGTGGGCTCAGCCGGCGAACCCTTCATAGCCGCCTCGTTTGCGGTTCAGTTACTTGAGGGCAAGGTCTTCCTACATTCCAATGTCATGGAACGCCTTGTATTGACACTTGCAGATTTGACATCGGAACCTTCTTTCATGGCATACACGATTCACAAACTCATCAAACTTTACGGACACAAGAACATATCCAGTGCTACAAAGCTTGGTGCCATCAATGGCATGTTGAAAGAGCCTTACATTCCATTTTATGCCAACCATCTTTACGACACCATCAAGCCACTGATGCAAGGAGAAAAGCTTCTTGCACCTGTGCTCGTCAATCTCATATCAGCAAACACAGAGAAGGGACACCTTTGTCGGACCATTGATTTGTGGAAGGACCTTCTAGTCTCTTTCCCTGAAGTTGCTGCTACAGAGTCATCACTCATTGAGAAAATTTCGTTGCGGATAGCCGAGGAGGACGTCGAGAGGGCAGCTGCCTTTCTAGAGACTGTTCCAGAGGAGGCCAAGTGCAATTCTGGGCTTCTTGAGACCTCAATTAGCATTGTGGGAAGGTGCCAAAATAGGTACGACGAATTCACAAATCTTTCAAAGCACCTCACTGCCCCACTTTCCAGAAAAGCGCTCTCGTCGCTTTTTGTTTCATTTTTGCATCAGAACAACGAAAATGCCTCTGACAAGATGCTCAAGGCAATCTTCAAAACACCCACAGGACTAAACTCCAATGATTTTGACGCAATAATCAGAAAACTTCTTCGTCGTGGCAAGCTTGAGAAGAGTTTAGAGATGTGCTACAATACCGATGTCCATATCTCGAAACTTGGCTACTTGAGGGTTTTAGATCACTTACTTTTGCAGGGCGATGTTGACCAAAATGGGTTTTGTGATCACTTCTGTCGCCAGTTCAAGAAGCTCAGTAATACAGACATAGCATTGCATACCTTCACAACGACCATGTTCCGTCACTTTTCCAAACGCATCAAAAACAGCGTGAGCAGAACGCTATACATTTCAAAGGCTTACAAAGACGCTTTCCACAAAGAAGCGGGGTTTAATTTTCGAAGGCTCGATTTACCCACAAAGTTCAACGACCTCATTCTCATAGACGACCAGAACCGGATTGCCTGCTTGAACATCATATACAAGCAAGCAATATCCGAACAGGACCAGGTCAACATCAAGTGGTGCCTTGACGAGCTCAAATCGTTAGGTGTATCACTGGGTGATATCATAGCACATTATCTCAAGATCTGAGGTATCTCATGTACATATTTGCATCAACGTTTCACGTCTATTCCCATTATTATTTACAAGTACCGCTTATTTCTTCTTTTTGTTGGACTCCCACTTGGCCTGGACCTTACCACCCTTGTTCACCTCGGTAGCATTCTCACCCAAAAGCTCGAACAAATCGTCCTTCTGCTTAGCAATGTGCTTACGTCTCTCCTGAATACTGAGCTCCTCATCGACCTCCTTCGTACCGTCGAAACCACCAAATCTCTTCTTGAACTTGTCGACCTTACCCACAGCGTTAGGATCGGTGTCGTCCAAGTCATCTCTAGTAGGATTCCACAATGTGCTGGATCTCTGGTCAGAAATCATTCTGACTTCGTCCTTAGGGGCCTGAGAGCGTCTTCTGACAACGGAACCATCTGAAAGCTCCACAAATGTCTCAAACTGGTGGAAAATGGCAGGTCTGGCTTTTCCCATCCTGATGGTGTTCATCACTCTCTTCTTGGAAAGAGAAGCCGATTCACCGGCATATCTCACGGCACTCACGCGGACGGAGCCACGGGAGATGCTTTTGAGCGATGCAGAAAACATGTGTGTATGAGGAAGATATGGCTTCTGGTTCTCAGAGCTGTAGGTTTTTTTCACTACTGGGGTTGATGTGTACTGCAGGAAGGCCAGTCTGTTCCAGAGGTTTGGTTCGTTTCAACGGGTATGTCCATGCATTCAAGGTAAATTGTCGAGGGCAATAGCCACCTGAAAATAGGAATGAATCAACAGACTTTCGAACATACCACTGGGACATTTTCTTATGCTGTGGACGGATAGTTGGTGTACCATGCAGGACCCTCTAATTCTTAGACACTATACAAGAGAAGATACGATGACGAAATGTAGACAGGAGACTAAATGCTTATAAATTCAGCTGCATCTGGCAATCCTAAAGTCTTTTTCCTTCAAAATATTAAAGGGTGGTCGTTCTCTTCACATCCTCACTGAACAGCCTTGTGCTTAGTGCGATCGAAAGGTCCAAAGGAACTGGTCTTTCTATCAATAGACGACAATTCTTTATGGGATTCTTCACTTGACCCCATTGAAAGAATCGACTATAACGCCATTTTTTCGCCCCTCCTCCTCTTACGTGTTTGTTTGTTGGTAGTGCGCGGACCGGGTTCGAAATCTTCGCTAGTATCGAAAAAACGTACAGGCAGATTCAAGACGACAAATCACCATGGCCTTTTCCAACCAGACCCCGACCATTGTCGTGCTCAAGGAAGGAACCGACGCCCTGCAGGGCAGAGGCCAGATCTTGAATAACATCAACGCCTGTTTGGCAATCCAGGAGACCCTCAAACCCACGTTGGGTCCATTTGGATCAGACATTTTGATCAAGTCCTCGAACGGCAAAACCACCATTTCCAACGACGGAGCCACGATTTTGAAGTTGTTGGACATTGTTCATCCAGCTGCCAAGATGCTTGTGGATATTTCTCGTGCCCAGGATGCTGAAGTCGGAGATGGTACCACCTCTGTGACCATCTTAGCAGGTGAGTTCTTGAAGGAGACCAAGACGTTCATTGAGGACGGCATTTCGCTGCATCTCATCACAAAGGGATTGAGAAAAGCCTGTGACTTGGCGGTCAAGAAGATCGAGGAGATCCAGGTGGAGATCAAGAAAGAGGACACTACACAGTTCAGAGAGCTTTTGGAGAGATGTGCCAAGACGGCGATGTCGTCGAAGTTGATCTCGAAGAACTCGGACTTCTTCACGAAGATGGTCGTGGATGCCGTCTTGACGTTGGATGACGACTTGGACGAGAAGTTGATTGGTATCAAGAAGGTTCCAGGTGGAGCCATGGAGGAGTCGCTTTTCGTGGACGGTGTCGCATTCAAGAAGACGTTTTCCTACGCCGGTTTCGAGCAGCAGCCCAAGAGATTCACGAACCCCAAGATCCTCAACCTCAATGTCGAGTTGGAGTTGAAGGCTGAGAAGGATAATGCCGAGGTGAGAGTGGACCAGGTGAAGGATTACCAGGCAATTGTGGACGCCGAGTGGCAGATCATCTTTGACAAGTTGGAGGCCATCAAGGACTCTGGCGCCAACATTGTTCTCTCCAAATTGCCCATTGGTGATTTAGCTACGCAGTATTTCGCCGACAGAGACATCTTCTGTGCTGGTCGTGTGAGCAGCGAAGACATGGACCGTGTGATCAAGGCTGTGGGTGGTTCAATTCAGTCTACAGTCAGCGGCATCAGCGAAAAGGCTGTCGGTACATGTGCTGAGTTTGAAGAGGTCCAGATTGGTGGAGACAGATATAACTTGTTCCGTGGGTGCCCCGAGGCCAGAACGTGTACGTTAGTGTTGAGAGGAGGCGCCGAGCAAGTGATTGCTGAGGTTGAGAGATCGTTACATGACGCCATCATGATTGTCAAGAGAGCCGTGAAGCACCGCACAGTTGTCGCTGGAGGAGGAGCCATTGAGATGGAGATCTCCAAGTACCTTAGGGAACACTCCAAGACGGTGGCGGGCAAGCAGCAGTTGATCATTGGAGCGTTTGCACGTGCTTTGGAGATTATCCCCAGGCAATTGTGCGAGAATGCCGGTTTAGATGCCATTGAGCTCTTGAACGTGTTGCGCAGCTCGCACGCCAAAGGAGAGAAGTGGTACGGTATCGACTTCCACAAGGAGTCTGTGGGCAACAACATGGAGAGTTTCATCTGGGAACCATCACTTGTGAAGATCAATGCGCTCCAGTCGGCGACGGAGGCTGCCACATTGCTTCTTTCTGTGGACGAGACCATCAAGAACCTGGAGTCGGAGCAGGCGGCTGCGGGACGTGGGCGTGGAGCGTTCTAATGTATATACTAATAGATCAACAGCGGGTACGATGAGGCGACGGATCGGGAAGGATGTATACCGAAATCTGGAGATCCACGGTTCTAAAGTAGGATCCACGCGGTAAGCCAGGGTCTACAATGGCTTGAGCCAAGCCGCCCTGGAATGTCAACCGGGAGGTGAACAAGTTGATGAAGGCGAACAAGTCGACTGGTTGGTTTGATAAATGAATCAATGGATCGATTTAATGATTTTTAGTGGTTTTGGAAGTCAAGTGCAAATGCACGGCTGTACGGCTACGAATTTTTCACAAGTTAAAATCCCACCCACAAAGTCCACAGATTAACCTCTCGGTAGCAAATCCCTAATGCAAACGCACCACACACGCAAAGCGAAAATCGACAATTCTCCTAATACCCACAACACCAAAACCCTGCTGAAGCTCTATTTTCATTTCTCCCACCACATTCCTCCGGCGCAGGCACCCAGCCGTTTGTCTACACGGTAAAACATTACCGGTGGAGCGTTTTTTATTTTTCGCAGCCATTAGGCCTTCGCTGAGCGCGCCCGCCAAAAACGTCGCCTGAGGTACCCAAATGGGTCCGCGCGGAGGACCAGGGGCAGTACCTGGGGAGAATAAGGGCCGCCAAACACCGGCGATTCGCCAGAAACCGCTTTTTCAAGTGGTGCATTCGAGAAAGATTTTTCAAAGTTTATATGAATTCAAATTTTTCTGTATACTTTCTTCCCCCAAGCCCACCGTTGCACGGTCGGGTGCCTGTGGCCGCGTCGCGATCGTGAATCGATTCACGCCGGGGTGAATGGCTGCGAACCTACCCTACCGTGGATTCGCGTAGTCTCCTTCTGAGGCCTCGATAAAACCCACACCTTTTCCTCGTCAACCTCCAGCTCTCTTCTGCTCTGGCCCTCACCCCATACATTCACTTTCCAGGCAGCCGGGCACCTACCTTTCTTCCTTCGGGACACATTCGCTTAGCATTCATTGAGTTCCACCGTTGACATTCAACCTCATCGTTGGCATTCTGGTTCACCGTTCTAGGTCCATCCTGAGACACATCTGAGACACCTCCATACCCTTCACAAACCAAACCACAAAGCTCAAACAATCATGAAATACGGCCCGCCCCAAGCCAAACCAAGACAGTACCCTTACACGCTCGAGGTGCTCGAGAGCCAGGCCAACAAGAAGCTCATGGCCGAGTACAGAGCAGACAACAAACAGTGGCTTGCGCTGCTCGAGGCCCAGCTGGCGCCCAATGCCCAGATGATCGACCTCCAGCCCGAGGTGCAGTGGTACATGAGGCCGTACCTCTTGGACTTTTTGATTGAGCTCCACCAGAGCTTCCGTTTGCAGCCTGCCACGCTTTTCCTCTGCATCAACATCATCGACCGCTACTGCGCCAAGCGGATCGTGTTCAAGAGACACTACCAGTTGGTCGGCTGCACGGCGCTCTGGATCGCAGGCAAGTACGAGGACAAGAAGCTGCGTGTGCCCACGCTCCGTGAGTTGGCCATCATGTGCCGCCACGCCTACGACGAGGAGATGTTCGTCCAGATGGAAATGCACATCTTGGCCACCTTGGAGTGGTCGCTTTCCCACCCGCTGTTGGAGGAGTGCCTCCAATTGGCCATTGCCGAAACCGGCGTCACCGCTCATTCCACCCCTTGTAAGTACAACCGCCCCTCTCTGGCGACAGACCTGCTGAAGGTGCTGGCCGTGACTGCCGTGGGCCGTTTTTTCTGTGAATTGGCGCTTTACGACCGCTACTTCTTGACCGTGCCCATGTCGCTCATTGCCATTGCAGCCAACCTTCTCGCCTGCTCCATGCTCGGCGTAGACGCTGCCGCATCCAACTTGAGGACCCTTCTCACCCAGGCGCCTCCCCACGACTCGCTGGCGGGTCTGGAGGAGAACATGGCGCCCCTGGTCCAGGGAGCGTTCTTGCTGGGTCTTGACGGCACCTCGTTGAACCAGTTGCGCAAGATCGCCTTGGTGCTCATTCTACAAACAACCTCGCTTCTGGAGGTGCTCCAGCGTAAATACGAGGCCCTTGGCGTGATCCCCGTACTCCACAATTACACTAACAAGCACGCGCTTCTTGTCAAGGCGGTGATTGAGCACCTGCCTGCCATTTTGGCGGACGAGCCCAACGCATTGGCGGCTTCCGAGGTGGCTCGTGTGGCTGACGTTTTGTTGCAGATTGGCCAGGAGGACTTGAAGCCTCCTCAGATGTTCTCTTCGTCCCAGGCGCTGCTCCCATTGACCCCTCCTTCGGCATCCCAGCTGCTGGTGTTTTCCCACCACGCCTCATCCTCCGCTTACTCCACGCCCATCATGCATCTGGGCCAGTTTGGCTACTCGCCCATGCCAACGTCAGATCCGGCTTGGCTGTCGCCTCTTGTGCCCAAGGGCCACTAGGACGCTTTTCTGCGCCTCCTGGCTCCCACCACGGAGCCCTTTATACCCGGCCCCATGCATTGCCGCTCCGGCGGTTGAAAGTCATAATCTCAAGAATATTCGTGTAGAGACCTTCGTGGAGTCTGTTCTTTGCAATTGACCCGTATCGATATTCAAGTATTCGCAAATTTTAATGATATATAAGTCGACAAGATGTCCTGTTTTGGTAGAAAATTCTCAAGAATACTCTTCCCTGACTACTGCTACGGGGAACCAAGTGTCAACCCAGAATGGGGCAGACGACAATGATGAGAAAGTAGGTATAGAGCAAATCTGAACCATAGTGCAAACCCCGAACACTATGGAAATCAGTGAATTTGCTTATCGCTCCTTTTCCTCCAGCAATAAGTGTTTCCGTGAATCTTTCGTGTTTCGAGAAGGCCCCTGTCAAGGTTCACGATTATGTTATGATAACACATTCCACGTTAAAATCGTGGGAAACAACCGTAACCGTTCACGCGTGGGTTGTGAAAAGGAGGCCCTTCGCAGTATGATTTAACAAATTCACGAAACAATTTCAAGAAAGAGGGGGATAGAGATAGGAGTGTTCGTTATGAGTTCAGTAGGGTAGCCCGTTCTCTGCGTTGACTTGATTTGCAGCCATTTTGCAGCCATTTTGTGGCTCCGTGATAAACTAAAATTTCGAGACATTTCTTCAATTCAGAGATCAAAATTCCAGAACGATTGGCTCTAGAGCATCGTAAAAGGCTCCTAAAGGGTACTGCAATCTACTGCCTCAGCCAGTAGGTATCTGCACCGCCACGCCTATGCTCTTGAAGGGGGTCTAAAAAACCTGACTTCTAACAAGCTTTCTGTTTCGTTCAAAGAGATACAGAAAACTTATTTCAAGTATTACTTATAAACTGTCCAATAAATCGACAGCTTAATTGAGGCTCGAACCGTCAACTCATGGACCCTTTGTTCGTCCCGATTAGGCACAATTCTCAATGTCCTTTTTAGTGAACTGCACACAACCGCACCAGATCAGAATGGTAACCCCTGAGTAACTACACCAGTTGGATTCCAATTGACAAGGTGAAAGCCTAATTTAAGGCTTTAAAGATTGTAAGTTTGATTCTGTTACTGCGAGCCGTTCACTTAGCAGGACGCGTCTGCAAACCCAACTTTCTCTATAGAATCACGTGACCGTGCAGCGTTTGTTTACTGTTGATATTTCTCCAGTCCAACTGCAACGCATCAGTCTTGAACTCATACCATGTCCGACGACTTCAGCACGAAAAACTGGGTTTGGGTCCCGGATAGGGATGAGCTTTTTGTCCGAGGCTACATCACTGAATACCAGAAAAATGACCTTTGCAAAGTTACCGTGAAGAAAAATGGATCAGAAACCGTTCAAGAGCTCCCTCTGAAGGTCTTGGAGAACTGCAATCCTCCCAAATTCAACAAGTGTGAAGATATGGCCGAGTTGACGCATTTGAATGAGCCTTCCGTCATTTATAATCTTTTCCTCCGGTACAATGACGACTTGATCTATACCTACTCTGGGCTATTTTTGGTCGCTATAAATCCTTACAAGAAACTCCCGATCTATGAGCAGGCTGTATTGAACAAATTCCATAAGCTGGCAGAGAAATATAGCAAACTGGAGGACCGCTTGCCCCCACACATCTTCGCCATTGCAGAAAACACATACAGAAACTTGCTAGAGAACCAGAAAGATCAGCTGATCTTGGTTACCGGTGAAAGTGGAGCTGGTAAGACAGAAAACACAAAGAAAGTCATCCAATATCTCTCGCTGATCTCCACCGACGACAAGTCCGACCACGCTAATGATATTCACAATAAGATTCTACGAGCCAATCCCATTTTGGAGTCCTTTGGTAACGCCAAAACCATCAAGAATAACAACTCGTCGCGTTTTGGTAAATTCATTAAAATCTTCTTCGATACCAAAGGCCTCATCTCGGGAGCCACAATTGACTACTACCTTCTTGAAAAGCTGAGAGTGCTGCACCAGTCGCTGGACGAGAGGAACTACCATGCATTCTACCAGCTTCTTCGAGGTGAATCAAAGGAAACATTGAGATCAAAGTACTTCTTGGACTCATCAATCGAAAATTACAACTACATCAGCCTGTCTGTTGCCACGATACCCAATGTTGATGACTCTAGAGAATACACCAACTTGAAAGAAGCATTTCTGGTCATGGGATTCGAGGATTCTGAAGTGGAGAACATTTTCATGGCTTTAGCTATCATCTTGCATCTCGGTAATATTGAGTTCTCGTCTTGGAAGTCTGAGCAGGCTAGCTTTGCCAAGGACGTTGATATTGATCTCATAGCCAAGATGCTTGGTATCACCTCAAGTGACTTTTCCTCCAATCTCCTTAGGCCTCGCGTGAAGGCTGGCCGTGAATTTGTCCAGAAACTGAGGAGGGCCCCTGAAGTAAAGCAAACCATCGATGCATTCGCCAAACACCTTTATGAAAAGGTATTCCAGTTCATCATAGTACGCATCAATGAGAGTTTAGGTGACTATAATACTGATAGCTTTATCGGTGTCTTGGATATCGCCGGTTTTGAGATCTTCGAAGCCAACTCCTTTGAGCAATTGTGTATTAACTACACCAACGAAAAGTTGCAACAGTTCTTCAATCACCACTCCTTCATTCTTGAGCAGAGCGAGTACTTGCGTGAAGATATTCAATGGGAGTTCATCGACTTCGGCCTTGACTTGCAGCCAACTATTGATCTTATAGAGACAAAGCAGCCCATGGGTATCCTTGAAATCTTGGATGATCAGTGCATCATGCCGAAGGCTACTGACGAAACATTCATCTCCAAGCTTCTTGAGCTGTGGGCTGATGGTAAGTCGAAAAGTTTCAAGGCTAATAAGGTAAGAAACGGATTCATCATTGATCATTATGCTGGCTTGGTTGATTACAACGTCGAGAATTGGATTCAGAAGAACACTGACCCTGTGAGTGAAAACCTCGTACAGCTTCTTCCAGATTCATCTAATGAATTCATCCTGAAGTTGTTCCGGAACAATCACGAAAGCACGCCATCTGGAAGCATGTCGCCCAAGAAGAAGGGGTCAAAGCTCAAGACAGTGTCTCAGAAGCACAAGGAACAATTAAGTGTTCTCATGGATCAACTTAACAGTACGGAGCCTCACTTTGTTAGATGTATCTTGCCAAACTTGGCCAAGCGTCCCAATAAGTTTGACAAAGAGCTTGTCCTCAACCAACTCAGATGCAACGGTGTTCTTGAAGGCATCAGAATTGCTAGAGCCGGATACCCCAACAAAATGACGTTTGAAGAATTCTTCGGGCGTTACGCTATTTTGAATGCCAACGACATTGTCTTCACCAAGAATATGAAAACGAATAGTGAACTCATCCTCAAGGATATCCAGCTTGATCCTGAAGTATACAAACTTGGTATCACGAAGATCTTCTTCAAGAATGGGATTCTCGGTAAGCTCGAGGAATTGCGTGACTTGCGACTTAAAAAGATTATCACCGAGTTCCAAAGTGCATTCAGAGGTCAGATCGCTAGATCCAACTTCAAAAATCAAATTGAGACGATTCAGGCTTCGCAAGTTGTGGCCCGAAACTTTCAGAGATTAGACGAGCTCGTCAACGAGGGCAAGAGTCCATGGCTCAAATTGTTCATCAGTCTCAAACCCCTTCTTGAAGATTCTGTCAAGGTTCTTGATTCGAAGGAAATGAATGAGAGTCTCAAGCAGATAAATGCCAAGTTGAAGGATACAGAAAGCGCAAGAAGCGCTTTGGAGTCTGAGAACGAGAGGCTTAAGTCACAGCTCACAAACCTTGAGGACGAGATAACCAAGAACAATCTGTTGATTTCTGAAAAGGGAGATTTGTTGAAGAAGCTTCAGACCGAGGAAACTTCTAGAAGAGACAAATTAGATGAGACAAACCGACAGCTAAAGGAAGTCATGGCCACCAGCAGCAAACTTGCCACCGAGAGAGCGGAGATTTCACTGGAGATGGATGCCATCAAAGCCAAGCTCGAAGAGCTGGAGAAGAAGATCGAATCATTAACCTCTGAACTCGCAGAGGAGAAGGAGAAGGCCAAAGAATTGAAGAGTCAACTTGATCAATCAGAGAAGGACAAGAAACATTTCAAAGAGAATGATGAAGTTTCAAACAGTCTTAAAAAGCGAATTGAGACTCTTGAAGCCGAAATTGTTGCACTCACAGCCAAGAACGACGAGTTCCAAACATCTCAAAGGAGCCTGGACTCCGAGCTCAAGGAGCTTAGGTCCATGCGGAGTATTCATGAGAGGAAGGTCATAGACTTGGAAGCTTTGAAGCTGTCTCTTGAGAAGAAGCTCACTCTGATGGAAAGCGTTCACGACATGAAAAGAAGCACACTTACAAACAAGCATACAGAGGAGCTCAGTTGTTTGCAGGTCAAATATGATGAGGCCCAAAAGAAGATTGAGCGTTTACATGATGAGCTTATTGCGAAACGCAGCGAGATAAAAGAACAAGCGGGAGAGCAAAAGGAGTTGTTAAGAAAGATCCGGAGTTTGGAAAATGAGCTTGGTGATGTCGACCGTTTAAAGCTGGACTTGGAAGCTGAGAAGAAGACAAGTGCTAGGATTCAAGCCGAGCTTGAGAACTCCAAGGATGAGCTTGCAAGACAAATTCAGAGCTCCAGATCCCACTCTGAATCGCTCGAAAGCATGCGTCACGAATCCCAATATCTCTTGAGAGCTAAGGCTGAATACTCCGATGAGATTGTCAGACTCAAGGAGAAGGTCAAGTCATTGAATGCAAAACTCCAGGACAAGGAGAACTTTCCACCCAAGAATGGCAAATCCATCGACCCTTCAATTGCTGATGAGTTTGCCCAGGTTAAGCTCAAGTTGAATGAGTCCAACGCTATGATAAGGAAGGAAAAGTTTGAGAACCAGAAGCTCAACGAGGAAGTGAAGGCCTTTCGTGAGAAGGTCAACGACACTTTTGAGAGTCCTCTGAAGAGGAGCGAGCTTCGCAGATCGATGGCTATGGGAGAGGAAGCCAAAATGAGTCTTTCCAACGGCACCAGAACGTTCGAGGAGATAAAGAACTTGAGGGCGAGGTTGCAACAAGAGGAAGCTAATGTCAACAGAGCAGAGAATTATGCTGTTGAGCTTCAAAAGAAGTTGAATAAGCTTCAGATGACCAGAGGCATCAACAGTGCTACTGATTTTGAGGTAAAATACAAGGAGTCTCAAAGACGTATTGTTGAGCTTGAAAAACAGGTTGGTCAAGCCATGCTGATGAGCTCCCACTCCAACGGTTCAACTACATCGTCTCCGCTGTTGCCTTCCGAACTGAGTCCTTCGCTTACTCCGAGTAGCAGTATTGGTACCATCAGCAGCATCACCAACAGTGGTGACTTTGCTAAGATCTACAAGGATATCGTTGGCACTTTGCGAACAACTAGAGACGAATTGAGCAAATCCAAGAGTGAAATTCTTCGACTTAAATCATTGCTTCGGGAGAGTGAGGATGAACTATATGAAGCCAAGAGAAGTGGCGTCAAGACTGCAATTCTGGACTACGAACAAGAACTCGCCAAGATCAAGGTTCAAAATAACTCTCTCAATAAGCGCCACGAGGAACTTCAGCAGTCTCTATTAAAGTATAAAAGCCGAAGCGAGGAATATTACGATAAGCTTGAGCTTGCAGAGTCAGCGGTTGGTATCAGCAAGAGACACGAGGAGCTGGCCCGCAAGGAGCTTGAACTGAAAACAACAGAATTGAAACTCTTACGAGAAGAGGTTCGAGCAAGCGAGCGAGTGATCAAGCAGTTGCGACAAGCCAAAAACGAGCTTGAAGAGTCTCTGAAAAAACAGCTTCATCGGGAGCAGCAGTTGGAGTCTTCTATCAAACAATTGGAGGATCAGTTGCAGTATTTGAACGACAACTATGGTGAAAAGAAGCACAAAATTGGGGAGCACAAGGAGGAGATTAGGATCTTGCGCCAGGATATCAAGTTCAAGATGGAGAAGGAGACTGAATTGATCAAGGACAATCAAAGATTGAAACTTCAGAACGATGAATTAGCCCGAATTAAAAAGGAAGTGATGGCGGAAAACGAGGAAGTGTCCGAGGAAAATGACAAGATATCTGGCGAGAACGAAGACCTCAAGGTGGAAAATGAAAACCTTAAGAATGACAAGCTCGCGTATGAAAGAAAGATGGACAATCACACCAAACAAATGACCACGTTCAAGAAGCTACTCGAGGACAATGCAAAAGAAATGGAGGAATTGAACGGCTTGAATAGGCTGCTCGAGGATACAAAGGCACGGCTCGAAGAGGAAGTCGCAACGCTTGAAGATACAATCAGAGACACACGTGGGAACTTGGACCTTGTGAGAGAGCACTTGTCCGAGGTTGAGCAGGAAAAGAGCAATTTGAAGGATGAGCTCAGAACCATCAAGGGTCGCTGGGACAGCAGTGATGGGCAATACAAGGAAGCCAAGACGGAGATCTTGGTGATGACGCAGGAAAACGAGAGTATCAAGAAGATTAATGAGGAGCTCAAGAGGAAGATTGGTGATCTCGAGGAGAAGCTATACCTGAATGATCAGCTCAAATATTTGGAGGAGAATGTCGGCAAGCTTAATTCGCAGGTTGACCGATTAAAGCACGAGCTTGCAGAAGGCGAGTTGCGTGAGGAAAAGCTTGAGAAGCAGATCCGGACGCTAGAGTTTGACAATGAGAGCAAGACGACGCAGATGAAGCGGTACAACGACGAGAACTTCAACTACCAGAATATGGTGAACCAGTACACGAGCAAAGTGGAGTTTCTTCATCAGGAGAACAGCGAAAAAGATCTCAAGATCAAAACGCAGGCCCGGGAACTTGCAGACTTACGCGAGAGGCTTCTCATGTTTGAAAAGGACCGCCTTATGAGAGAGTAAGCGGCGTGCGATCTTGGGCTAACATTAGCGTGTTGGCGTCAAGGCGAGACTTGTATGTGGGTGCAAAAAAATAAGATTGAGGCACACAGGGTGAGGCAACGTGGGCCCCAACCGGGAAGTGGTTCCCAAAGCATTCACAAAAAAAGAACAGATTAATATGGAAGTTTCAAGTAGATGGTTTCAATACAGCATTCTCAGAGGCTTGATGAATTTTTTATTAAACTCACGTCGGTGGGCCGGAGGAAGCAAAAAGCGTCCTAAGCCAGTCGTGGTTGCATCAATAAACGTGGTGCTGAGCCGCACGCAGGTATATGCAAAGATAACAAGCGCCTCACCACGTGGGAGAAATTAGCGAGAGAGACCGCGCCAAGGCTACAACTGGTAAGAGCTCACACTACCCAAGACTCTAGCAGAAGAATCACTGACAAAAATGCCAAGAGAGTAGAGAGGGGCTTGACGAGGGATCCTAAGGACAAGAAAAAGCACAATCGTTTTGACAGCTTTGTACAGCAGTTGACAGCTTGACGTGTAACGGCGGGTTATGGCTGCAATGGTTGGCCTCCTCATGGTAGCCAATCTACCCCATTTGAAAGGCACACGGCGATTCGCACTCCAGGTTAATTGAAGCCTATGAAACAAAAAAAAGAAGAGAATGCATTGGGCGGCTTCGGACGCCTGCGAGCCTCCAGCAATCGGCCCTAAATTAGACCGGCAGGAACCAAACAGCTCATTCAAGGCCCAAACCCACCCACCTGGCATGCAAATGTATTTCTCTCCGCAGGACTCTTTTCTTCTTTGTCACCTCGAAGGGCCATGTGCCATATGTACGATATGCGGGCAGGCTGCATGGGCTGCACCATCGCTGCAGAACATATGTAATTAATGCGCAGCCAACTTTACGGCCCCAGAGCCGTTTGGTATAAAGGCCGTCGAGAATCTCGTCAGACTTATTTTTTTCTTAGTCTTCATCACATCTATGTCTGAAAAACACACTGGTGAAGTCAACCAGAGCGGCGGTAAGACCGCCTTCAAGGACTACTTGGAAAAGTTCGCTCACATTGAGGACCCATTGGAGAGAAGAAGATTGGCCCTCGAGGAGATCGACAACTCTGGCTTCGGCTGGACTCAGGTGAAGATGATTTTGATTGCCGGTGTCGGTTTCATGACCGACTCCTACGACATTTTCGCCATCAACTTGGGTATCACCATGTTGACCAATGTCTACTGGGGCGGAAAGATGCCCGACTCCACCACCACGCTTTTGAAGGTGTCCACTTCGGTCGGTACCGTTATCGGCCAGCTCGGTTTTGGTATGATGGCCGATTTTGTCGGTAGAAAGAAGATTTACGGTTTGGAGTTGATTGTCATGATTTGTGCCACCATCATTCAGTGTGTCATTGGCTCTTCCCCAGCCATCAGTTTCCCAGCCATTTTTGCCTTTTTGAGAATTGTCATGGGTATCGGTATCGGAGGTGACTACCCCTTGTCGTCGATCATCTCTTCCGAGTTTTCCACCACCAAGTGGAGAGGTGCCATCATGGCCGCTGTTTTCTCCAACCAGGGTTTGGGTCAGATTCTCGCCGGTATCGTCGCTCTTGTTCTTGTGGCTGGCTACAAGTCCAACTTGGAGCCTTACGAGACCCACGAGTGTGTCGGCGAGTGTATCAAGGCCTGTGACCAGATGTGGAGAGTCTTGATTGGTTTTGGCTGTGTTCCCGGCTGTATCGCTTTGTACTACAGATTGACCATTGCCGAGTCTCCCCGTTACTCTCTTGACGTTGAGGACATTGCCCACTTGGACAAGCAGGCTGACATCGAGGCTGTTCTTGACGCTGCTGCCCAGGACATCACCCCACCAAAGGCCTCTTTCAAGGACTTCTGGAGACACTTTGGCCAGTGGAGATACGGTAAGTACTTGATTGGTACCGCTGGTTCCTGGTTCATGTTGGACATTGCCTACTACGGTTTGGGTCTTAACACCGCTGTCATTTTGGAGGCTATTGGTTACGCTTCTGACAAGAACATCTACAGAGGCTACTGGAACACTGCTGTGGGTAACTTGATCTTGGTCTGTGCTGGCTCGCTTCCAGGTTACTGGGTGGCTGCTGCTACCGTTGACACTATCGGCAGAAAGCCAATCCAGCTCATGGGTTTCATTCTTTTGACCGTTTTCTTCTGTATCCTTGGCTTTGCCAACGACAAGATTGGCCAGAACGGTAAGTTGGCCCTCTACGTCTTGTGTCAGTTCTTTGAGAACTTTGGTCCTAACACCACCACTTTTATTGTCCCCGGTGAGTGTTTCCCAACCAGATACAGATCTTCTGCCCACGGTATCTCTGCTGCTGCCGGTAAGGTTGGTGCCATTGTTGCTCAGACCTGTCTTGGTACCTTGGTGAACCACGGCTGTGCTCCAGACGACAAGAACTGTTTCCTTCCTCACGTCATTGAGATCTTTGCTCTTTTCATGTTGCTTGGTTGTTTCACCACCCTCTTGATCCCAGAGACCAAGAGAATGACTTTGGAGGAGATTTGCGAGAAGTACCACGGTGAGGTTGACACCACCAAGTTGGGTGCCGACAGATACGTGACCCAGCAGGCCGAATCCTCCGACTCTGACTTGAAGCAGTAAGCGCAGTGTTGGGTTTCTTCAGTTCTACACCATAACTTTCATACAAATGTTTAATAGAAAATAATGCGTCGCAAATAGAGATGTAGCATTTGCTAAAGTCCCGAGCGCAAAGCACTTTTACTTATTTGATACGGCGGCTTTGAATGTCAGGGGTTGGGCCAATGAAGGAATTGTCATTTTGTGCAATGTCAGCCCGGGTGGGTCCGCCCGGTATGTTGACAATAGATTAAGTTTTGGTTAATTTTGAACAGCTGATGCCAACAAAGTATTACGTTAGTGGGGAGTTACTTGCGTTGCTTGCTGCATTTAGGAAGTCGTACCGAGACTTCTTAGTGGATCGCCGTCTAGATGACGAGTTTGAAATTGCTCAAAACGTGTGCTAGCTCGGCTGCTGGACCAGTTTTGGAAGGTAAAGTTACTTCATCATTTTGGGTTGTCGGCTGGCAATGAGAGGATACATAATCCGGAGTTCTCGCAACTTTTGGTAAGTCAGTTAGTGATACCAGGACCAGTAGATCACTTCTTTTTTCAGATATGCCAGTCACCCTAACTCCTCTCTGTGGCTTTCGTCAGATTATTCAGCCCTTGGCAAATCTAGAGAAAACACATGCATTCCTCTGTTTACCCACATTGTCTGTCAATTTGTAGTCAAGAATATATGGGCACCGCAGCACACGGCTTTCAGGGATGAAAAATCTAGGAGACTCTGATGACTAAGATATCTGCCCGGGCTGTCAACGCTGCTGCGTCTGAAACTCAAATTCCATGAATTCTTCGATTACGGTTCATGATTATCTGGACCCTTCCCACAAAGTCTACAAATACACCAGGTCACCCAACTTATCTACACAATTCCTTCAATTCCTTCATCATCAAAATCTTCGTCACCACCATTTCTTGTATTCTGGACGCATATGTCCGATGTGTCGATGACACTCAATGAATCTAACAAAAAAAAAAAAAAGTGTCCTTTCGATGACAGGCTAGGGCCCGGGAACGACAAATGGGCGTCTTAGTTCACAGTAGGTCAAGAGGTGCTAGTCTGGAAGCTGATAAGTGCTTATTCTCTCTATAGAGATTCAAAAAAGGCTTTCCATTAAATCAGATGAATTTAACAACAAACCAATTCTGTATGTTCGCTCCCCACCTTGGCATCGATTAGACCTCAGAGAATGGTTGCAAATCTCGGCTTAGCACGTGGCCCATTACCCAAACCAACACCGGCGGGCCAAAAACCATCTAAATTCGTCAAATCCCACTCCACCTCAACCCTTCGAAAATTAGGCAAAAACTTCCCTCCTCCTCGTCTCCCTTATCGTGAGTCACCACGGTTCGTTTACCCAATACAGGCTATAGTACACGGTTTATATATGCAGCCGATGCGAACACCACATGAAGATACCACATCGAAAATGGGCAGATTCCACCCTGACTGGCTCACAGTGGGCGTGCTTTTGGCAGTTTTCTTTCTCTGGTTGGAGCCAGCAAAACCTTTCTACAGACAGTTTCTTCTTTCTGATCTGAGGCTTCAGCATCCGTTTGCTGAACAGGAAAGAGTCACTGATAACCAGCTCTACTTTCTTTCCGCAGCTGTGCCCACCTTGGTCATTGGAGTTGCCCAATTGCTTTCCAAGCATGAGAGCCAAAGTCCCAAGTACCACCTTTTGGGTCTCTGGGTATCCCTCACCGTGAACGCGTGTGTTACCGATTTGCTCAAGAACTGGATCGGCAACCCCAGACCCGACTTTCTTGATCGCTGTTCGCCTGTGGCCGGGACCGTGACAGACGCGTTTGTTATGGTCAACGTTTGCACTTCACCAAGAGGGCCCTCGTCTATTGTGGACGGAATGAAGCTGACTCCGCTGGGTCACTCGTCAATCGCCTTTTCCGGCCTCTTGTACTTGCTGATATGGGCCTGGCTGTGGGCCAGGGCTCAGAAGAAGGAGATCAGGTACGCTTCGTTTTTGGTCATTGCCGCTCCCACGATATTGGCCACCTACATCGCCTTGAGCAGGGTCCAGGACTATAGACACCACTTCTTCGATGTTTTCCTTGGCCTGTCCTTGGGAATCGTCGCAGCTGTGCTTTCCTGGATCAAGTACCAGTAGAGATGCTCCTACTTTATTTATTGATGCTAGCGCAATATATGGTCTAGTTACTGTTCTGCACCCACACAGTGTCCGATGCGGACCCTTTTGGAAGCAATGTCTTGGTTGTTGGTGTTCAATTGGTCAATGTTCCTTTTCTTGGGTGACAGCAAACTTTCCTGAGACGTCGAAACGAAAGGATTAGAATTGGAAGTATGCTGATAAGAAGAGCGTGGAGCTTGAGCCACATAGTGGCTTGAACTCAAATTAGAGGGTTCATACTGCTTTAGATCAGGACATCCATTGTCGTACCATTGGGCTTTGTCTTGGACAGCCTTCACTGCATTTGGCTTTCTTCCTCTTTTCTTCAAGCTGTCCCCAGGCTTCTTCATGATCAAACGTGGATCGATACACTTAATGTCTTCCTCCGTGACTTCAACAGCCTGGGTAGTCGTCAATGCCGGCTGCTGCTTGGCCGTTCCATATACATAATCGAGGTATTGGAGATATTTCTGACGGGATTCCCGGTCCGTTGGGATAAGCATGCCAGGTTCACACATTTCCCTCATCACCTTGTGTGGAACGTAAACGAAGCTGTGAAATGGCTCGTCTGTAGCGTCAGGTAGATATGTAGTTTCACTTGGAACAGACATGAACATGGGTGGGTTGGTGTTGTCGTAATATAGGCTAATGTGTCTCATTAGAACAACCATTAAGAATCGCAAAATTAAAAGAGGGAAGGGTGGTAAGGAAGAAATACGAAGAGGAAATAATAAGATGTGGCGGTGTAACAGTTGATGTGTTTGTGAAATGTTCCACTTTCCGAATGCACCAATGTCATCGGACGGAGCCGCTCTCAATGATAAGAAATGCATACCAAAAATTGCCGTAGCAACTAGCCTTCATGAAGACCACTAACATGCTCTTTTCTAGAGATGGAGGGCGGTGCATACCTATGTGAAAGCTGCATCAGTCTTTCAATGTATAAAAGAGCTAAGCTGTTATCTAGAATTACGAGAAACGGATGAATACCTTTATACCCTATATCTTTCACTTATCTGCTCCATTTTGATATATGTTGATCGGAAAGCTGAATAATTTGGCTTCCCAAGTAGTATATCAACATAATGAAAGGCAAACAAAAAACGAAGGAGTAATAAACCACTATTACATTCTTCTCTACAATGGCCCTTCAATGCAAAAAAATTGATCACCTGTGAGTATAGTTGCTCAATCTGAATGGTGTTTTCTTCTACTAACTTCTCACGTAACACATTCTGAGTAGCATGTGTACGACAGACCATTCGATCGAATTATCGGATTAGCAAAGCTTAAAAATCAAACTGGCCTTCCCTACATCAAAGCATTGACAACATTCTTTGTACATACGGGCAAACTGTGTCGTTTGTATTCCTCTATTAACTTAATTGTCCGTTGAGGACCCCATTAATGCAAAAACTCTATCCCAAAATAAAATAAAAAAATGTAAGCTGTGAAGTGCACCAAATGATGGATCTGGTTGAAATAAATGTGAGGCAGCCCTCGGTGTTGAGCGAAGGGCCATGGTCATAAGCGAGTCGTCGCATTAACTTTTAAGTCTGTGGCTATCGTGCCAGCCACACAGGCTCGGTCATGTTGTTTAGTACTTCAACTCCTTTGGCTGTTCCCATGGGTTGGCCTGGTCGGTGAAGTGACCGTAGGAAGCAGTGTTGAAGTAGATAGGTCTAGCCAAGTCGAGCTCTCTGACAATCACACCTGGTCTCAAGTCAAAGTTCTTGCCAATGATCTCCACCAACTGCTCAGAGGTGTACTTGGAAGTACCGTAGGTGTCCACGTGGATGGACAATGGCTCAGCAACACCAATGGCGTAGGAGAACTGGACAAGAGCTCTTCTGGCCAAACCAGCGTTGACAAGAGACTTGGCGACCCAACGGGCAGCGTAAGCAGCAGAACGGTCAACCTTGGAGAAATCCTTACCGGAGAAAGCACCACCACCGTGAGCTCCCCAACCACCGTAGGTGTCGACAATGATTTTACGACCGGTCAAACCGGCGTCACCCTGAGGACCACCAATGACGAATCTGCCGGATGGCTGGATGTGGTAGACGGTCTTGTCGTCCAACAAGTTGGCAGGGATGGTTCTCTTGACGATCTTCTCCAAGATCTCGGTTCTCAAGTCCTCGGTGGTGACCTCGTCAGCGTGCTGGGTGGAAATAACCACAGTGTCGACTCTGACGGGCTTGACGGCACCACCATCCTTCTCGTACTCGACAGTGACCTGGGTCTTGGTGTCAGGTCTCAACCAGGCGAGCTCACCGGATCTTCTGGCGTCAGCAAGAGCCTTGTTCAACTTGTGCGACAAAAGAACGGTCAAAGGCAACTTCTCTGGAGTCTCGTCGGTGGCGTAACCGAACATGATACCCTGGTCACCGGCACCCAACTCCTCAAGGGCTTTTTCGTAGTGCAAACCCTGAGCAATGTCTGGAGACTGCTGCTCAATAGCAACAAGCACGTTACAGGTCTTGTAGTCGAAACCCTTTTCAGAGTTGTCGTAACCAATGTGCTTGATGGTGTCTCTGATGATCTTCTGGTAGTCCAACTGGGCCTTGGTGGTGATCTCACCGAAAACCATGATCAAACCGGTTTTAGCAGCGGTTTCACAGGCAACCTTGGAAAGAGGGTCCACAGCAAGACAGGCGTCCAAAATGGCGTCACTGACCTGGTCACAGATCTTGTCTGGGTGGCCTTCGCCGACGGATTCGGAGGTAAAAAGGAACTTCTCTGGCATTGCTATGTTGGTGGTGGGATAGTCTTTTTTTTTTTTTGAGGGGGTCTGTCTCACTATTTATATGCGGGAGCCACAGTCGATGGCTTCTGCAACGTTGAAAAAATTCACGTCCTCGTTATTGACGCACTTCCTGTATATAGGTCAAAATGTCTACCGCTCTCATCCTAATAACTCGTGGTCGCAAAAACACGTGACCAGGAGTGTGCTCTTATCTCTGGGGATTTTGCAGCCATGCCGAGAGGAGTAGGATCAGTACGATTCAAAGTGGAAATTATGAGGCCGTGTTTTTCTATTATTCCAAAATCGGACTCGCCAGGACGCTCCAATGGTAGGTAGTTGATGGTGCACGGATGTTAAATGGTGCACGGGTGCTGTCACTATACGACTTGGCGAAAGTCCGATTTCCCTCGGCACGCCCAGGCGATCTAGACATTGACCTGGCCGGCGAATTCAGAGAAGCAGATCCTCCAGTCTTTAGTATTATCAAAGATATTCGCCCGGTCACTACGATTATGGAGCATCTTCTAAACGAGAATCTTGGTGACCTGCATACAGTCCGTTGATTCGTACTGATCCGGCCCAAACTAGCACGTTGGATCTCGGCCTCGTTCGGGAAAAGCCCATGTGCTGCGAGCCGGCGGCTAGTGCCGCTCGAACAAGTGGAAAGTTTGTTTAGTGATTTTTGAAATGTGGCTGCTTTAAGATCAATTGCAATGTTTTGTCATTGGTCATTTTTCAAAATTCGAGTTGTCCATGGACGGCTGATTTGATCGCGATGAGCCGATTCAGAATACGCTGTATGTTACGAGTCGCCTCACCAGCCATTGTGAATATCACAGTACGTGTTTCGCTGTGGCCTCAATGGCAGACGGTGGTTGACCCTGGGCGTCTTTTAAAGTTTTTTTTTTTCTTCTGTTTTTCTTAGACTCCTTTTCAGGGATTTGAGGGTAGGAGTAACCTGGCTGAAAATACGGAATTCAAACCAGCACCATTCTCAGGTTTGTGAGAACTGTTCGTTGAGCTCTTCAAAGCTTCCGTTCAGCCATTGAGTCCAGGGCTTAGGCTTATGTGAAGTATGGTAAATTGTTCGTGATGAGGGGCTGGGTCTCGGTCGCCAACGTAGAGCTGGACGTTTTTGGCAAATGAAAAAATTGATGATGCAAGGTGGTGAGGTCTGACAGCGTTGTGCTAAAATGTCTTCATTGCATATTCGTGCTTCCTCAAGGAGGCACAAATTTCTTCATATGCCTGAGTTGCGGCATCAATTTGCAGCCATTTCAACTCGATTCTCAAAGATTTTATCAAGAGCAAAGGCTGGTAGCGCTGCATCTATGAGAGACTATGTAACGAAGCTTCTTGGCGAGACCATGTCAGACGTACCTTATAGTGAAGTTCGCTCCCTCAGGTATTGATCGCTTTTCATTGAACTTTGAGGTTTGGCAGCCATACAATTAGCCAGAAGGTGCGATTAGTAGAATTATCAAAGAGCTCCACAATGGTACAATCAAACGGTGTGGTGCAGCTGAAGGCGAAGGAAAAGTGCCAAATAAGTTGTTTCTGACCGCATGAACGGTCACTTCGTGAATATCGGGTCTCCTGTTGATCATAGTACTCTTTGATGCATTTTGCCTTGATTGACGGAATGATTGAGGTAGATAGCAGAACCGAACGATCTCGATTAGTAATAAATTCAGACGTGGATTACAGTTAACAGCTACCACTCTCAATGACTTAAATCAAACAATGGCCATACGTCTGCCACTCACCTCGAACTGCTTTATTTTACCAAGATCGTGATGTCGGGCCTCCTAAACCACTCATAGACCCCTTGTTGACATCTGACAAACACATCGTCCTTCAGACTGCCTCACAACTAACTCCTTCAGGAGATGCCATTTCTCCAACCCTTTCATACTACCAGCCTCACGGAAACATTTCCCCATCTGCAAATTGTAGCCTCCTTTTGACTCTTGCTTCAAACACTGAATTCCGGGAAAAATCAGGTTGACACCTGCTCGTAGCTCCGAGGGCCCCACAAGTATGTCCTAAATCCGGAGATTGACAGGAAAAGCAGGTACTTCACATATGTGTCTCGAGAGTGAAAAAGTGTTGATGTCAGGGAATACAAAATGGCAGACTTTGAAAGTCCTACGGGGTACAAAAGCAGGCAATGCGGTCACACTTTTAATGGTCACACTAGACGTTCCATTCTTTTTTAGCCGCTGATAAACTAGAGGTCCGGTCCGATTCCTTTGTTCTTCGTGCATAGATCCTATTGCCTATCTAGGATAATCAACTACTGGCATACCTTCGCGAGGAGCTTAGCCTAACTCACAATGAGCACCAAGGAAGCAAAGGTCCATACAATGGTAGTTTTATTCTGGGTAATCTATCCTCAACAAAGGATTGGAGAAACCCGGAATAGGAAACACAGCACTTGAGTTTGTGAGACGCAACATCCTCTTCTACTGAATGGCTGCAAAATCTGTACCTATTATGATCCCCACTGCACCCCAACGCCGTTTCATCGAACATATGTCTTGAGGTTTCCGTTTTGGGCGAGTCTCCATCACTTAGCTACCCGCTCCAAGACTATAAAAATTCGGTATTTTCCTCCTTGCAGGCCAGCGCAATGCTTGTTCTTCAGCTACTACTCTCATTAACATTGGCTTTTGCCCAGGTGATAAAGCCAACGCTTCCTTCGGAAGACAGCTTCTACGAAGCTCCATCAAACGTCTCTGACTATGACGTCGGCGACATTATCAACTACAGACAAGCTCCGTATAAGCTTCGGTCCTTGTACACCGAGATGGATGTCAAAGAGGCATGGCAGCTTTTGGTGCGTTCTGAAGATGCCCATGGGGACCCAATCGCCATGGTGACTACTGTTCTAGTCCCATACGATCCAAACCCATCGAGAGTCGTTTCCTACCAATACGCTCAGGACTCTGCAACTATGGACTGTGCCCCATCTTATGCTATTGCAAGAGGAGCTACTATGGGAACGTTGGTCCTGCAAGCGGAAACTCTTCTTGTTCTGGGAATTCTCGCCAAAGGTTGGTATGCTGTGCTTCCAGATTACGAAGGTCCAGATGGGGCACTAACTTCAGGGTACCAAGCAGGTCGAGCCGGACTTGACTCTTTGAAAGCTGCCTTGAATTCGACAGAAATTACTGGAATTTCGTCAGATGCTAAAACAGCGATTTGGGGCTATTCTGGTGGTTCTTATGCATCATCATGGATGGCTTCGCTTCAGCCTGAGTATGCTCCAGAGCTTTCTGACAATCTAGTTGGTGCAGCCTTAGGAGGATGGGTCACCAACTGGACAGATGTTCTAACAGCTTCGGACGGCAGATGGTTTGCTGGTCTCATTCCAAATATCCTCAATGGCATGATCAAGGCTGACCCAGATCTCAAGGATATCTTTGATGCTGAGGTCAAGGAGGAGTACCAAAAGCGGTTATACGGAGGAGCCGATGACTGTCTTTTCACCGCAGGTGTGAAGTATATCTTCAAAAGCTTCTTCGAGGGAGAGAACGCCTGGTTTAAAAACGGCTATGACTTCTTGGATATCCCAGAAATCCAGGCCTACGTTGAAAAAAACGACATTGGCGTTCTTGAAGACACCCCTCGTCCAGAAATTCCCCTTTTTGTGTACCACGGTGTCCCAGATGAAATTGTACCACACGCTGCCAGCTACAATGCTTTCAAGCAGTTCTGTGAATGGGGCATCAAGAGTTTTGAGTATGCTGAATCGGCAACTACTGGCCATATACTCGAAGCAATTCAGGGCGCTGGTGCCGCTTTAGCATGGATGGAAAACAGACTCAATGGAGAAGCTCCTGTTGATGGATGTAACCACACTGTTCGTGCAAGCAATGTGCTTTATCCAGGTGCCGATGTCCAGTTCCACCAGCTTTTGAAGACCATTCCTGTTGCCCTCAGGGGTCAGGAATTAGGAGAATCGACGAGGAATATCACTGATTCGACGTTGTTTACGAGAATTGTACAGAATACCGTTGGTGGTATTCTTGGACTTGTGGGGCCTATCCCATGGAAGAGGGATTTGACGGGTGTTTCTGAGGAAGTGGCTGAAATGTTGCAGAGCTGAGTGTATTTAGATTAATCGAGCTGTTAGATATGGTAATTAAAAATGCAATGGATATGATAAAGTGTGAGCTGGTGAGTGATTCTATCCTAAGAAGCATTTTTGTGAGAAGTATCTGTATTGCAGCACAGGAGCTATATTTCGCAGCCATTGCGAAGGTGTCCAGAAGCCATCTACTTAGATTTCAGAAATATGTTAAAAAATTAAGCCAAAACGCCATGAACAGAGAGAGAGTTAGAACTATAAACCTGCAACCCCAAAGCATTGCCCATGATTGCCTGTTATTTTCGGTCGGTATACCTCAATCGCAATGTTGCCATATTTCGCAGCCATTCTTCACCACGTGAAATCAGCTATTTAGTGCCCACCAATAGCAAAAAAATCTCGAGAGTAAAGACACATCTATATAGCTACAAACCCCAGTCTCCATTTGTTCTATAATGCATATTTTACACTTCCATTGCAGCACCTACTCACTCACCTGCCTCCTACATGCTCTGTTTACGCGACTGCAACGCGCTTTTCGTGTCTCACCATAACACTTCATCTCAATTGCACTAGAGCTTCTTCACAGACATGGCTGATATCGACTTCAGCGTGCTTGAAAAAGTCAAGAAGAGGCTTCAAGGGCCTCTGGACGTCGAGGATGGCCCAACCCAAATCATCAACGATGCTACACAAGTGATACTGAAGCCAGATACTCAGAACTTGGACGATACACAGAGGGTGGAACAAACACAACAACCAGATGATACAGAAATTGATTTTGGTCAGTCCATGCTATTTGCACAGCCAACACAGAAAATCCGGGCTCCGCTGAAATTGCAACAAACACAGGCCATCAAGCTTCCTCAGCTAGGTCTTGAGGACGTTGAAGTGTTGAACCCCGAAACTTCAACCCAGGTGATTCCCCCACGCCAGCAAGCACAAGAAATAGAAGCCGACCTCACCAAGGCATCACTCACGGACGAGGAGAACGAAATGGCTGCGGATAATGCCGAGACGACCATGGACTCTTCTATACAAAAGACCGTCACGACAAAGACCGAGTTGGAAGAGATCCAAAAGCAGCTCAGCGAGCAGAAAAGAACCAGGTCAATCAAGCCTGCTTTTGAAAAGCGCCAAATTGATCCAGTCAACCGCTTGGTTGCTGCATTTGAGTCTGATTCCGAGGAGGAACCCGCCAAGGTCTTAAGCGACCACGCTCTTCCTAAACTGAGCCCTACAACGTCACCCGTAAAAAACCCCAAAGCCGGCATGGTTGAGCTTTCCGATTCTGACGACAATTCCGATTTTGAGACCACTAATGTGCTTGACTTTATTTCGAAAGCACGCTCGCCCCGTCTGCCCGTGATGAACATACAGAAGAACCCAATGGAGACCTACGCCATGAACCTCAAGCGCCAGATCCTTTCATCTCCCACGCGGCAAAGCGAAGAGAACCCCTCCATCAAACTCGATGACTCTGATGACGAGGAAAAGGAGATTCCCGACCTAACGAAAGACCAACGACTCATGATAAAGCAAAAATTTGCCAAAAGAAAGCTCGAGAACACTAAAAAGGCAATGTTCTCAAGATTTCAGCATTTGCATTCTTCTAAGAACCCCAATAGGCTTTTCCAAGAACTAAAGAAGGCCAACGCCAGGCAACTTCATGAACTCAAGCGCGAGAACGGCGATGCTGGGCTTATTGAGGAAATTGAGAAGGAGGAAGAGGAGATGGGAACCTTGTTGGAGCGTGAAATTGAACGAGTCCGTCGTATCAGAAAGAAGGAAAAACTCAAGGAAAAGGCCGCCCAAGCACTTCTCACTGGTAAGATGGGCGGAAGTGATGACGACGAGGATGGTGATTATCACGATGGTCTGGATGATGCGGAGGCCGTACCAGACAGTGACGGCGACCCTGAAGAGTCAGACTACGGGCTGGAAGACAACGAGGAAGATGGTGATGGGAATGAAATTGTCAAAAGAAAACGCAGAGTTGTAGTCTCTGATGACGAAAATGACAGTGCAGATGTTACCCTGTCTCCCGTTAAAGAAGCTCCTGTTGAGCGTGAGAGAAGACACGATGACAGCTACATGTTTGGAGGCCCTGCAAGTGGCTCAAACCCGGAGTCAGAGGATGAGGAAGAGGTAATGCATGTTCAAAGTGACAATACACCACATTCTCAGCCAACTGAGCAATTTCACGACTTCACGAAAGAAGATCAGGAAATGTCTGGCTCTCACAAACTTTTTCAGAACCTTGGTCCTCGCAATTCCAACTCACAAACAACCAATGTTTCATTCGCAGACGACTCATTGGACAAGAGTATTGAAGTTCCTTCATTCCAGGACATTCCTCCAACGCAAACCTCAGTGGACTCCCAAAGCATCTTAGCTACTCAAGCTGATGTCATTCCATCTCAATTAGCAGCATCTACTCAAACTGACGAACCTTATTCGGATGACGAAGATGATTACCCTGCGGCTGTTTCTAAGGGAAGGAAACTAGTCAAGAGCCCTCTTCAGCCTGTTGTTGAGAATGAAGAAGGAGAAGAAGATGAGAAGGAGGATGAAGAAGAACTTAAAGAACGCCTTGCATTCTACGAGGCGAAAATTCGTCGCAAGGAGCTCAAGGCACGTCGTAAGCGGAAGGAGTTGGAAAGAAAGGGTATGAAAGGCATGGTCGAAGGTGAGGCCGAGGAGTCAGAAGACGAATGGAAGGGAATTGGTGGTTTAGATAATGATGAGAGTGACCAAGCCAATTCAGAAGATGAACGAATGATTGATAACACACTCAACCTTGACTTAAACGATGAAGAAATCAGGAAGAAGTTCATGGAGGAGTACCAGATTAAGGACAAGAAAGACTTGGAGAAGTTGATGGATGATATCAAAAATCATAGGCTTACCAAGCGGGCTCGTGGCAATGGTTTTGATATCGAATTGAGTGACGAAGAAGACGAATTGTTAATGGCCTATAGACGTCAAAAACTTGAGGAGCAAAAACAGCGACTCATGGAAAGTCAGAAGCTCCAAAAGCTAGCAAAGAATGATCGTGCCAAGGCTTTTTTTGCATCGATCCAAGATGAGGTTTTGTCTGTGGCTCTTGATGAGGATTCAGACGAGGATGAGCAGGAATCTCAAACCACCCAAGAGGATGCAAAGAAGGGCGATAGCCAGGCTACCGAGGAAGACGAGCAAGACGCACAACCTAAGAAGAGAATTCTACATCTCGAAGAGTCTTTCGTGCAAAAGAAGTTATCTTTTCTTTCTAGAAACGATGAAGATGACTATGTTAACATCCAAAATTTGTCTAGACGCCAGCATGGTATCAACTCAGACGATGAGGTCGAGGATATCCGCACACTCAAGAACAGAAGTATGATGAACTTGTTCAAGTCTGCTACTCCTGAAGTTGTTGAAGATGAAGACAACAGCAAGAAGAGACTGATTGATGAAGTGGCAACAGATGACGATGACGACAACGCCAAGGAGAACAGTGACGACGAGTTGTCTCAAGTATTCAAGAAGCCTTCAGTCGTGAGTCTGTTCAAGTCTTTCAGGGGTAAGGGTGACATTCAAGTTTCGAACAATTACTTCTCGGGAGTGACTGTTAACAAGCAGTACAAGGTGGCCACTGGTTCGGAGGCATCCATCTCATACATGTCACGGGCAAGCAAGAAGAAGGAGAACAAAAAGCTCGACTTCAAGAGCACTAAGGCCTTGAAGATTGAGCAAGGCTTGAGGGAAGTTAAACAGAAGAACTTCTCAAGCAAAATCTTTAATTCGAACACCAGTTTTGAGTAAACCTCACGAAGTGAATAGCATCAATGAAATTAAAATATTAAACTCTCGCTGAGAACCTGTCTAAACAGCTGTTGATTGGAAGGGCCGTTCATGGGTCTTTTGGAGAGACCTCTGCCTTGTACTATGTTAGCTTTATTGTTACCGATTGTCAAGGAAGAATGACTTCCACTTCTGAAACTGTTCTCACCGGGAGGAAGTCTTCTTGAGTTGATGTCGTTTGGAATCGAGATCGGATCTCTCAACCCTTTACGTAGTTTCTTGATGCCCTCAGGTGGAGATTCGTGATCAACGGTTGGAGCAGCCGGGGCTTGTGTTTTAGAAGGTGACGGATTATTGTGTATCAAATGAAGGAAGCTGGAAGTCAAAGACTTTCCAAACTGATCAACGCTTCCTCTTCTAGAGTTGTTTTGAGCTGGAGCTTGATGACTGAAACCTCTAGGTGAGCCTAAGGGTGAATTCAACAAATTAAAAATGTTGATGTTGCCTCGCTTAGGAGTGGCAGGCTGCTGTTTCTTGATTGGGGACTCGTCAGGCTTGAGTTGATGCAAAATGTTCTTGGAGTGGTCTTTAAAGGATCTGGACGGGCCCTGCTGTGGCTTATCTTCAACCGTGCTTGTGAAAATTGTTTCAACCGTCGGCTGGCTGACGTTGCCCTTGTTGATTATCGTGGAAGCTGGGTTATGAAACTTGAAGGATGGTTTGAATGTCTTTTCCTTTTCTGAAAAAATCAGATCGTGGGAGCTGGATTTCTTGAGTGGAGCAGGGAATGCCTTGCTGAGATCAACTCTAGAGGGCCGCAAAAAGTCATCAAAGTTGTCCAAGTCAAACTTAGGAGAAACTGGCAGTTCAGAGAGACCTGAGCAGTGGGACAAACTATCGATATTTAGGTCTAACTTGCTCATATCCACGGGATTCAATCTTTTGAAGGTTGGACTTTCTGATGCCGATCCTCCGTAAAAGTCGTAGTCGTGAGTCTCTGAGGACGAAGAAATGCCGGTAGTATCGTGTTGCATGTCCATGATGGATTCCTGATGATCGTATGTTCCAGCTGACAGCTTGGAGATGTTCCTAATGGCCTCCTCGTTTTCCAGAAGCGGGTTCAACGTGTATGCGGCCGAGAGTCTGTAGCGAGACTTCTTCTTTTCAACCTTCTGATTACGACACATGAGAGGCCTCAAGTTGAGGTTCGATATGGAGAGCATGTTCTTGAGCTCCTTGTTGGGAGCGTGGGTCTGTTGCACAGGTTCTTCGTGGCTCAAGAACCGTTGATTGTGGTGTCTAAAAGTGTCAAGCATATAATTGTACTCCTTGTTGAGATTGAGGAAGCTAGTCTCGTTGGTGAAGCTCTCGTTTAAATGCAAGTTGGAGTCCAAGAAGTAGGACCGTTCGTGAAGCTTTTCAAACTCATTAATGCAAACGTTGTTTTTATTCAAAAGCTCGGTCATGGCGTCGATCTCCGAGTCGGCAGCCGTTATCTGAGAGTTCAACAGAATGATTCTCAGAATAAGACTATTCGATTCATCCATACTCAGAGCTATAGACTCTGAGCGATTCAGTATGGCATCCGCCATGCAAAGAAGGTCGTCCATGCGGGACATGCCGTGGTAATTGAGTTCTAAGAAAGATATCCAGGAGCTGTATGATCAAACGACTGTGTGGGTATCTGCTGATGCAAACGGTCTATGAGTGTATTGTGGTGAATGGTCTAAAAATCTTTGGCTTCAACACCCTAGAAAAAGCAAAATATGCACAGTGAAAGGAGTGACTTGGTGAATGTGCCAGAGATAGGACTTGCCAGGGATCAAATCAAATATTTACCGTTAGCGATGTTTGTTTACGTTAGCCTGCATGGCCCGCAGAGTCGTATTGTAAGCGGGAAGAAATGGCACAAATGTAGCGAGGTGCGAGACCAAAAGGGCACACCTTCATGCACGTACCGCAAGCAGAGCGTTTCTGTACCATTTGGGAGGGCCAGCTGAGAGGGAAAACACGTATAAAAGGTCATTTTAAAGCTCAGCGGATAATGTAAAAAGCTCCAATTGAAAGCATGACACCCCCCTTGGCGGTTCGGGGGTCTGGTATGGCATTTGGCGTGGTATGTGGCTTACTACAATGGCTGCGAAAAGTCTTATCAAGACTGTGAGCAGATCCACAGCTGTGGATCCACCAAGACTTGCGCTTCCTCAATAACAAGTTCTTGTGTTTCATCGTTTATAATGGCGTGTTATGCAGTTACTCATCGCTTTCCTTCTTCAGCTTTTTCTCCTTCTTCTCCTTCTTGTCTTTCTTCTCCTTCCTTTCCTTCTTGTCCTTCTTTTCTTTCTTCTCCTTCTTCTTTTCCCTCTTCTCGTCGTCGTCGTCGTCGCGCTTGCGCTTCTCGCCTACCAACTTGTTCTCATACAGAGCCTCCTCAGGAGCTTCAAAGGCCTGGTCTCTTTCAACTCTACGCTGCTCAGCAACTTCCTCCTGTTTGGCACGCTTTGACTGAAGATCACGCACGTACTTCTCTCTCTTGCCCAAGAAATACTCACCACTCTCGATCTGCAAATCGACCTTTCTAGGCTGCTGTGCTGGTGGGAATGGTGTGTACACCTTCTTCTTCTTGTCCTTGTTCTCGGCCTTCTTTCTTGCCACGTTACGTTTCTTGAACATGGGCAAGAATCGGGACCAGTCCTCGTTGGCCAACTCTGGATTCTTGGCGAGCTCCTGCTTGATCATGAGCTCCTTGATGTGGTAGATGGGGTGAACGTTTTTCATGCAATCTTCAACAACCCTGCGCACATCCTTCAAGCCCTTGTAAGGACCCATAGCGCTGACAGTGTTACCCTGAACCAAGATGTAGCATTTAGTTAAAAGCTCCAAGGCTTTAAGGGTGTTACCATTAGGACCCACCAAACGCTGTCTTCTCTTGACAAATCTCTCCTTGTTCAGCACGAAGTTGCCGATCTTGATGACATCACAGGCGATGTCGTCCTGCAAAATCTTCACCGCCTGGGGGTATGGAACTGAACGGGCCAAAAGTTTTATAAGGTCTCTGGCCTTCAAAATGATGGCGGGGTCATATGTCTTTCTGGTGGTGCTAACAGTCATGGAACCTTCAACAAGATCAAGCTGACAGGCAATTTGATGCTTTTCCAAAGCCTGGGTCAAATCGGGCCAGATGGACCGAAGATAGTTTTCTCTGTATTTGGGGAAGAGGGTCATGAAAGACGATTCCTCGGCAAATGGCAAGCCCAGTGCATTGTCGGCCTCAGTGAACTCGTCGATCTTCCACTTATCTATGTCTGGCGTGTCCCAGGGCTTGTCTTTGTTGTGTGTAGAAGGCATTGTAGATGTTGTAGGATTTAGAGATATGGATTTTTGGAAGTCCTGATGCCCATCGCGGCACGTGATACAACTACAAATCTTGATTCAACACGAACCAAGGACTCCACCTACTTCTTTCTGGATTCTTCAAAATGGGAACAAAATCATCCAAATCGAAACCCAGAAATGCAAAGGTCTTCAAAACATCCTCAAAGTCGAGGCTCAATCAAAAAGCAAAGATATCAAAGGCTCAAATCGACAAACTCAATAAGGATGTTGACCACATCGAGGATATCCACAAGGCGCTAGCACTGCAAGGGCAGGTTCCGAAAAAAATCAGTGCTTTGAGTGTGGGAAAGTTGAAGGAAGATATGAAGAAGGATGAGGAGAGGCAGAAGGCCAATGAGGAGTTGAAAAAGCAGTTGGAGGTTATGACTGGAATGGCGTTGTGAGCTGCTGAAGTGGAAAAAGCATCATACTTTTGACTTCATGATTTGAAAGATATCAAAAGTTGGCCATAGGTGTTGTTGGTCCGCTCTTGTGTTTGGATTTTCGGAGACCAAGTTTCAACAATCAGAGACACATCTCCCTGCTGAACTCATCATCACTGACGAGCCGTTTCTGATTACTGCAAACGCTCATTTTGAATTTACTTCAAAACTTTTTTTGTCACAATGACCCCATGATCGAAGACTTTGACCGCCAAGTACCTTTAGATATGGGATTTCTCAAACCCTTCAAAAGCTATTATAAAGATCTATCTTTTAAAGCAATCCTTGATTATACGTTGTTCATGGAGTCAACACGAACCCTGACTGATTCTTCGATTTTTACACTCATGCATTTTGAAATGTGTCTGGTCTTCGTGCATTATTGCGAATCCATCTCCCAAGCTCCATTTACATTACACCAATCCAGTGGACACCAAACAACATATTCACACAATTTATAGAATAATTGATCATCCTTCACCAACTCCTCGCCACCTGCTCCACCCTCTTTGTAATCAATTTGCACCCCACTGCGCCCTACATATAGCGACTACACCTCGATGGGTGAGATGAGCTTACAAATCTCAAAGCACCACTCGTCTTTCTACCACTTTTATTTATAAACACAACATGAGCCACGAGGAGGTTCCCCAGGAGGATCACGAGAATCAAGAGGAGTACGTTGATCTCAACGATATTGCCGAGGAGGTTGCCGATGACCATGGACCAGCCCCAGAGGACGATAACGACGATAATGACATGGACATGGATGGTCAAGAGGACCAGGAGGAGTCGATAGAAATTGACCTTGCCAACAACTCGTGGACATATTTTGACCAGCACAAGGACTCCATCTTCACTGTTTTTTCACACCCTTCCTTGCCTATGGTGGTCACCGGAGGAGGCGACAACACAGCATACTTGTGGACAACACACACACAACCGCCTCGCTTTGTCGGTGAGCTTCTGGGTCACAAGGAGAGCGTGGTTTGCGGTGGCTTCACAGGCGACGGAAAGTTCGTGGTCACTGGTGACATGAATGGGCTTATTCAGGTGCACAAGGCTGCCAAGGGTGGCCAGAAGTGGGTGAAGTTTGGCGACTTGGAGGAGGTTGAGGAGGTTTTGTGGATTACTGTCCACCCAACCTTGCCCTACTTTGCTTTTGGTTCCACAGACGGCTCTGTGTGGGTGTACCAGATTGACGAGGAGTCCAAATCGCTTGTTCAGATCATGTCTGGTTTCTCGCACACTCTAGAATGTAATGCCGGTGTTTTTGTGGGAACGGACAAGACGGATGAGTTGTTTTTGGTCACCGCGTCTGAGGACGGCTCTATCGTCATGTGGAACGGTTTCACTGGTGCCGTTCAGTACAAATTGCTGCCACACGATGACTTCAAGGGCGTGGAAAGCCCCTGGGTTTCGTTGAAAGCTCAAGACTCTGTCGTTGCTGCTGGTGCTCGTGACGGCCAATTGGCCATCATCAACCTTGACAGTGGTAAGATCGTTCAGCACGTCAAGACCATTGAGAATGTTGAAGATGTTGCTGACTTGTCCATTGAGGCTCTTGCATGGTGCAAAAACTCTGCCGTGCCTCTTCTAGCTGTGGGCCTCGTCTCTGGAGATGTGCTCCTTTTCGACTCCAACTCGTGGAGATTGAGAAAGACGCTTAAGGTCGACGATACCATCACAAAGCTTCAGTTCGTTGCAGATCTCCCTGTGCTCGTGGGATCCAGCATGAACGGCAAATTGTACAGATGGGATGCTCGTACCGGTGAGGAGTTGTTTGTTGGTGTGGGTCACAACATGGGTGTTTTAGACTTTGCCATTACTGATGGCGGTAAGGCCTTGGTTACTGCTGGTGACGAGGGTGTTTCTTTGATTTTCCGTCCCGAGGCGTAATTTAGCATAATTTAATGAAGAGGTGGCGACGCAGCTGTAGGAGTTTGGCTGGAAAAATTGTCATGTTGGATTGGATAAGGTTATGTCAATACTGGTATGGCTGCGAAATGTGCCTCTTACTGTCATAGAAAGAAATTGATTCACCAATACTCCTCAATTAGGTGATATAAAGGCTTTAAACAGCTTCCTCCTCTTTGCGAAAAGTCGAGAAAAAGTTCATAATTTCAATACCTGAAAACTTTCCTTTCTTTATTTGTAATAAGCTAGCGTGGATCCCTGTACCAAAGAGATACGCACTTTAGTACAGGTGAGTCTCGCGTCAACATCAACAAAAATCTCCACACTCCCATCCCACTTCAGTATTTCGCTCACAGAGCATATTGAGAGAAATCAAGAGAAGATAGTATTTCTCATTTCGTTAACTTCCAATCTTTTTATTTCAGACGCGAATTTATAACATCACCCACCTTCACATCATCATCTGGTAACGCGTCGCGTCATGACTGAAGAACCTAAGTTGGCGTCGTTCTCGCCAGACGAGCCTCAAAAGCTGTCAAAACCTTCTTCAGCTGATATGCTGTTCTACTATGAGCGTATTCTTCCTTTTCGTCATATTTTTCAGTGGTTGAACCACCTGCCAAAACCATCCAAGGATTTCACCATGCGTGAGTTCGCTTACGAGTACCGTTCTGGTGCCTACCAAAGATATAACTCCTTCAACTCTCCAGAAGAGTTCAAGAAGCTGGTAGTCACAGCTAACCCTACCAGATTCGAGGTCGGCGCTGTTTACGCTGTGAACCCCAAGGAAAGAAAGAATCTACCAAAGAGCGCAATGAAGCCGCTCTCCAAGGAACTCGTTTTCGATATCGATTTAACAGATTACGATGAAATCCGTACCTGCTGCTCAGGAACAGCAATTTGTACAAAATGCTGGAAGTTCATCAAGGTGGCTTCTCAAGTGCTTACGCACTCCTTGAAAGAAGATTTTGGGTTCGATCACTTTGTGTGGGTTTTTTCCGGTAGAAGAGGTGCCCATTGCTGGGTCAGTGATGCAAATGCGCGTACATTGGATGAGTCTGCAAGAAAGTCGATTGTGGAATACTTGGATGTCTTGGGTGGTAGGTCATCAAAGATGGGCAAGACATCATTGTCGTTGAAAAAGCCATTCCACCCACATGTCGAGCGTTCATTTGATATTCTCAAGACACACTTCCAAGAGATTGTTCTAGAGGATCAAAACCCATGGGAAACATCAGCTTCTTCAGATGAGAGAGCATGGGGAAAGGTGGATGAACTCTTGAGCTTCATCCCTGATCAGGCACTCCGAGCCGCTCTCAAGTCAAAATGGAAGGAGTCATCCAGTTACTCCAGCTCAAAGGCCAAATGGGACGACATCAATAGTGTCGCCCAGAAGATTCTCAAGCACCAGTCACAAGTTTCTCAGTTGAACGATGCAAAGAAGGAGATCATTATTTATTTCATGTATCCAAGATTGGATATTGAGGTGTCGAAACAATTAATCCATTTGTTGAAGTCGCCATTCTGTATCCATCCAGGAACTGGAAACATTTGTGTTCCCTTCGATCCCACCAAAAACTTGAGTGCTAACACTGAGGATGACCACTATGGATTCAACCCAATGACCGCGCCAAACTTGGCCCAACTCCAAGATGAAATAGATACGTGGGAGGCGAAGCGGGTGAATAGAGACTCAAGCCAACCATTGCTGGATTCCGAGGACCAAAACGCTGCATCAACAAGAGTTCCAGATTACGAGAAAACAAGTTTGAAGCCTTACGTACAATACTTCTCCAGTTTCGTCAATGGTCTTCTTAAAGAGGAGTTAAAAAGCTCGAAGAGAGAAAGAGAGGAGGATCCTCTAGAGTTTTAGTGAACTTTCCTGTCATCATTTTATTAGCCTGAATTATTTGTAAAATATTTAAACTACTTCTAAACGATTGAGCATACATCCCCAAAGAGGTTTTCGTCCTTCTGGGAGATATCCTCGTATTTACCGCTGTGGTTTTTGATTATAATTGTTTCATCATCCGTGGGGGCACGAGCCATAGATGATGTGGAGCTGCCATTAGCAGTGTCATCAGTGTCGAAATGGTACCACTCCAAGTACTCAAGTTTTTCATTGTACTTGACATGACCAGACGTCAAATAAATATCATTGTAGTTCAAGAATGGGAAATGCCACTTAGGAACAAAAATAACTGTAGGGCATTTTTCGAGAGTCTCCTCGTCCAACTCTTCTTTGATAGTCAAAGTAAGGGCGAACTTGGCTGCCTTTATGTCAAACTCAGTGTCCTTGACAACACCCACAGAAGACATAAGGAATGGACGAAGAACAGCGCTAGGAGCGCGAAGCCCATCTGGGGAAGGGTAGCAGTTTTTCATGTGCTTGTAGCGGAGGTTGTCACTGGAAACCGAAATGAGTGTCGAATTATCAAAGCTAGGCTCATACTCATCATCAAGCGTGTCTTCATCACAGCAGAATTGTTTCTTGAAAATATTTGGCATCAACCGCTTCTTATGGTAGTTTAATCTAGTCTTGATAATGGACGAAGAGCCAGCGGTCTCTTTGAGTGCCCTGATGGCTCTAAGTGAAGGAGTCACACTGCTTCTTCTCGATGGTGAAGAGGTGTCAACATCCTCATCGTCGTCAAACGCAAGATCCCTGTCTTCAGGAGACCAGAACGAGAAGTCCTCGTTGTTCCAGCGGTCGCCCCACTTGTGACAATTGATACTCGTGTAACACCAATAAGTGTGATGCATTCTCAGGCCTTCTAAAGCATTTGCCAAGGCATCGATAGCAGCTGTTTGAGAAGTGTACCGGCCATCTTCATAAGCTCTCTTGCCATCCATGTCAAATGGCATACCTGTCTCAGACATAAGGACAGGCACGTTACCCAAGAGGTCCCTTGCCTCGCTGACAATTTCACAGAACTGTTTCTTAATGCAGTTTCTGATTGCTCGTTCGCCAACCACAAGACCCAACACAGGGTTCAAGTAGCGACCACGCATGATTCCCAAAGTATCGACGTTATACTTATCGTTCCACGTCTTCATCAAAAGGGATAAGCCATCATAATAGTGAGGGCAATAAATAGTACGATCATCAATGAGCCCACGCTCGTCATCTTTGAGTGCCGGCGGTGGCTCTAACACTGGTGGTTCGATGAGCATGAACACACCTGGAGTGATTGAGCGGATCGTTTTCTTGAATCTTCTGTAGTACTCCACAAAGAAATGATTAATGAAGAAGTGCAAGTCGATCTGGTTAGGAAGCTTGTCGTCGATAACGTTGAAAGAGATACGTGGTGATACCTGGTTAAAGTAATTTGGCACCACCAACTGACACTCTTGATAACTGAACTCGAGTCTGCGTTCCAATGACATGAGGTTCACCTTGTCCCAGTCTGCGAACTTGTTCCACTTCCAGATCTTCAAACCGGCAAAGATACATTCACCTTTCCAACCAGAACGTCTCCAATTGTAGTGAGCGTCAACCTTCTTGAGGTCATCAGCCAGAAGCCAAGCACGGACACCATGAGGATCCACCATACGTGATCCGTCTTTCTGAGGTCCGGAGACAGTAATCTTGTAAACGTCAACTTCAACAGGAAGACCCATACCCAAACGGAAACACTGGTAGACCGTGGGTGTGGTGTCCAAACGTAGATGCTGGTTGCCTGGAAGATGGCCCATGTGGGCTTGACCGACAAGACCGCAGTTTGGCTCGTTGATGGACTCAAAGCCTAGAAGCGTATTGTCCTCAAGCATTTCAGGGACAGCATCGGTGACCTTGCGCCAAAGGTGGCCCATGGCCTTGAGATGGCTTTTCTGAAGGAAAGTTTGGATGTTAACGCCGTTGATTTTCAAATGAGGGAAGTATGTGCTACCAGCGAAGAAGAGCGTGAACATGGTGAACGATGCCAAGCGTTTGTAATTAGTGGTCCAAAGCATCTTAGGGTAGCATTCCTGGTCGTAAGCTCTTTCAAATCTTTCATCATTTTGCAAGATAGCAGCTTCTGTGGCACTGAAATTCTTAGGCTCAAGACCAGCAGCATAGAACGTCCAGAGAGGAGCACCAGAACCACCAGAGTAACGTGACCAGACGTCCTGGTGGCATTCCATAAATACGTATAATCCTCCAACCTTGTGTATGATTTTAAGGAGCTCGATCGTGTAGTTGACAAAGTCGTCATCGTACTTGCCCGGGCCAGCATGTTCTATAGCTTCCCAGGTAAGTAGGTATCGAATAACGTTGAAGCCCCAACTCTTGATACGGTTCAAGTGGAGCTCAGCTTCTTCCAAAGGAAACGGCCTTCCCACAAAAGAAACATTGTCACCATCAAAGAACACACTGTCAGGGTCCAGCGAGTTGCCCTCGTAAGAAGGCATGCTTGGTTTGGTGGGGAACTTCATAGCACTGTCCACGTTAATACCCTTGAGCACTCTTTTGCGGCCCAGAGCATCAACCAAGTGTCCATCTTCAACGTGTAAAGGTTCACAAGGTAAGATAGTGTTGGTGTCGTTTTCAGTAGGAGTGATTGGTTCGTTTGGGTCAAAACGCTTTCGAAGCGGACGGACCCCTGAGCCTGCAAAACCCGGGCCTGCCGAGTACAAACTCAAACGGTCAGAAATGACGGTTCTGGCACTTTTCATGGTAACAAGGAAGATCTCCTTTGGGGTATTTTTTTTAGAAGCTGGTACCTAGGTTACGAGCCTGGCGGCTGACCGGAAAAGCACACCCGTGCACCACACTTTGGAATCCCGAAACATTTGCCAAAAGAGATGATCTTGAAAACGCAGGGGCTGTGACGACGATATTTCCCAAAGTCAGATTACCGTCACACGAGCCTCCATCTAGTCATCAGATCCCCTCATTACTCCACATGGTTGCTGTTCAACGGCAATTTTCGCAACCAATTCGCACCTGCGAAAAGGCCAAAACCCATGCGAAATACTCACTGGTTGAGCTGCTCCAAAGCGCGCTTTTTAGCTTCAATCTGAGAGGTGAGTCTCCAGGCATCCTGGTTTTCTGCAAAACGGTTGTATAGAGGGACAATTTTTTCGTTTTTTCTCGAAGTATGGTCCCCCTTCTTGAAGAAACGAGGCGCCAACTCGAGAAGCCACCGAGGATCAATGGCACTAACGCAGTGCATGTACTCTTTGGTGGTGAGGAGCACAGTGTGGTAGATAACATACTCTGTAGACTTTCCAAAAAGCGCCAGCAGCGGGTGCATGCTCACGGGAGTTTGGTCAACTAAAGTGTTGTAGATGCCTTCATGGGGGTCTCTTTTGGCAGAATTCCTGAAAAAACCAGAACAAAAGGCCTTGCGTACGGCTATAGTATCTGACCCACAACTGTCAATGGGGATTCTAAATCTCTTCATGATTTGACCAAGCTGCTTGCGGACATCAAGTGCTCTCCTCATGCTTCGTTCATGAATGTAATTGTCCTTGCACCAGCCGGCTGAACGGCCATTGAGGTCCCAGGCTCTGTAGACGTTAAGAAGGGTAATGTGGTCGCCATAAACCGAATGGAACCGTTGTTTCTTTTGATCAGCTGCGGCTTGCTTATCCTTTGGTCTGTTGAACACAGATTGAACCGAAAGCATGGCCACAATGGTGAGAACTTCATCCACACATCCCAACTCCGTGGACTCGATCAACGTTTTGGCAAGAGCCGGCTCCATAGGAAACTCGGACATTTTTCTGCCAAATGGCGTGAGGTAGCCTTCTTCATCAAGAGCATCAAGATTGTATAGATCGTGCAATGCATTCACTAGGGTTTGGGCAGGTGGAGGATCCATGAACTCAAAGTTGAGAAGGTCGTTGATCCCCATTGCCTTGAGCATCAAGATGGTGAGCGAGAGATTCTGACGCTGGATCTCCGGAATCGAATTGGGAAGCATTTCCGTCTTGTATGCCTGTTCAGTGTAAAGACGGTAACACTTACCAGGACCGGTACGCCCAGCACGACCAGATCTTTGGTTAGCTTGTGCCTGTGAAATCGGCGATACTACCAATGTGTCCATTCCCATCTTGGGATCATATGCATTTACCTTGACGTAGCCAGGATCCACAACGTAGCGAATACCGTCTATGGTGATGGATGTCTCAGCGATGTTGGTTGCCAAAACGACTTTCCTAGCACCTGGTGGAGCTGGTTCAAAAATCTTCAGCTGCATGTCTGAGGATAATGCTGAGTAAACCGGTAAAATGACGAGCTCAGGAACAGCCGACCCTAGGGTTTTGATTCTGTTGTAAAGCACCTCACAGCTAGTGTCGATTTCTTCCTGACCGGTGAGGAAAACAAGAATGTCTCCGTCAGCCTCAGCAACATGAATTTGCATCACACAATCAAGAGCTGCTGCGAGGTAGTCTGGCTCTGGTTCTCGAGAGAAGAGTGTCTCAACAGGGTAGGTTCTTCCAGGGATTTTCAACACTGGACATTCATTGAAGAATGATGCAAACTTTGCCAGGTCAAGCGTTGCCGACGTGACAATGACCTTCAAAAGGGATTCTGCCGAGCTGCTTTTTTCAATAACGCAAATAAAACATCAGTCGCTATGGTACGTTCGTGGGCCTCGTCCAACATGATAACCAGGTATTTCAGCATGCTGGGATCGAGCAAAGCCTCTCTTTGAAGCATACCGTCTGTCATATACTTTATCTTGGTTTTCGGAGAAGTAATGTCCTCAAAGCGGATGTAGTAACCCACCTCCTCGCCAACTTTACAACCAACTTCTTCAGCCACGCGCTTTGCAACAGATACAGCAGCAACTCTTCTTGGCTGTGTACAGCCGATAATTTTCTCAGTACCACCCACAACATTCAACGCTTCCTCGTAGATATACTGGACAATCTGGGTGGTCTTACCGGAACCTGTCTCACCGACAATCACCAAAAACTGATTCTGTTCGATGGCTTCAATAAGCTGCGTACGCATGGCAAAAACAGGCAATCCTTCCCTCTGCTCTCTTATGGAGAGTTTTGGTAGTTTTTTCAAATCCGACCGTTGCTGCAGTTGGCTTTTTCTCCATTCCGAGATAACCTTCTGCTTGATGATTTCGTCACGCTTCATTTCTGCCAAGGGGTCATTGGAGTCCTGGGCCAACCTCATCTCCTTCTCGAGCTCTCTTTGTTTCTCGGCCTTGTCCTCTTTGAATTCTTTGGCAAGTTTGGACCCGTTCATGGCAGCTCTATTCATGGATCCCTCAGGATTCTTCAAAATCATCATGGGGTTGAAACCCATGCCGGTTTGGCCGCCCGTTTGGCCCTTGAGAAAGGTCGGTTCGTTGGTATTCAACACAATGTCCACGGCCTCGTTGTCCTCTGGTTCCTGGTCTTCTTGTTCTTCAGTAGTGCCATTGAGCTCTGGATAATCCGCAGCCAGAGCAGCGCCAGAAGCTATAAGCTGGCGAATTTCCCATCTCTCTGGCGACGTGAGTCTTCTTTTCTTGGGTGGTGGCTGATTTTGGCGAGACCTTCCTCGGCCTTCGTTCTCGAGTTCTTTCAGTCTATCCACGCCAACCAATTGGTCAATGCCCACCATCGACAAGGAAATCTTCTTTTTGTTTCTGCCGTTCCCGCCCTGAATATCAAGCACCTTGACGAAGACCTCCCGGCCCATGGAAACGGCATTTTCAGCTTTTGGTACTCGGCGTCCATCGTAGGCTAGCTTAGAAACATGACAGAGGCCTGAGACGCCGGTATTGTCTAGTCGTATAAATGCTCCAAAGGCCGTGATGTTGGTGACGATGCCTTTATATATGTTGCCCACTCGTACGGGCTCTTCTTGCTTTGGTTGCAAATCTGCATCTGGAGTACTGGACTCCTCGGTCTTGACCTTCTTGTCGGGAAGAGCCAATCCTGGAAAGCTCTGCTTTTCAGCTTTAACCTGAGTCTCTGTTTTGACTGATGTCGGCTCTATTCTCGGCAGATAGTCCGTGGATGGTTCTTGTTCTATCAGAGGTTCCCGCTTAATGGCAGTTTCTGTCTTGATCTCTGGACGCAGCAGTAGTATCGTTTCAAACACACTCTTTAGAAACGTATCAGGAAACTCATCTCCACCATTATTCACCACCTCCTTCTTAAACTCTCCAAAGCTGTTGGTCATCAGGCAGCTTCCTTGAGATGCATCGTAGAGTCCGATCAAGAATCTGGAAATCGTGTATCCCTCATCCTCAATTCCAAGGAAACGTTTCACAGTGTCGCCTAGTCTCGGTAGAAGGGCTCCGGCTTCTGTGTCAGGCGATTCTTGCTTCATTGGCAGATACTATCAGTTTAATGCTAGTGCGATGGATCAGTGGTTTCGCACCCAAACAGTGAGGTTGACGGGGTTCATCACTGGAGGAGTATTGTTCAGAAATCGTCAATTGTTGAAAAGTTTTAATTATCAGTATCGGAGAGAATCTCGATTTTTGCTTGGGTGGCCAATATTATCTCCGGGCTGCTGCATGTTCCTATGCGGCTTTGACCCAGTCCCTGGTCATAGACGCCACATTGTAACCTACGTTTCATTATACATGATCTAAGAAATTTCAATCTTGCATTTGATCTAAAATATTATGGACGATTGTCCGCCAAACCAAGAGCACGTATACATTTGTGATTACAAAGGATTAAGTGCCCAGTGGCATGCAACTTTTCAGTCCGATGAGTTCCAGGCCAGATGGAGAAATCACGTTCATCGTCTTGCAAAAGCGAGAAATTCAGATAAGAAACAATATCGCATATCCTAACGTGCCTTGTAGTGTTACGTTGCCACCTTCGTATCTGCTTCATCATGTATTCAATTTTTTGAACTGCGGACCGGAGTTTGCACCCACATCAGCAGCCAAATTGAACCTCCAATAACCAAGACCATTAGATGACAATCACAGCAGCACCAGCTTCTACCTACACCTTTGTCATTCATTCGTTTCGCTATTTCTAACTCCACGGGCGCTGCCCATCGTCTAGAGCTCCACTTCGGTGATTCCCTCGCCGTCCACCTGCTTCACGTAAACACCCTTGAACTCAATGGGCATTCTCTTTTGCAATTCTGCCAAACTCATGCGCAACAACTCCTTACCCTCTTCCACGCTCATGTCGGGTCTATAGTGGCGATCGAAAAGCGACACACAGTAGAAAGCAGCATAGCCATGGGCACCATATGGCAACTCCGTTTGCGTGCCCAAGTAGTCCACCCAGTTCAAGCTGGGCGTCTTTGTTTTCGTGTCGTAGCCGCCCAACAAGACATTCACCTGGTACGGCTTTCTGGATCTGATGGAGGTGGCCAATTGGTTTCTGACAAACGATGCCGTGGCACGAGGCAGCAATTCAATGTCGTTTTCACGCATGCTGTATAGCTGGATGTTAGCTTGAATGTACTCGGCAAACTGAACGGTGTCGCCTGATTCACCGGTAAAGGCCATTAAGTTGTGGGCGTTCAATGCTCTGGTTTTGTCATCGGAATCTTTCAAAACCGAGATTCCTCTGGTGAATGCCTTTGACGTGGCAATAAGCGTTGCGTCCTGGACCTTGACGCCCAAGATGATATCCATTGTGCGGTTGGTTTGGTGGAGTTGTAGATCTAGTTTCTTGAGACTCTCACAGTGTTTGCCACGGGTCGTGTGGTGCACATAATGTGGTTGGCCACTGGGGCTTCACACTTCGTGAAAATTTGCAATTAATTTTGCAATAAATTGTGGTCAACTGTTATAGAATGGCTTCTTTAGGCTCAGAGGTCAATATGAAGACTCTATCAGTGAATTTTACTACATGCTTTGATGTCAGGTTGTAAGCTATTATCTCCATCTGTTGCTGCAAATAAAGGTCTTTATTTTCTATAGCCGTTCAAATATGCTTCAGTTGTTGATTTTTAAGTGATTTCTCTGCCGACCGCACTGGTGTCTCGAGCAATCTGACATCTGTCGCTGGGCCAAAGTCCACGAACTTTCCCTTGTCAATTAAACCACGATAATTCGAAATCACCACAGCCTACTGCTTCCCAGCAAGTCTTTTCTCGACGATACCCTCGATCAATCTGACCAATGGAGAATTCTCCTTCTTGAGCTGGCCCTCGAGGGTCAACTCGATCTGCTTCTCAATCAACTTTCCAGTGAAGTCTACCTCAATATTCACAGAACCGCCCTGCTCCTTCTTGGCCAAAATGACCTTCTCCTGCGAGTAGCTTACCAACATGATCAGGAATTCAGCCGTGGCGTAGTCCACTTGCGTAACCGTAAGTGAAGTACCATCCACAGCGATAAAGCCCTTCTCCACAATGTAGTTGATGTTTTCACGGTCACGTAGTTGGAATGTAAAAGTAATGGCATTGCCGTCAGCCTGCTTCCTTGTGATTGTCGCCACGGTATCAACATGGCCTTGAACGACATGACCTCCAAGTCTGACCTCAGAAGTCACAGCTCTCTCCAAGTTCACAGGAGAACCCACCTTCAAATCACCCAAGTTGGATCTTCTCAACGTCTCGGGAGCAACGCCAACCTTAAAGTATGTCTTTTTCTCGTCAAACTCAGTCACCGTGAGACATACTCCGTTGGTACTGATAGAGTCGCCCAAATGAACATCCACAAGAATCTCGCTGCAGTCGCCAATGACCATGGAAACACCATTGCCGCCCGAAGAGGACTTGTCAAGCTCGTTATACTCGAGTACAGTGCCGATTTTCTCCACAAGTCCAGTAAACATGGTGGTTGTGGAAAATGAAATAGCTGATCTGGGGCTCTTATGCTGACACATCAGTACACCGGAAACGGAGGCTTTTGTAGCCGACCTTCGGAATGGCAGAGGAGCTGTGATTGAGAGGTTTGATGAAGGCTTAGGGTTGGAATTGAAGCTTATTGGCTATTCGTAAAAATGTGTCAAGTGTGGTTAAGCGACGGTGGGTTCGCATACGATCGGCACAATGCTTACTAAGATAGTGGATAAGAGTGTTGGGGGAGACTTGAGACATCTAGACTGGAATATTTTGGATTTCAACCTTCCTTTGCCAAATGATTCACGGGTTAGGAAATTGACGATTCTCTGATGCGTTGTGAGTCCCTTGCATTGGGTGCAAAATTCACGAGAGGTATTTTTATAGCTGATGAGAGCTGACTACATAGTATATAATCTTGAATATAGTCTAACCAACGCATTTTCACAGAAGAGTGCATCATCGCTTGTGCATGGTTTGATCCTGTTTCGATAGCGTCGAAGCTGGTTCCTTACTGAAAAGCAGACCACAACATAAGAAGTCGAAGGCCCGTCAGGATTGTCTCCAGCCTTATTAAAGCTAGTGGTTCATGGAATACACTGAGTCTAGGTCTGAGAAGGGACGAACACCTTCTCTTATCGCAATTAAAATAATCTGTTCATATGATATTCGTCTCAATGTCTGGATGCTCATGTGCGGACAATCCATATCACATCTACCATTGCACCAAACACTCACAAAAAACCTCGATTGCAAGTTCAATTGTTGTAGCAACAAATTATTCTGTCTGTTAACGATTATTCGCTGCAAGACTATCGACTTCGACCCATTTGTGAATATCTTATCAGTAACTCTATCGCGGAATCAAGTATTCCCTCGACCCCACGTCTGTCTAACAACTCCGAGAATGCACAATCATCTCTTCTTCAGCCGAAGCCACGTGTGTGAACATTTTATAAGAATTCAATGTTACCGTTCTTTCGATGAGCGGTAAATGCTAGTCCACACACCACATTTGAGACACTGTGCAATCGATAAAACCCAAGCATCATGAACCTCTTTTGATCTACCGAGCCTCAAAGACACAATTGTATCCTTTGGTTTACTTCTTTGGACAATCTGGCCTGCCCAAACAAATCTTTCATCTTTCCAAGCATGTCTCCAGGGAACAATCGGCCTGAACAATAAAGCCGAAAATAGATCCGGCTCAGTGTGCCTTGTCATTCACAATTCTCCAAAGCAACCTTTTTGTGAAACCGAACCGCGACTGCTGCATTCTCTTCAGTTGCTGCCGTATTGGTCATTTTGTATTTCTTTGAAATCACCCGTAAACATCATAGCAAGGACCAGCCGGAGAACCGGGCAACCCAACAAAGGACCGTCTTTGCTTGGCCCGCCGTTTTCACAACACCCTTCCGACGCCATTCCTTTTGTTAACAAGAAAAATGAAAATCGGGTTACAGGTGCCATTGACGTTCCGTTGCCGAAGCTGTCAAGCCCAGGCCAGTCGAAACTTCTCAAGGCCACCCTGTGGAGGATCCGAAAAGCTTAATATTGATTTTTTCTCTCCCCATATTTCAAAACGCCTCGCCTCAATTTTTTAGCAACCTTCCGTAAGGGAGTTTCCAAAGAAGCTTCCATAGTGGGGCAGCCGCGCACCGAGAAACACTTCTTGGCCTGCCTCATCCAGCAAGCATATTGGATGTCGCCAAGTGACAATCAAAGGCGGTTCGGAAGTCCGACTGGAAATAGCAACGAGGAGTCAGGGGCAATGGCAGAAATTTTCTTTGGAGGCTTCCAAGGACATGGGACCAAGGGGATGGGGCTTTTCCAGGAGCCCGTGCACCAAAGACGCAGCTCGAGATAGGCGCCGTGCAAATGGTCTACAGAAGGTCTCATAGTTAGTTTGAATTGTATTACATACTCGAACATGTGTATAAATTAGCGTATGCCGGTGGGCCAGCCCAGACACAAACGAAGGTAAAAAAATGATACAAAAAGAAGCAGTATTATGGGGTCTGGGCGCAAATCTATTACCGAAACCGTGAACCTGGACCCTCCGGGGTCCTCAAGGAAAAGTAGCGATTCCGCTTAGATCAACATGGCAACACCGGCGGCGGCAGCGGCACCAAGAACACCGAAGGAGGCAACCTGGCCAGCGCCAGAGTCACCGTTGGTGGTGGTGTCGTTGGAGGTGTTGTTAGCGGCAGACACGGCGGTCACGGCAGTCAAGGCAAGGATAACGTTGGAGAATTGCATTGTGAATATGAAGTAAGGATAGATGTTTAAGGAACTGCCCTAGGGGGCAGGCCCGCCTTATATAGTTTTTGGTGGCGGCGGTGTAATGGGGCCTGGCCTGCACAGGAGATGGCACGAGTTTTTGTCTTATAAGCCTCCTTTTGATTGTCGACTGTATTCCACCTTTCTTTTCTGGCGTTGCCGCAGCTGCTTTTGGGGTGCGCGGCGCCCCGATCACGCTGTGTGCAGGACGTATGTTACTCACATGGAGGAACGTACGAAATAATTAAGGCACTTCGACAAGAAAGACGGAAAAGAAAAGCTCCATGGGGAGCTGATACGGCGGGCGCTTTGCCAACGCTGAGTATGGGTATGCCCTAGAATTTGGCCAATATGGCGCTTCGGCCATCACCTAAGGAAAATAATAATTTGCAGCTTCAAGGCACCTGACCCGTCTCCCTGATAATAATCAATTCTCGTGGATAAAAAAAGCATTGTCGCGTGGACCGTGAATCGCGCCTTGGCGATGGGCTAACAGTTACGAAGAAGGCGGGATTCATCGGCAGCCAGAAATGGAAAATTAAGTGCGGGCCAGGAAGTGCGATGGAATTGGAAGCCTGAGCACCAACTGAATAATAAGAAGACTTTGTATTTTTTATTCTTCAGGCTTATTATTTTCTGCTTCTCTGCTCCCGACTTCGCCTCATTTCTCCTCCTCAATTCTTCCTCTGCATTTCCCCTTCCTGTTTTTCGCTTTGTCTCCTGAAAAATACGCGGCTGGTGCCAGGGCGGGACGATTCTCGAAAATCGGGTGGCTCGCCTGGGGCTATGCGAGGCTGAGTCCCCTGCGCCATCTTCAGCCTTCTGGCTGCAAATGCCAATTATACGTTTTTTTCGGTGATGCGTTTTCAAAAATAGAATGAGTTTCACTTCATGGATGGCACTTTTCATTGGGCGTGTTTTAATTAGAAAGCTTTTGTTGTTTTTCTTGGAAGCCCGTCGACGTGGGTCTCACGAGGCTTCTGTGTTTTTTAGCCGCTTTACTCGCGCTGCGCTTCAGCCTACCTCACCTAAATCTGATCCTGCGTTGCATCTGGCTTTGGTCTGGGGCACCTGCAACCCGCTTAACGGAAGATTTGGTGATTTGCAACCTGACTGTATTTTTGGATTTTGTAGAGCGAGGACTCAAGGGTTTCTATTTTCAGTATGCCATTGCGACACCAGGTTGCATTTGCTGTAGGATGCTATGCCAGGTGGTTGGGGGGCGATTGACTCTGACATGCTCCACGCCTCATCGATCGCACTGCCTTAGTCTCGTAAATCACTCCAATACAGTGAACCCTCCTCGCACAATATATCCTCTGAACAACTTAAAAATCAATCCACAAAGACTTCTGTGTCACTCAATCTGATTGGTTGCGTTTTCTGACTCACGGAACACAAATTTAGCTTCTCGTAATATGCGCTATTTTCATCAGTTTCGCCCCATGTGTGGGGATTTGGCTCCTATAAATACTACCGCCAAGTACCGTGGTGGTCTTCACCATGAAGAACATTTTATTGTCTCGGTGCGGCCTGCAACATTGAAACCTGGAGTTTTGTGGTTTTTGATCTCAAAAACCCATACTAAATTGGATTTCAATGTGTAAGCAAAAATGAGTGATCAATTGGTGTTTCCAGTTTTTCAAAGGCGTCCCTATATCGTGAGATACTTACGAATCCCGATATCACCACCGGTGACATCATCCTTGGCTGGCTTAGCCCAGACCTATTTTCGAAACAAAAGCCTTGTCTAAATAATCAGGAGTCGCTTTGTCCAAACTGAGCATAAAATTTTTCTTTTTGGTCTACGTAAGAAGCACTTTCATCATATGCCGATGGTACCTTGATAGTATATTCTGTCTACAATATGGATTATATAATGCATGCTCGTGAATCATTAATTGCTGGCGGCTTACTCGTAGTGAGCTTCCTGTGGTGGCTCCTGGGGAGCTTCGTTTGGTACGTCTTGTGCAGCCGGGGCCTGCTCGGCTTGGACTTCTTCCTTGGGTGCTCCTTCTATGGGCACTTCGTCCTGGGAAACCTCCTCAGCTCTGGCCTCCTCGGCTGATGTGTCGGAGGTGACGTCAGAATCATCCGAAATCGGAACGAGCTCTTCTTTGGCGTCGTCATTAGCTTCTTCGGCGTTTGTCTCCTGATTCTGCTGTGCCGCCTCTTCCTCTTGCTTCTGCTTCTCTGCCTCCTCCTTCTCTCTTGCCCGCTCACTCTCCTTCTGAGCTTCCACCTCTTCCTTCTTTACCTCGTCCTTATATGCGTTGCTAAGCTCAAGAAGCTTGTCGACTTCCTCTTCGTATCTGATCTTGTCAACGTGGATATGATGCATGAATGTGTCGGCCCAAAGTGGGTGGTTCACTGTGTTGGAGTTCGAGAAGTGATTGACTCCTTCAATATACTGTTCCATACGATTACGCAAAAGATGCTTCATCTGCTCCTCGTGGAACGCCGTGAAATCCCTCGTCAGAATGTACTCCCTGAAAATCCACTCGTGCTTGATCAAGTTCTTGTGGTCATCCAAATTCAACTTTTCGATCACCTTAGCATCATCCTCGCTTACCACACGCTTCTCTTTCTTTACCGAGTTGTCCTCAATGAACTTGCCCTTATTCCTGACGTACTCTGTGACAATCTTGTTGTTCACCCAAATACGGAGGTTCCTGAGATAGTAGTAGTCTTGGAAGTTGGTCTGCAAGAAACCCTTGACTTTGTACTCTTGGTCAAGAAGCAAGCCAAAGTTCAGGGGGACGTAGCCAAGCTGGTTCTGGACTCCCAGCACAATCAAAGGCGACAACTCCTGTAATGAGCTGAAATGACGGTTTCTGCAGTTGTAGACCTGCTTCAATGCATTATCGGCAAAAGTCAGCTTGCTCTGGGAGCTGAGCTTCTTTTTGTTCTTGTCGAGGTTAATCTTGTAGTCGTATCTGGATGGAGCAGTCTCATTACTGAGAGCAAGACCAGTGATATCGACGTACAAACCGGTAGAGACATCAATGAAACGAGCGTCAATGTTGTTCATACCATTTCCACGCTCACGGTGGGTAATACTTGAGCCAACATCAACGAAAAACGACCCCATACCGTTGAAACTCGTCTCATCACCAACGCCGTCAACACCAGCATTTTCAACAACAAGGGTTTGGTTGAACTCTCTGCCCAATCTATGCAAATCTCTAATTGGCATCTGAGCATCGGTGTCTGCATCCCAAGGGAAAGCCATACCGTTCCAGTACCAAGAAAGTAAAGAGCCATGAGCAATCCAAGTGACAAGACCGTGCGTCTTGCAGAACTGAAGGTAGTTCTTGATTAGCCTATGCAAAACAAGCACTTGTCTGTCAGAATTGATTGTGAGACCATCGAAGAAACGCCAGTCATGGTGTTCGCCAAAAATCTTGGAACTGTCTGAGTTGACCAACTTGGCCTCGTCGAAGTACTTGACTGGTGTGGAAGTGCCAGTGGAGTCAAGCAAGCACTCGAGGTACTTCTTGTCCATGACGGATTTGTGCTCCATTCTTTGAAGTTCATCAATGACCTCTTTGGCATCGACGTGAAACATGTCCTGGTCGAGGTGGATCACGGAATCACGCATCACGCCGTCGGCATTAGTGGGTGGTCTGGACTCCACGAGCTGGTTATACGCTTTGAGAACGTCAAAGGAACGTCCGTCCAACTCGGTCATTATGTCTTCGACCATTCCATTGAACAAAACCGAGTTTCTGTAGTTATTATTCTCATGGTCTTCAACATCAACGACGTAAGAGCCCGCATCGTTCGTCAAAAAAATAAGTTTCGTTGGACTGGGAAAGCCGGAGTAAAGGAAAGACTTGCCCAACATTCTCATGTTTTCTCTAGTTTGAGCATGGGGGAACTGGCTGATACGCCAGCCCAAGGGAAACAGCGAGTCGTCGTGACAATATTGCTCCACTGGTCTGGCCACAGAGCCTTTAAGCACCTTTTTCTGCTTGGAAATGTCATACACCTCGGTGCAGTTGGGCTTGGTCTTCTCCGGTAAAAGAATGTACTTGTTGAGATCTTTGAGGTCGACCCAGTCGGACCAGTGAAACGGAACTGGCTTGTCAGGGTTTGCGCGAATCCAGTGGTAGTAGGCGGCGAGGGTAAACCTTGGGTCAAACGGCTGGATTAGAGGCTTATCGTCGGTGCCGTAATAGGACGGTATGGGCAAGGTGGTTTCGGGTATGTAGTTTGGGTTAATAAAAAAATTATCTGGGGAAGTGTTGTCGCCGAGTTTCTCGGTGGACACCTCGTCTAGGGTCTGCTGGAACGAGGAGCTCGTATCTAGCTTGAGGTCGGCGGACATGTACTTGAAATAAAGAATACGGAGGTTCAAATAGACCAGTTTGTGGTAGCGCTGAGCTAGCGACTTCATCGGGTTCAACGCTAGAAGCATCGAGTAGGCCACGATGACGGTCAAACATAGCACGGCGATTCGGGTTGTTTTCTTCAAGGTGACGACAACCATGCTGTGAGATGTGGGTGTTTGGAGGGGATCTAGAAAAAGGCCGTTGCGAAGAAAAAAAGAAGCAAATGGCTGGGTTTTATGCCCCGGGTGCTAAGCTGCTTGTCCGACACAGAGAACAGGTACCCAGGCGCACTATATAGCAGAAAACATACGCACGATCTCAAACTTATTGTAGTCGCGTCTGTGATGCAGGTGTTGCTCGGCGGGGCAGTCGAGGTGAGAAATGGGGAACCAGCGAGTGGTCAGGCGAAACTATTTAAGGGACGAGTTGGCCGTTTTTTAAAAAATGCTTTTGCGATGGGAATCCGCGTATTTATATAGTTCTTGGCGTGCTCAGCCGCAGGGGTAGCCAGGGCTCGGGCCGATTTGTGGGGGGACCGCACGGCACTAAATAAGCGAACAATCACGCCAATGACGGCACATGGTGTTTTGAATTTTTGAACGCTCGTGTGACAGGCGGTGACAACCAGAGGTATATAGAGGAAGACAAAGGCGATGTACCAGAAGCGGAAAGGAGTGGAAGTGGTCTAGGTGGAAATGGTCTCTGATCAATGAGCCTACGGTTGCAAATAACGTGATTGAAGAAAAAAGTTCATGGCGTGTTAGAAGCACCGTTGTGGCGGCACTGTTATTGCACCTTTGCCTCTGACTGAGCTGAGCTTACGGAATGTAGGTGGAAGCTTACGGTCCACAGCGCACAATGGAGATGGTCCGGATTCGCAGCAACTTACACTTTACACTTTCGCCCATGGCAAACGACCCGAAACAAGCTCAAACGAAATTTCAAATGGACTCTCGATGATCCGTCGTTATTCGACCGTCTCCAGGGCTTCTTTCAGTCACTTCACCGACCTTCTTGGCTGCCAAGAGGCGCACTGCTTTCCACCTCGCGCAGCGCTTCATTGCTCGTGTGAGTGATGCGTGGAAAACGCACACAATCAAGATCCCTGGCACATAGTCGAGGTTTTTGTCGTGAATTTGGTGACATTGACACGATGGCGTTGAGGGGTTGTGAAGATGGTAATTTTTTCGCGACGCAGCCGCCGTGGTGGTAATAACGGTGGTGATACATCGAGATTTTTCAGCCGACGTGCATTCCCAAACGCTCGGTTGCTATGTATATCTTCCTTCCGGTCCATGTGGGTCCCACGAAGCGGCTGTTTCTGCCGCGTTGGCTGTTCGGCGGCGCAGACTGTGGAACACAAGATCCGGGACCTGGCGGTTTCGAGCCATGCTTGGAAGACGTCATCGCGTTTTGGAAAATTGCAATGCGTCAACGGCGGAGGTTTCTTTTTGATTGGGCCAGAGGTTATCCCAAAAGGTGGGCCGCAGCGCCGTCGGCTTTTGTGTACTATCTTGCAATTGTGTTTCTGAAGTTTGCACGGTCCGCTGCTGCTTCTGCTGGTTTTGTTCTCTCGCTGCTTGGTATTTCCGAGAAGTCTGCAAGCAGCTCTCCTATTTGATATTTTTACTTGATTTTACATCTGGAATCAGCTTATGTCTAAAGCCGCCGGCTTGGCTTGTTCCGGCGGAGATGTCGATTTGGACCAGGCGTCTATGCGGCTGTCGTGAGAAGTTGATGTTTCTGTATCGCTACAGCACTGATAACGCAGAAGCAACGGTTGGGGCTTCTTCATGGAAGGATTGTACAAGCTTTCTTCCTTAACTTTTTTTTATTTTGGTGCTGATCATTCTTCGCTGGCCTTCCCCCATCCTTTCGGGCCTTCCCCCATCCTTTCGGGCCTTCCGAAACCTAACTGGTAATTTCTCGGCACCACGCCTCACGATGCCTAGCTAGGCATGTACATCCCTTTTCGACAACAGACTATTTATTCATCGGGCGATTATCTTTTCGATCTTTGCCGAAGAAAGTTTTCCTCGAATTTTTCAGTGACGTCATGTCTGCTCTCTAATGACTCCATTTTGCCGAGCCATGTCTAGAAGATTTGGATGGCCATAATGTATTTCCTCAAAGGGCTGCGAGGGAAGCAGTACTCAAATGCCTGCTTAATCTAAGGGAGAACAATCGCTTCATAATCAATTTGGATCAGAATGATCTGGTTATGGCTAATAATTCTCCACTACTGAACAGATCAATTATGCCACTAAAATTCTAAAATTCGATAAGAGGAGGCCTCGGTACTTTTTTCATATTTGAGAGCGCATAAAAGACCCTAATAGGTTCCTGGGAAAAATCGTATCGTTCGTCTCTCTGTTTCTTCAACCCCTTTCCCGGTAGCTCCATAGAAGCTCGAAAATGCATTCCTGCGGCTCAAAATAACCGATATACACCTAAACGAACACAAAACAAAATTCACAGGCTTTACAAAACGGGATTGATCACAAGCGGTTTCAGCCTGATCGAGTGAAACATGTGGCAGCTTTGTGACATTACGGTGGACATCTAAGTGTCTTACACATTGGTCTACTTGATTACTAAGCCCACATCAGAAACTTCATCAAATGGCGTAGATTCCGTAATAAATATTTACTTACTCTCTGACAAGAATGGAGGCAGCACCCATACCGGTACCGATACACATGGAGGTCAAACCAATCTGGCCCTTCTTCAACAAAGGCAAGATGGTGGCGTACTGTCTGGCACCAGTACAGCCCAATGGGTGACCCAAGGCAATGGCACCACCGTTGATGTTCAACTTGTCAGCTGGAACGTTACAGGTCTCAGCAGAGTACAAGCACTGAGCGGCGAAAGCCTCGTTGATCTCGAAAATGTCAACGTCGGAGACGGTCAAACCAGCCTTCTTCAACACAGTTGGGATGGCAACAGCTGGACCGATACCCATGATCTCTGGTGGGACACCGACAGCGGAACAGAGGACGAACTTACCCTCGATTGGGTAGCCCTTGGCCTCGGCAACAGATCTTCTCATCAACAACACGGCGGCAGCACCATCGGAAACCTGCGAGGCGTTACCAGCGTGAGTAGTACCGTCGGACTTGAAGGCTGGCTTCAACTTGGCCAAGGACTGGGCGGTGACGCCCTTTCTTGGACCCTCATCGGTGTCAACGGTGATCTTCTTCTCGGCTGGCTCGGCGTTCTCCTCCTCGTCATCGTCATCGTCATCTCTAAGGATGGCCTCGATTGGCAAGATCTCGGACTTGAAAGCACCAGAGGAAACAGCCTTCTCGGCCTTTCTGTAAGACTCAGCAGCGAAAGCATCCTGCTTCTCTCTTGGAATCTTGTATTTGTCAGCAACGTTCTCGTTGGTGATACCCATAGGGATCAAACACTTGGCCATCTCGGCGTTCTCAGCTAAAGCTGGGTCAACCTTTGGAATGGCGTCAGCACCGTAACCCTTGGTCATGGACTCGACACCGGCGGCGATACCGACATCGATCTCACCACACTTGATCTTGTTGGCAATCTCGGAAATGGCCATCAAACCGGAAGAACACTGTCTGTTCAAGGCAATGAAGGCAGCGGTGTTAGGGATACCGGCAGCAAGACAGGCACCTCTGTGCTCAGAAGCACCGGCGGCTCTGTTCAAAACGTTACCACAGGCAACGTCCTCAATCAAGTTAGGGTCGACACCGGTCTTCTTAAGGAAAGCCTCCAAGAACTTGGTCAAAATGTAGTCAGAACCAACATCTCTGAAGGAACCTCTACCACCCTTGGTCATGGCGGTTCTGTAGGCGCCGACAATGACAACGTCATCTGGGTTCTTCTCGAGAACGGCCTGCTTGGAGGATGGGCTCAACTGGCCAGCCAACTGGTTCAATCTGTCCATGGTAATATGTGAAAAAAAATGTGGGGTGATGGGCGAAAAAAACGAGGGAGCAGGGGGGTCTTTATACTTTTTCCAATCACATTCATACGCCAGGGCCACTCCGCATTTTGAGGCCGGTGCTGCATATGCACTACACATGTACCGAGGACCCCAGATTAAATCCTAAGACCCGTACACCACTCACTGGCCCCGGCTCGCCGACGCCGCTAGAGCCTATGTTGACTTGAAAAAGGCAAAGGTTTCACATCATACTAGTAAAATGTCGCTGGCTAGTAGGCCAAATCAGCGTCTCCCCATGCGACGCACATGAAAAAACCGTACACCACAAGCAGGACCGTTGGTTGCTTCCGTCCACTCCGCCATGTGAAACCCCGCCGGAAGAGCACGTGACCGCCTTTCTACCGAGGCCTCCCCACGTCAGTCCTAGGCCACTGCATGATTGGTTTTTGGAAATTACAGAAAAAAATTAAAGGTCTGAAAACTTCTGGGTCTCCAAGACTGTTTAATTAAAAGATATAGGTAATTTGACTGGCAACTGGCGGGGACCTAGGTGGTACCCGCTCGATCAGATGCTATTTTCCCGCGACTAAGTCCTAGGATTGAACATGATAATAAGACATGACGTAGTGAAGATGAAAAATTAGGTGTCACGACCTAGGACGGTTTGTATTTCAAAGAAGGCATTTCTGTGGGTTAAGCTTTTAAAATATTTTTAATGCCGCCTCGAGAACCCTAAATGGAGAAACGGCCTGGGTGTCTTTCATCGACACTATAACCACGGTTGCAAAATCGCACTGACTCGCCCAGCCCCGAGGCCCGACAAGCGAAAAACGTTGATTGGTGAAACAAGTGCCAATGACTCTTTGTTTGAACGAGACAGAACATGATCATCGTTCTGTTATACATTGATCTGCCCTCCTAATCTCCTCTACTACCCTTTTTCGATGGCAATACTCCAGGGGTCCCTAGAGGTCACCCCAAAGGCAAATGCAGAGGCCAGCTGCATGGCACCTATTATGCCAAAGAAGCCCGCAGAAGCCGCCACCGAGTATTACGGCATCACGACTTTTAAACTTTAGAGTTCAGGCATAGAAGGTTACCAGCCAGCTCGGTTCCGGTCAACCAACAAGGACCCGAGGCATCCCCAGCTAACTCCTTTGTACCCCATATTGTCTTTTCCCCATAATCGGCTCCTTGATTGTAGTTTTTTGGGTTCGTATAGCGACGGCCTTAAACCCTATCTTAACTCCACTCCGGTGCGTCTCCGAGAACTAATGCTGGGGTAGAGGGGTTCAGCGGAAATTTCACGGGTGCGCCAGGTGCCTCTTTTGAGCGATCTCGAGACCTCGAGAAAGTATGGTCGGAGGAACTATATAAACGTCGTCGTGGAGCTCTGCTGTGAGGCAGGTTTTTGAACCGGGTCTGCCGAGAGGTCAAGTGTTTGGTGTTGACAATCGGGTGATGGCGGTGGTCGTGGGTGAATGCCCGATTGGGTAATGGCCGAAAGGCTTCTGGCTGTCTCACCATCGGGTGAAGCCTAATAGGGATTCGTACTGCTCTGTCTTGGTATTTGATGTCATCCGTGGCTGGCCTTAGAGATACTTGATGTAGCTAACCTAACCTGATATTTTCGTGAATCAGTCTTCATCGTTTCATTCAACGAGTGCAAGGCCCACCTATTCCATCCTTCAATCTCTCAGCATTCGACTACCTACGCCTTGTCCTCTCTCTCAAAAGAGAAGATGCCAATGAAAGGATCAATCTTATCGGGCCTTCCTTCAGGACACTGACCCGTGAATATAAGCAGGGGCTCCGCGTCTTCCTTGCCCAACTCCACCTGGTGCAGCTTTTCCTTGTCATCAGAAAGCCCTATGATCTTGGTGAAGTCGATCCGTAGCGTGTTTTCCTCGTCCACAACCACGAAAAGCTTGTATCTTTGGTCCTGCAAATCTGCGCTGTCGTTATAGTGTATCGTTCCTTTGGATGTTCCCGTAATTAGACCCATGGTGGACCCTATGCCCATGATATTCGTGCCCTTGACCTTCATGTAGACGCCTGAAAGGCCAAACGGAGAGCAGTGGATTTCAAGGTCACACTCGTTGGCATACTGAAATTCGAGGTCTTTTTCCGACATGGTGCTGTGGGTAAAAGACTAGTTGGAGTAGAAGGTGTAGTTGGTTTTGGATGTGATGCGTACATCAACAGTCTGCAGACAGCGAAACGGAGGACGGCGGACGGCGGAAGCCAGATTCTATATAATAGAGAGGCTTTGTCGAATGGGGAAAAATAATTTCGAAGCTACTGGTGTGGAGCGTCTTCGGTCTTGTGCTTATGTAATTTCGACAAAATGGGGTGCTTCAGTGGATGGCTGCGAAAAGGAACCTGAATGACTCAGAGGTGGAAAACGAGGGCTTTTGGACAGTGTAAGAAGAGAAATAGCAGAGAATGTAAGTCACTTAGTGAAAGCAATGAATGGGTAGATATTTGGAGATTTTGAATTCTTGGGTCATGGTGTGTTAGTGCCTCATCAATATCCACCTAAGCCTGGCGAAGATCACGAAAATCATGAAATCCTACTTTCACGAAACCCTACTTCCATAAAACCTTCATCACCTTATTATGGATCCAACGAAAGCTTGAACCTTTTAGACCTCTGTGGACAAGTTGGTATATAGGGTGGCACGTCACAGGCGCCTCATCATCACCACTACACTTCTACCTTCCTTTTACATTTTTTTTATTTTTTTCTATTTTTCACATTTTTTTTTTCTTTTTATAATTTTGAATCTTTCGGGAAGCCGTCCCGTCAGGGGCCGTGCACAACATAGGCACAGGCAGGCTTCTTGTTCCGTCTTCTTCTCTGTCTTCTCTTGAAGCCGGGGAGATTCTGCCTTCTTCTCTTTGTGTTTCTCTGGCGGCTTCTCTGCTGAGGTACTGGCGGCCTCTCGGGGTCAGAAAGCTCCGAAACACAAATCTTGGGAGGGGAAAGCAAAGTAGCAGGTTCCTTGAATTCAACCTGCTCAACCTCTTGTGACAGGGGAGACGTCAAAGAGGGAGCCTTGGCTCTGTCGGACTCCAGAGGGGACGTTGATTTGAAGTCGGAGGTCTCGATAACCTCGAGACGTGGGGGAAGAGGGTCCTTGATGAGGAAAATCTTGGTATCATCAAGCACACACGTAGTTGGTGTAGGAGAGGTGTAAAAGACAGCCTTCTTCACCTGGGGAAGATGTTTCCAGTACGAGTGGAAGTACTCGAAAAGCTGCAAAAGCTTGGTGAAGTTGGGGCCCATCCTGGCCACCTGCTTAGAGGTATCTACCGAAACCTCTTGGACCAACTCTGGAAGGATCAACTGGGGGACCTTGAAGGTCTTGGTCAAACGAAGAAGCTCTCTCTTTTCTTTGCGAACAGAGCACTGGAACTTCTTCAGAGCAGCTGGGGGAGAGTTTGGAGCCACAAGATTGAATCTGCCATTGTGAATCTCCAACGTGTTGATGGGGAAGATGGGGGTGTAGCACAAGTCCACTGCTCTGGATACCCTGGAAAGAGTGGAGTATCTGAACTTGTACAAGTCACAAAGCTTGAAAAGCTTCATGAAATTGTGGTAGGGCGACAACAAGCCCACCTGGAGGTTGGCTGGTTCAGCCTGGGTTGGAGTAGATTCACTGCTCTTCTGAGAGAGGCTGCCTCTGCTCACTGGGACGCTTATCTCCAACTCAAACTCCTCGTCAGACTCAGAATCAGACTCGTTCAAGCCATTCTGAGCGTCGTAGCAACGCTGAAGATTACGGAGAGTCTTCATGTCGCTGTCGTTGAGAAGTGGAATCTCATACAATACGTGGTCGCCAAAGAAGGCCTGGGGAGGCTTATTCTTTTCGATCACGGAAGCTTCAGTCTTCTGGTGAGAGGCAGTAGCCTCGTCGACCTTGGACTGGAAAAGGGCACTAGCCTCAGGGCTAGTCTTGGACTTCGCATACTGGGTAAAGAAGTCATTGAGTTCCTCGGCACTGAAAGTGAGGTCGAGGGTCTGGGTGGACATGCCACCGAATGCGTTAGCTGGAATCGAAATAGTTGTTGACATTGTTGCTTGTGTTTGTGTACGGAGTAGATGCTCTGGTATCAAACTGGGGAAGAAGATGTGGTGGGTAGAAAATGGGAAGAGAGGAAGAAAGGGCTCTATTTATGTTCCGATTCTGGTGGATTTAGAAAATATTCTGGAGTTGATGACCAGGCGAGGGCTCATTTGGAGTCATGCCGTTGGTGTTGGAGTTACTAATTTGGTGCGAGAAGTGGAGGGGGAACAGCGCAGTGGAGAGAAGCTTTGAGTGGTTGAATTTTCAAAAAGATGCAATAACCTGTGTTTTCTGGTCATTTTGATACCCACAAGTGGCCATTTTTCCTCGTTCACGCCGAATTTAAATGGGTGCAAAAAACGGGTCTTGAGTATGTACTATCGCACCTGGGATCAACATGGTAGGTGCAGCGATAAGAGGATGCACCAAGAAAAAATACGGATCAACTTCGGCTCGAAAGGGGAATAACAGAGATAATGGAGGTCACACAGTGGTTGAATGATGATTTATTTTCTAATATTGGGTCACCCATGGTGAACGATATGAGACACTTTGGAGGGTGCTCGGTAAATGGGCGTCATAGCAGGCACAAAGAACCCGGGGCAATAGTGTAGATGCACAAAGAGCACATCAAATTTAGAACTGGACTGTAGACTGTGAATAGGAAAGAACCGTGTCTCGTTCATAAACCTATCGTTCACGAGCAACCCTTTCAAGGAACCATCTGTTCACTCAAAAGAAACGCCCAGTCTCATCGCTTTTGCCGCTTTCGGTGCCACCTTCACAATTGGTCTCCAGTAACGGTCTACCCTTCATTAATTCACCTCTGCACCTAGCCCTGTGTATCCTAATTTTGCCGTAGATCAAAAATGACTTCTTCTATTCACCCTAATTAAAGCAACGGAAAATTCCCGCCTGAATACCTTTTTCGTCTTCCCAAAAGCCGATGTGCATCCACCATATAGCCTTTCCTGGTACTACCTTCTTATCGCTCATCCACACCTGAGCCTCACTTATCGCTGATAACGAACAATCACGAGACCACTGTCACAAACCTGTTGAAGCTTAAATCAATCAAGAAAACCCCTCCGTTGACTCCTGACTACATAAGGCTCCATCGGTTATGGCCGCCAGAAACGGAAGGTCGATGCTGGTAGCGCAAAATCAGCACCTTCTTCGCATACCTCAGGCGACCCATGACGCAATCGGAACAATTATCAAAAGTGCATTTTCCAACACATTTTCCAAAGAATATCGAATCCAGCGCTTTCATGCTCAGCGGATGCGGTTCGGTGTCAAAAACGAAAAACGCCTTGTTCTCTACTGCAAGATTGCCTTGCCAAGCTGCGGCTCTCCATATAAAAAATCACTTCAGCACGTTCCAAGGCGTCATCTCGGACAACTAGCCCTACCTTCTAAAAAAAAAACTGATTTAAATCTACCAAGTAAATTGAATCACGGCGATTAGATCGTCGGAAGATGCACTTTTGTAGTCTATGCAGCCGCCGACTTTTCACCACAGTATCAACCGCACTGTGGCTCTTGTAAATCGCCTACCCTGCTTATTAGCAGCCACAGAACCGGTGCAGATGGGCATCGAAACGTCAAATTCCAGTACCGCCATTGGTCGATTTGAACAATTTCTGCATTACGTGCTGCACCTTCGGCGTTGGCTGCCTCTTCCTCTCCTTTAAACGCATCCAATTGATCCTCTTCTTCATGAGCGGCTACTCACTTCTGCAGTGCCTGCGTCGCCTAGATATCTTGCAGCCATGTATTTAAGGCATCGAATTTCCCCCATTTTTAATCCAGCATGAGCAAATCTGACAGTGTCATCCTGGAGACGGCTTCCGTCAGGTCGGCGTCCAGCACAGGCAAATCCAACCATGTCGACGTTTCCGTCGTTGATCTCGAGTCGCTAAAGCCGGACTCCGACTCGCTCAAGAATAATGTTTTCGAAAAGGAAGCCAACCTCGATAGAGGTCTCAAGCAGCGTCATATTCAAATGTTGTCGTTGGTGGGTGTTTTTGGCACAGGTCTCTTTTTGTCGAGTGGGAAAACGCTAGCCTTGACCGGCAATGTGGGAATGTTGCTTTCCTACTTGTTCATCGGTCTATTAGTCGGTTTGAACCAATTGGCCATGATCGAATTATCCTGTTTGATGCCTGTGACGGGCTCCTACATCAGACACGGCGACCACTTTGTGGATTCCGCTTACTCCTTTGCATTGGGCTGGATCGGTGTGTACCAGCATATTCTTCCGAGTGAAATTTCAGCCACCGCCGTGGTGATGGGCTACTGGAGCGATTTGAACCCGGCCGTGTGGATCACCGTCTTCATTGTGGTGATTCTCGCGTGCAACTCGTACAAAATCCGGTTTTACGGTGAAGTCGAGTTTTTCTTTGGTGTGCTCAAGGTGCTTCTCATCGCCGGTCTCATCATTCTTTCCATTGTCTTGGACCTTGGTGGAGTTGCTGGTGTAGACAGAATTGGCTTCCGTAACTGGAAGAAAACGCCATTTGTGGAATACTACACCGACGGAAACCTCGGCCAGTTCTTGTCCTGGTGGAAAGCCACAGGTTCCACAGTCTACGCTTTTGGTGGTATCAACGCCATTTCTTTCTATGCTGGCGAAACCCAAAGCCCTAGACACTCCATCTACACTGCCGGAAAGCGTATTTTCTTCAGAGTGTTTGTGCTTTACATCCTCACCGTTTTCGGTCTCACGCTTATTCTTCCAGCAGACAATCCAAAAATTGCAAACACCACAGGCGACTCCACAGGCTCTCCTTTCGTCATTGCCATCCAGGATGCTGGCATCAAGGGTCTCCCCAGTGTGATCAATGCCATTGTGTTGACATCAGCATTTTCTGCAGCCAACATGGGTTTGGTCCAGACTTCCAGAAACCTCTTTGCCCTAGCATCCAAGGGTCAGGCACCCAAATTCTTCCTCAACACCAACAGATTTGGATTGCCCTATTGGGGTGTGGCTGTCTCGGCATCGTTCATGCCCTTGGCTTATATGAGTGTCAGCTCTAGTGCCTCTACGGTTTTTGGCTGGTTCCAGAACTTGACGAGTGCCAACCTTCTTTTGGTGTGGATTGCCATTGGAATCAATCATTTGCACTTGATGAGGGCCTTGAAGGTCCAGGGCTACAGCAGAGCCGATTTGCCATACAGAATGCCCTTGGCCCAGTATGCGGCGCCATTTTCGTTGTTCTTCTTTGTCATTCTTCTTTTGACAGGCGGCTACGAGAACTTCTTGAACGACAATTTCGACATTTCCTCATTCTTCAGTTCCTACTTTGTCATTCCCCTTTTCACAGTTTTGTTTCTCTTCTGGAAGATCCTCAAAAAGACCAAGTACAAAAGGCCTGAAGACGTGGACTTGAAGGTCTTGTTCAAGGACATCGAGGAGAACCCAGAAGTCATTCCTCCACCCAACCGCGGCTGGAGAATCATCAAATACCTTTGGGAGTGATATGCGAGTCATTTATACATTAAAGAGTAATTATGCATTAATGCCATTATGCAGCTTTTACCTCTGCCATCAATTGGACGATCCTCTCGTACTCCTGTGGAGGCAGTCCCAACACTTCAATATTGTTGCTTACAAAATTGACGATGTCAACAAGCGGCAAGCCCTCTTGCACCTTAACCCAGCTCTCTGCATTCGCCTTGAAGTTCCTCTCGAATGCCTTGGCCTCCTGCGTGATCTCCACCAACGACTTGTCCGTCTTATCTAGACCAACCTTCTTAGCCACAAGCAAGTTTGTGCTGAAATTGGTGGGGATGGTCAACGTTGGTGAGATATCAGGGTACTCCATTGGAATCGAAAGAAAAATGTCTGCGTGGTTATTCTGAAAATTCCAGAGCCATGGCACTTTCTTACCAGCTACAGGCACAACAACCTTGTAACGGATTTCCTTAGCGGACTTGTGGAACAACTTGACGTGGTGGGCAAGCTTCGTGCACATTTCATCGATGTACTTGTTTCTGAGTCTGTTTGTTTCACTGCTGATATGTGGTGCTGAAGGTTCCGGTGGAGGTGTAGGAGGAACCACAACAGGAGTATTTTCTCTGGTAGCTTGAGCTGGTGATGCGTTTTCTGTCGGCTTGAAGCTGATAAACTTCATTGTCTGTCTCTTTTCCTGCTTCAAGAAGTTCTCCAAGTACTTGTTGAGCGTTTGAATTTGCGATAGAAGGCCTCTTCCGTCGACTAAAGTAATATCGGATTCGATCTTCTTTTTCAGTCTTGCCACAGTGGCAATTTCCTTGAAGCCTCTCTCAATGTTGATGCTGAAGCCTCTGGGAATATCGCTATTGAGAACAATGATCGATGGAAGCTCTGTGGTATTTTTGGGGTAGTTAGGAGGAACGGTCAAGTTGAACTTCAACGTATCTAACTCAAAGGGGAAATCGGGATCAGCGGGGGGTATCATGAAACTGAGGTATAACGGCTGCAGGGCATCTCTTCTTATTAGACGGAGAACATGGTTTATGACAATCTCTGCCTTTGCCTTTTTAGGAACGTTTTCCTGATTTTCTAGCTGTAGCTGAACAATCTTCTCGACCGCAAGGCCATTTATTGTTATCGGAATGTACTTTTTGACGAGCTTCACGATCTCCAAGAAACGGAAGTCCTGTTCGGGTGTTTCTGGGGTCGATGACTTCTTCAGCTTGCCTCTTCGACTCTGTTTCTCTTCGCCTTCTTTAGGAGACTTTTTCGGACGGCGCCTATGCATCTTTCTTTGTTTGCTGGATCCTTCAGCCAGCGACTGACCCTCCATTTATGCGATTAGTGTTTCGAGCTGAATCAGGATTATCACTCATACTGAGCAATGGTGGTGATGTTGTCACGTGACTACATTTTTAGGTGGCGAAAAGACGGTAGAGGTAGGGGTAAAGGGATGCTTTGCTGGAATCCCGCGGTTGTAACACGGGCTAAATACTACTTCTGATCGTATTTTAGACTCATTCGCTGGAATTAGAGGTATCTAAGGTATGAATGATTTGTGGTGTACGGATTCTTAATGTAATGGCTGCAAACAGGCCCTCTAGCCAGCCAAAATGCTTTATTGGAGAGAAATGGCTGATTTTTGGTTCTCCTTCCTTAAACGTCTCCTTGTTCACTGCCTTTCCCTCCATAGCTTCGTGTCTTATTGAGGCGCATGCAAATGCTAAGTCACAGCACATATCGCCATTATGGTAGGTCTAATGAAAGCCACACTTCATTAAATTTCTTCTTCATGTCATGAGAGTACTTCCCTGGTCACTCATCAACTGATCCTCCCAAATCCATCACTTCCACCTCTTGCTTACATAAGCGCTGACCAAGCTCCTCCATCTACCACATCCCTCGATCAGCTAATTGCAACTTAGAAAGTGCAGTTGAGTAATTGAAAAAAATAAAGCTCTCAGGTCACTCTCGATCCATTGATCTTGCCCCAATCGTGCTTCGTGACCCTGGCCTGAGGTCATTCATTGTGCTACACCTACCCCATAAATGGCTGCGAAAACGGTAACTCCAACTCCTACAAGCCAACTTTGCAACATAAATTGAGCCCCTTCTCGCCAGGAAATGAATCCTCCATCACCACATTTACAAAGCACTTCCCCACAGACATGTCCGTTCTCACCGCCATGACTCCAGCTTCTACCACGTTCATGCCTTTCAAGGCACCTTCCCAGATGCCCAAGGCAAAGGCCACCTCGGCCATCGCTACTCCACAAGCTACAGGATCCAAGTGGACCCCACTTAATCCTGACCCCTTTGCGCCGCCCAAGAAGGGTGTGTTCAAGAAGGCCGTTTCTCTGATGAACAGCGCAATGCCAGTTGTGCTAGACAAGCTCCACGCAGCCTCGAGAAACGCTCTTTTTGTCACCAGGGCATTTTTTGGCGACTTCCCCGACTTTGTTCCCGAGGTGATTGAAAACGATCACTACGCCTCGTCGTCCTCGAGTTCCTTCCGTTCGAGATTCCTGGACAAACTCCCCAACGAAATCGAGTTCACCCACTCGTTCACCGCATTTAAGGTGGACAGAAACCGCAAGGGCGTGAATTTGCACAACTCTCTTCAATTGGCCATTCCCCGTCTTTTCAAGCGCCGTCCAGCCCAGCGAATCGCTCGGTTTCTCAATACTCTTGAAAACCAACCGGTGAGCCACGATGCCACAAAGACCACCTTCAAGCCAACGGTCAGATTGACCACCTACCTCACCGAGGATCCAGCGAATTACGTTCCTCGGGTGTGCTCCCCAGATGCCCCTGGCTCTGCTGTCCGAAAGCCCACGACTTTCCCCACTCAGACGCAGCAGCCATGGCAAAAGGTGAATTTCGAGTTTTACGAGAAACTCGCCTCCAAGACCTTTGACACTATCGAAGGTGACACCACGTCTTCTGCTGAGGAATTGGCCCACAGACTTAGGACCCTTTACCGTGTGCTTGAGTCCCAGATGGTGCACCAGGTGAGAGCCAACTTTGTGTCTGGAGGACAGAAGATGCTGTCTTTCAACAGCCGTATTTCCAGAATATCGGGCCATCTTCGTGCCCTTTTCATGGAGTTGGACCTCATCAACGAGGACTACAAGGAGGGTGTTTGCAGCCACCTGATCCAGTCCAGACTCGCTGAAGTTGTGGAAAAGCTTCGCCGGGCCAAATCCGAGGTGGACTTTTTCAAAAAGGACCTCGATGCCGCTTTTGGCGAGCCTAGGCTGGTCCAGATGCTCGCGGAAGCAAGAGAATGTGTGAGAATTAGCACCATGGTGACTCTTCGTCACTTTGACCTCACTGAAAACGTCAAGGACAGTGACGGCATTTTCTTTGCTGACTGCGGGCAGCACTCCTACAGAAGAACGCTAACTGACGTTGAGCGGATTTTGCCTGTTGTCACTGACGTTTTTCTGACTGACCATTTGCATGTAACTATGAGAGCCACTTCCAGAGTGTTTCTGGTTGTGGACTCGTTGATCTACGATGCCGAGCGGTTGCAGAATTTCCTCTAGGATTTGCTGGCAGCTCCATTCATAAACAGTATAAAAAATATAAAAAATATAAAAAAATAAAAATTTGTTGTAGTGAAGCAGTGGATGTGATTTGTGGTTTTGGGCTGAGGACCGCGAATGAAGACAAATGTGATGATACACAGAAATGTGCAAGATAATTTGTATTTTGCGAAGGGCGATACGTAGAAGCTTGGAGATTGCTTAGCTGGAAGCTCATGACTTATGGACCTGGTGATAGTTCCAGATTCGACAACGCAGGGAGTATTACGTTGGTTTGTTTGGCTGCAAAATTGGTCTGCGAACTGCTTTGGTTCACTTTTTGTAAACAAATCGTTCAAGCGGATTATATCAAAGAGTACGGGCAATATAAAAGTGTGGAATCGTTTATTTTGATTTAAAACTTTTTCTAGCAAAGAAAAAAAAAAAACTAGCGCAGCCAGGTTTCGATCCTGGGACATCAGGGTTATGAGCCCTGCGCGCTTCCACTGCGCCACTGCGCTTGACAGTAAACAGACAATAGCCGGGGTTTGACTAGTGCCATAGACTGAACACTATATGCAGGCACACATAAATGGCGAAACTAACAGAAATATTTCTTTTGTTAATTTTGGTATTGTCAGTCTTCGGGATTTTCTCTGCGGGTGTCACAGGACTTTCAAGAGTCACAATTGGAGTTGTATACGATGAATTAAGAGTTCCTAACTTTGACCGAATCAAATCTACACAAATAATGCTTCTAGCACAAAGATGTGACAGAATCAGAGGACTACAAATCTTGACAAATTTCAAAGTTCATTAAACTGTTTTGGGTATACGAAGCACAATGGTAGCGAAGGAAGAAGCGAATAGATAGGCGACATCTACGAGTCGATGTCTGGAGCAGAATAGTTCTGCGTAGCGTAGTCCCACAAGAAAGTGACCTGATCAGGCACATCCTCAGCCTGACACTGGGAGGCAAAGTCCTTGCCCTCAAGTCTGGTGTTGACGTAGTCCTCGTAATCAGAAAGCTTGCAAGAAAAGCCTGGACCGTCCTGGCAGTGTTTAACTGGGATGACAGCGTCGTTGACCAAAAATCTAACGTAAACGTCATCACCACACTTCAACTTCTCAGTGTACAATCTGCCGCCCATGGGCACAATCAGGGTGTGGGCGTACGGAACTGGGAAAGGAATGTGGTCATATGGTAAAGGCTCATCTGGGGCCAAAAGGCCAAGAGCAGAGTGAAAATTCTCCATGTTGGTGTCGTGAGTGAACGACAAGACAAACTTCTGTGGAGGGTTCTCCTCCTTCAAGTAGGCCAATGTGGCGTTCAAGTAGGGAGCTCCGATGGTCTCGGTGAGCTTGTTACCTGGACCGTTGTTGTAGTAGTAGGAGATGTCCAGACGGTAGGAGCTCTTGACAAGCTCGTCGTTGGTGAACAAGTTGCAGAATGGCGAGTAGCCCTTGACGTTGATTTCGTAGGCACACCACTCGACCAAAGTGCTCATGTCATCTTTGGACAATTTGAAGTTGTTGCCCTTGGAGATTCTCTCAATGGCGGCCTCCCAGAAATCCGTGTTGAAGTTTCTGTAGCTGTGGTCGACATCCTTTTTCCAGTCCTTGCAAGCGACGTTTGGGGTCAAGGAGTTGGCACCGTACTTGCGTTCTTCCGCAATCACCGCAAACTTGGCGGTTTCGTCACCGTAGTCGTCACCAAAAAGACCTCTGGCGAAGTATCTGGCCGTAGCATGGCACCTGCCTGAATTGGAGGTGAACACGGTCAACGGTTCCAGGGACTTTGCAAATAGGTCGCTGTATCTGGCTCTAAAGTCAGCTCCATGGTTGTAGGCATCAGAGGTACCAGCATAGAGACCCTGGGAGTTTTGAGGCGAGGTCTCCTTCTCGTAGTACTCCTTGTTGGTGACGAAATACTCGTAGTCATTGAGAAAAGACAACTCACCGACGAACGTTTCAGTGTGGTTCTTGATTCTGCTGTAGAACTCCTCAAACAGCTGGCCCTTGCCCTTCGATGGAAACCTCTCCCCGTGTCTGGACAACAAGTGGACCTGCTCAACAGTGCACTGGTCAGGAATAGAAGTGGAGATCCCGTAGCCTGGGTGTTGGATGTATGGACCAGCACCACCCAAGTACTTGATCAAGTTGTACTGTTCAGTAGAGGCCTGGTTGGGAGTAGCGACATCCTGGAACACCAGCTGGGTGGTGAGGAGCAAGCCGTTGTTGATCAAAGGAGAGATTGCAACCATTTTTAGAGATCAAAAAATAGGAATTGCCGTCCATTTATATCTCATCTTGAAGCGCACGTGTGGTACGGTGCGTGATAAGGTACCCATGTGGTTGTCGGAAAAACAAGCAGTTGTACCTACAGGACGGCTATTGTAAACAAGCACGGCACGTAGCCGAGGAGGCTTAGAATGGTGTTGATCTGGGGATTCCATGGGGCGAATATAAGTGCTACAGTTAGCGCTTGTTAGCATGCGTTGACAGCATGTACGAATGTGTCAGATGAGAGTGGATAGATTGAGGTTTCATCTGGTGAAGGTGATCGGTGCCTGGTGCCTAATTTAACTTCTCTTGATCGCAGCCGAAATGCACAACTGAAGCTTTAGACTTTTTGGCCATGTGGTGCAGTTATTGATGCAGTTGTATTAGGTATCAGTGCAGCATCAACACAGACATGCAGATGGTCCCTTGTGGAGCCGATTGGGGTAGTAAACGCCAAGTCTAACACCAACCTTTTATTTATCATTTTGCCTATCTTCTTGATGACATCCCTTATTATTCGGGTGTCACCGTGGCTTGAGGAGGCTCAGGTTGTGTGACGTACACGGTCAGACCCACCTCGCTTAAACCTAACAGAACCGAGCATTATCTCAAAGCCTGGATAACGCAAATCTCTGCACAGACCCAGGAAATCAATTTCCGAGGTTGTGGGGGCTTGATTGGAGGAGTCTATTTGGGAAACGTGTCGTGTGACCGTGATGCGTGTTGATATTTGGTGTTGCCGCTACTTGGGAATGTCGAGACTAGTCTACGGTCAATACCTGCAAGTTGGCGTATGGCTTGGATGCTTAGGTTTAGGTGGAGAGCTCAGGTGGGGTGTTTATGGAGAGGGAAATGAGATTGCCATGTTTGTCTCAGGCTCGTTGGGTTGATAATTGCAACTAGGATGGTCTCCGCTGGGGCCAGAAGTACGTGAATCACTAGGAAAGCCATGTTTCGAGGGAAATCGGGGAAACGTCATATGTCATTGTACGTTTGTGTAAGGTCGCTTCTCGAGTCCTCGTCTGTTTCTACTGCCTCTAGTGTGTGGATATCGCAGCTGTGTAGGTCTACTATGGACTTACACCTAGCTGGTGGGAATCGTTCAAAAGCCAATATTCTCAATGGAGCCTCGTGGACCTATCAAACAGAAGATTTTCATGTCCAGTGAGCATGCTTAAAGTGGGCTTCTCTTTCTCTGTGTGCTCTGTACTGTAGTGGACTTGCCAACTTGGCTGTATCGCCAAACCATAGAAGAATCACAACCTACTCCATTTCGTCACTCCTTCATTTTCATCACCTCCTTTCCATCAACTCGGTCACCGGTCACATCTTTTGCTGCACCACCCACCTCTTGTACCTCCTCCAATGGCTGCGAAAAAGGGCACTTTGAGAAACCCAAGCACAAATCCACACCAGGTTTGGAAATTGCAAGTGAAACCAGGATATACTTTCCAGAAAGCCCACTCAGCCTGCTCTTGGAGTTTCCCTACCATGAACCCCGTGGCGGAGCCGTCAAATCCCAATGGAGTATTTGTACCATGGGAAACAGCCCCCAGTCAGTTGCATCATCACCACCCTACCATACAACAATCATAATGCCCGTTCTCAATTCCAAAGAAAGAAGCAAAAGATTAACCACCAATCTGGTCATTCTTGGCCTCACTCAGCCCAGCGACTGCGTGCTTCCAAGGAAGTACAGACACTTCAGTCAGCTGCAGCTTGATCTTTTCCGTGAACAACAGAGTCTCATCATTCCAGAACAGCAGCCTCCACATGTGGAGACGGACCTGTTTCCAGATTTGAGCCTGGCATTTTCCAAAAGAGAGTGTGCAAATGGTGATATACATAGCAAAGTACGTTTTGTGGCAGATCGTCTGACCTCCAGTGAATTGTCCAGAAGCGACTCCGACCCCTCGGATGCTACATTTCACTCCTGCTCTTCTGAAACCCCCACGAAGCCACAAGATTCGCCACAGAGAGATGACGACGAAGAACCACCTCGAAAGATTAGGAAGAAGCTCAACTACCGAGTCGCCATGAAGCTTTACAACATTAAAAGGATTCATGAAGAGGCGAAGAAGAAGTACTTGGAGTCCTTGGAAAATAAGGACGAAGAGGAGATCAAGCACTCTGAGCAAGAAACCAGGCAGCCTAGGGAGGAAGCATCCGAAGAAACAGAACAGGCAGAGGAAGCCTGCGTGGATCTTTCCTTGCGCCGATTTCCTTCCAGTGGAGGCTCTGAAAATGTCGAAAAGAGCTCTCCGACTGAGCCCGTTGAGCTCCCTGACGACCTCTTTGAGGACGACTTGTTTGATGGTAACTCAAATGGTGAAGCATACGACAACATTGATGAAACCTCCAGTTCCGACGACAGCTCAGAAGAAGACTCAGAAGCAGAAGAAGACCTCCCAGAACCCATTGCAGCTATTCGTAGACACCAGCAGACATACGTGCACTCGAACTACGACCTCAACCGGTTGAACATCCTCGCAAAGAATGTCCAGAAACCAGAGGTTTTCAGAAGACTGCCAACAAAAACCCGTTTTTCCGACGACGAGTCAGACGAGGAGATTGTATTTTCTATTGACTTTGAAAAAGAGGAAGCTCCAAGCGACGTTGCTTCTTGTCCAGGCAACTGCTCCATCGTTTCGCAGCCATTACTCAAACCACAGCAGAAGATGTATGGTATCAGAAAGCCCGTTGTCACCGAGGACCTCGAGCTCAAAATGCCAAACTCGCAATTGGAGCTCGAAATTGAGCGTCTTTTCATCGCTACCGATTTCGAAGACCAATGCTACTCAGACGAGGACTACTACATTGAGATTGACAGCTTGATCACCCGGTTCTGCGGTCTCTTTCGTGCTGCTGGACGGTGCATCAACGAAGCTGTGGCTCGTTGGTTTGTCCAAATCAACGACATCTACCATGGCATTCGTGTGGATATCGAGGAAAACACGAAGCTTGTCAATGGTCTCATCAACGTGCTCGAGTGCAAGTATGCTGAGGATGAAAAACTCGTTGTCGATGTCAAGCAACTTGAGAGCCTAGTGGCCAAATACCTGGAGCTTGAGCAAAAAGTCAAGACCATTCGCCAGGTTGGAATTGTGGAGCGTTTTGTGGATAGACACAGCTTCTCACTTAATATCCAGCAACGACTTGAGAAACTCTTTCAAAAGTTTTGCCGAGTCCACATGGAGCAACTTGAGATTCAAGATGAGGAAGAGGCCACTTTTCTCCTTCACAAGCATGTGTACGACGAGGCCTGTTTGTTGCAGGATAGCATGAAGGAGGAGGACTTTTTGGCGGCTTTTGAGGAGTATCGTCTTGAGTTGGAGCGGTCATCGAGGTACTTTGGAGACCTTCTTCTTCTCTTCTTGGAGGCCCACGAATGGAGGAACCAGCAGGTGGCCGAGCTGTCACAGTAGATAGCTTTAAACATGGTACATATTGAAGGTGGTGTAGAAGAGATGAAGTGGGGTTGTAATGGCCCAGCAGTTTATTTTGTTGAGTAGGAGGCGCTCATTGATGGTAGGTTTGGTTGAAGAGGGAGATATGACGTTTGCTGAGGTACAGTAAAGAAAGCGGTGAGTCCATGTTTCAGTGGGTTCAAGAAGTCGTGACATAAATTATATACCAATAGGCAAGGTAGGGTCTTGGGCAGAAGAGCTGACTCATGATCCATTGAGTGTTTGCTGAAATTGCTGAAGCTCATTCTTTCCAATATCACCATATGTGACTATACATCACTCTTCATAGTGTCACAGTAGGGCCATTACAGAACAACTACCGAGCCTTCCAAAGCAAAGAGAGGTTGCAGCTCGCGAGAATACCGGTCTCATTGATATCTCAATAAATCCAACCGAGGACAGTATTGAGAATGATGACTCCGTTAATGAACTGACCCACAGATGAGTATCTCATACACATAACATCACAGGTTCTCCCATAAAACCACCACCGTTTCACTAACCCTATTTAAGTTCTATTCCCCAAGGCCACACCTCAAATACCTCGTTTTGTTCTCGTCATCACCAACCACCAGACCTCCCGCCACCACTATAAATACGGCCCGGTGCGACCACCTCCAAAACCACCACCACCTCTTCTTCTTCTTATGGCCAAACTCAAAATCATCACCGCCAAGATGGTCGCCGAATCCTTCGCCGGCGCCCCGGAGTACGCCTTTATTTTCAACATCCTCGCCCAGCTGTGGAACAGCCTCTACCTTCTCTTTCGTTTGGCTGCAAATCAGCACAACTCCTTGATGTACCTCTGGATCTTGTCCCACGCCGCCTGCCTTTCTGGATTTCTTCTTTCTTTTACTTACCCCGGTGCTTATGAGGCTGCCGTTGCTGGCTGTTTGGTAACATACGCTTTGGCAGTGCACCGTCAGTTGAAGTTCATTTTGAGGGACGACAGAAACCTCAAAAACAGAGCGCCCATTTCGGACTTGCTCCGGGGCGAAAACACCGTGCTCTTGGCTACGGCGCTCTTGATGGCGAACTCGGCAGCGTCACCCGTGAAACTTCTTCCGTTTGCCACTTACGCCTCCATGAACTTGGTGTCGTTTCTTCTTGATCTGTTCCCCAACACAGCCTTCACCAAAACGTCAATGCCGTTCTTGCGCTACGTCGAAGCAGCCTTGTTGAACTACATGTGCTACTGGGATTACGCCGTGATGGCGGTGTATGCGTTGGAATGGTACCAGCGGGGAACGGGCTGCTGGTTGTGGTTCTATGTGGTCACCTGGCTCGTCAAGTTGGAGATTTCCGAACTCAGCAGGAAATCCTTGCACGGCCTTGTGGAGATGCTGGTTTCTGCCGCTAACGCCCTGAATATCGATTTTCTTGTTTCAGCAGCCACGGGGACTCAGGCAGCCTTGTCGGTGTTGATTCCTACCAAGGAGAACCTTCCGGGATACATTCCATCCCTGGCTCCCTCGAGGGACCGAGCCGACTCTATGATGTTCGACACCTTTTCGATCATCAACGACGTCGATAGGTAGTCACCATGCCTCGAGCCCCCAATTGTTAGTTTGTTTTCTTCATCGTTGTAGATTAGTTCTTGAGCTCGTCTCTCATGGCAATAAGCGACTCCCAGCCTTCAGAACCCTCCCACATGTTCTTACCCTTGGACATGAGCGAACGGACGGCGGTTCTGGCCTTGTATTTCCAGTCCTTGCAAACAACATCTCCAGCACCATGCTTGCCTGGCATCTCACCGAGAGACTCGTAAGCAGAAACCAAATCGGAACAGGCCTCCACGGCGTCCGTCCAGATCTTACCGTCAGTCTCGAGCTCGGGTCTCTGAGAAGTAGCTCGGAAACCCTTTTCGTGGCACTCAAGCGCAGCCCATGGCCTCTTCCTCCAGAGCTCCACTTTGCTGACGATTCTCCAGCATCTGGCCAGGTGGTTGATGACGCCAGGCAAGATGTTGCACACGAGGTCGATGCACGATTTCTGGAAATGGGTCATTCTGGTGTCTTCGTCAGGATATGGCTCCTCCATAAGAATTTGCACAAGCGTTTCGATGACAGGCAAGTCCACAACGGTCTCACCGCCGGACTCCTTTCTGATTTTGATGAGCTCCTTGGTGGCATGAAGAACGTCATTCCACTCTCCCAACTTGGCAGCCACCGTGAGGTAGTTTTCATAAATCCTCCAGGACCTATTGGCACCTTCGCCTTGCTGCAACGCTTTCTTCAACGCGCTAAAAGCCTGCTTGGTCTTGTCGAGTCTCAAAAGGGCACTGGCCAAGTTGGACCAGGCATGCGAGTTGGTGTCGTCAAGAGAAACACATCTGGTGAAGGCCTCGGCAGCCAACTCAAACAGATTGGTTTCAAGACCCATGCAGCCGTAGAAGAACCAGTTTTCGTAGGAGAGCGGGCTCACAGAAAGACACTGGTGCATGCTCTCAACGGCATTGATGTAGTCCTTCTTTGCGTAGTAATGATGGGAAAGTGACGCCTTGGCCTTCGGGTATCTGCCAACTTCCCAAGCTTTCTCCCAGTACGATGGGTCCTGCTTGATGTCACCGAGAATGCTGATGGCTCTGGCGTCTTCAGGGTGGGCGTTTACACGGTCCACCAAAAGTTGCTCAGCGAGGTTTTCCTCTTCAACGGCAGCATAGCAAAGCGCAGCCTCCACAACCATACCGAGTCTCTCGTAAATAGCAATAGCCAGCTTCAACACACCCAAGGACATGTACTTTTCAGCGAGCTTGGCGTCTAGACTCCACTGGGCCATCAACGGCATCTGGTGTACGAATCTGAGTCTCGAAGCCACGGAGGTCTGGCTATCTTCAGCCTGAGGCAACACACGGGATTTGATTTTGATGCCGATTTCCTCAACCAACGACGTCATTTGGAGAATACCTCTTTCTACAGTTCTGGCCTTGCCCGTTTCAAGCACCGATCTTTCCCAGAGGGCTCTACCGAAAACGAGCCAGTTGATGTTCGCAGACGAGGAGTAGACGATTCTGTTGACCACAGCGGAGAGCTCTTCGTCGACCAAGGTGTTTCCCAGTGGGGAAGTCTGCCTCAAAGTGGTGAGTCTGAGCAAGAGCTGGACGTTGTCGAGGTCACTCAATGGCGGTTGGTTATTAGGATCGAGCTCTTTGAGCGGCTCAGGCACCTCAGAAGAAAGCGCAACTGGGAACAAGCGGTCATCCTCAGAATCGTCATACCCACCGTCGAAATCGATCTTGATCTTCTTGGACGCCTGTTCGTCCTTCATGTCCACATCGGCCAAACTCTCGTACTCAGGCTTTTCCAAGAGCAAATCGGAATTGAGCTCAAACGCCTCTGGAGCCTCGTTCTTCAGTTCTCCGTAGACCAGGTTTTCAGCAGACTTTGCCAAAAGGATCAACAGGGCAGTGTGGAATGTCTGGAACTTTGTTCTCTTTGCCTTGGCACCGGTCAATGCAAATTGCAACTGGGACACCTCTGCAGCCTTTCTTAACATGGGCTCAGCCAAGTGCTCTGTCTGGGCATGAATGCCGTTTCTGGCGTTTTCTAGTAGGAAGATCAATTGCACGAATTTCTGAAGTTCCACTTCTGCAGCGCCGCTGGGAACTAGCCAATTGACAATGGGCTGTTGAAGAAGAATTGAGCTGATCGAGGCTAGCGTGTCTGAAGGTTCAGACAAAACGGAAAGGTGAACTTGTAAAGCACGAGCTCTCCACCATGCAAGAGAAGCCGTCACAGGCGAATCTCCTAGGCTTTTCACAGCAGCGGCGGTATTTTCGGAAACTTTCTCCAAATCCAAAGCACTGCCCTCGGCAAGACTCTCCACGTTCATGAGTTTCTCGAAAATCACCAATGCTAGAAGAAGAAGCACAGGCTCGTTCATGAGGTCGTAGGCCAGTTTGCCTTCGATGCTGAGCAAACGGACGCTCTCTTTTTTGAAGCAAGGTTTCGTCAATTTCATTGAAAATCAACTCTTTTCCACTAAATCCAATTTCAGGCCCGGTGAAGTTCGCCTGGATATATGTTTGAAGAAGACCAATAGCGAGAAGCTGAAGGTTCAAAGCCGACTCAGGGCCATTTTGTGTGGTAATTATGTAATCAACATAGGCTAACAAAGCGGACTTGAGATTGCCAGATTCAGTTATTTCAACCTTTTTCGTTTGGCTTATCTGTTGGAGTTGGTCAAGGACCCATGCTGCGGATCTGCCTCCCACGATTTCTTTGATGACACGTGACACAGACAAAAGGCTAGAATCACAGGTTTCTGGCAACTTGTCTTCTGGAACTAATAGTAAAAGCCCCAGAAGGAGCACATTCAACTCGTCCATGGCTACTGGTGGTTCTACTATGGTCGCGATGATCTGCGAAAAACACCATACTCAGAGCACTGCATACCGTGGGGTATGCCTTTTCTATTAGATTCTAGTACATCAGTACCGCTGCAACGATATCAATCGCCAAAGAATGACCGCCGCTTGTGTTCGCTATGCGTGCTGTCGCTGCGGCGATGCTCACTCAGCTTTCGGGACTTCCGAAGCGAGTTGCGGATCGACAACCTGCTCATTTCCAGCTGCTGGTTCTCGTCATCAGAGGCAAAGTCAATCACCTCTTCCCTGACGGCAAAAGGCTGGCCAGGGTTCTGCGACAAACTCTTTTTCATCTTAGGCTTTCTCTTCTCCTCTTTGTGGTCCAAATCCACAAGGACCTCATCGACCTGCTTGCGAGCTGGGTGGGGCGGAAGTGGTGGGGCATCCTCTGAACTTTCACCCGACGAGAGACCAACCTCGAGCTCAATGAGGTTACGGTCAAGTTCAATAGAAGGACCTCTACTGCCAGTTGGTGGCTGTGGTATCTGCTGTGGTATCTGCTGTGGCTGTTGCTGCTGTGGTTGCTGCTGCTGTGGAATTGAATGTGCTGGCGGAGGCAAGGGATCATTCAATGACAATTGACCGATGTTCATATCCTCCATTTTTGCCGCTGACGGCATGGGGCTTCGTCCCTGCTTCAATGATTCGCCCCACGGGTTTGCACCCTTACGACCGTCTTGTAAAGGCACGTTCCCCATACTGTAAGAATGCGAGTGACTAGGCTTCTGGGCCAACGTAGCTGACAGGTCCATCGAGAGGGATCCTTGCAAATGTGAAGGCCGCTGCAAACCATTGGAGATGTTCTCGTAATGGGCTCTTGGCTCTGGCGCTGGAGCTTGGGTTGCAGATTCGGCTTCCTTGGCAGTGCCTTTCTGAACATTGAGCTCGCTCTTCTCTTGTGCAGCTGGCTGTTCGTAGAAGTAATCCTTAGCACCTTCATCCGTCTTTGGTGGAGGATTTGGCTCTTTGGATGATGTGGATGGAACGGAGGTGCCGGCAGTATCGCTGGGTCCAGTTTTAGAAGCAAAGATATCATCGACTAGCTTCTCGGCATCTTTATCGATTGCTTGTGATGGCTTTTCCCAAGCGTGTGTAGATTCAAACTCGGTGGGCCTCTTCAAGTCAGGGTCTTGCAGATGCTTACGACTGCCTGGGGCACTCGGGCCCAGCCCAGTTTTCACACTAAAGTCCAGGGACTTTCTGTGCGTTGAAGCAGACGCCGACTTAACAGCATCGTCGTTGAGAGCGTCCAATGATGGATACCGCTCCTCTGCATTTGCCAACTTGGATATCTCTTCCAAGTCCTGCTCCAAGTCGGCAGATCCATCAGCATCCCCGTCGGCATCCCCCTCTGATTGCTGGTCAACAGGGTAAGGAGTTTCCATCAGGATTGGGAATGGATTATTGGACGAATTGTATTGGTGGTTTAATTGGGCAAGGTTTGCCTGGGAGTCGTTCTTGATTGAGGACACTTGGTGCAACTTGCTCTTTTGTGAAGCAGGCGACGAGGCTGCCACAAGTGGGGAACCCTGAGGAAGAACATGACCCTGCTTCGGGATCTGTGATGCAAGGTAGGGCAGTTGAGTTGCAGCATCCTGCGTATCTGGGACTGCGGACGCCTGAGCGTGTTGTTGAGAAGCAAGGGATGCGGACGATCCGTGTGCTTTGATGCTAGGGCTAGGAATATTCAGCACACTTGGCAGCAAGTTGTCGATGGATGGTTGTTGAGACAGGGAACGCTGGGACGAAGATCTCTTGGGCTTTTGCAGCTCCTGCTGAGCTTTGATCTTGCGCATTTCGTACTCTTGCTGTTTTTGCTGCTGTTCGAAATAGAGCTGCTGCTGTTTGCGGAGCTCCTCCTGTTTATGCTGTTGCATCTCGTGCAAGGCTTGGAAGTTGTAAGGTCCCGCGTGGTAGAAGTCCTCGACATCGTACTCCTCAAGCTTCTGGCCCGTCATTTGGCAAAGGAGCATCAAGATTTGCACTACATTGGGTCTGTAGAGCGGATTCTCTTGAAGCATGATGATGATGAGGTTCTTCAAGTCGCCTGAGAATTCCGGCTGGGGCAAGAACTGAAATGATGCATGGAGAATGGCAATGTCACCCTGGGCCTCAAATGGCGTCGTGTAGTAACAAAGCTTGTAAAGAAAACAGCCCAAGGCCCAAATGTCAGATTTCTCGTCAATTGGCTGGGCACGGTACAAGTCGACCATTTCGGGCGCCCGGTACTGTGGAGTTGTTTGGTAAAGGATGTCGTGGCTCAATAGCAGGAACTCACGCTGGTCTTTTGGAGGCCGGATCGGGACCGATACGGAGCCAAAGTCACAAAGCTTGAAAACGTTTTTGGCGTCAATCAAGACATTCTCAATCTTGACGTCCCTATGTATGAGTTTGATCTTGTGCATCTCGTAGAGTCCCAAGGTGATATCCACCATGATTTTAAGGATCTCCTTCTCGGTTAACTTTGTACGGATGCGGGCGTTCATGTACTCCAATAACGACTTATTCGGACACAATTCCATCAACACAAGCACCTGGTATTGGCCGTCAGTCAATCTCTCGGCATTGGAATCGTAGTAGCGCACAATGTGTTTGGCCAGGCTCAAAGTCTTCATGACATCCACCTCCTTACGTAACGCATTGAGCCCGCTCTTGTCCGGAACGATGACCTGCTTGAGGCAGCCCACCTCCGTGCCGTCATGAGGAGGATCCATGGTGACCTCGTAGATCTTGGAGAACCCGCCCTCAGATAAGAAACGCACCACGTTGACCTTGTGGCTTCCCACATTGAGGGAGGTGCCTTCGGCGATCTTTGACATGGCTGGAAAGGGAAGGCACTGGCGACAACGTCTGGCTAGGAATTGTGGCTTCGGTGCCTAGATAAGATTGAATAGCAGGCGATATCATGTATCGCACTGGGCTGTGATTCTGGCACGCGCACGACCAGGGTGTTGGGTAGACGAGTCTAGCGAGACTCAAATGCAATGAAAAGGAGCGGATGACGGGAGTTTATATTCTTAGGGACTAGTCAGAGTTCTTTCTGTTTTGCGGTATCGGCAGCGGTTGTCTTCATATACTTGTCCCGAACATGCTATGCGCATCCCGTTTGCAGCCAATCTGGAAGCAGGTATCCATTGTTTTCTATTACTTCTGAAAATGGCCTTCCAACGACTTCTGCCAGATCCTTTTTTAGACAATTGTCAAGGATCGCTTTTAGGCGGGTTGCAGCGGACTTGTCACGCGCCAGCTACGCCTCGGTTTCCTGCGGGTTTGCAGCCATTATAGCGTTTGCAGCCACTGCGGTTTTCGCCACAAAGCTACTTCCTAAAATGGTCCTTCAAGATCAAGGCAATCTCGTCGTATGCGTACGGAATGAAAACGATCTCCTTTCCAGACGCGTTTTTGGTGAGGGAACACATCTTGTGCTCGACGTATTCGCCTAGGATGCTTCGGAAGTTCATCTCGTTGGAGGTGACATACTCCTTGAGACATTGGTCGTAGAGAGCCTTGAACTCAACGCCAAGCCTGATAGAGCCACGAAGACCAGTTCGTCCTGACTTTGAGGCTGTAGATTCTTCGAGCACCTTCAATTGCATCTGCAGCAAGACCCTGTAGAGATTCTGCGCATTAGAGCTCAAGGACGTCAAAACGTACTTGGCACCCTTGCTTCCCACGAACCGCTTGGAACGACCCATGCTGAGAACATCCTTGAAGGAGAGCTCCACACCGTATGGCTTGTATGTGGTGGCATCGTGCCAGAGGAAATTGAAATTCTTGAAACGGTAGAGGTCCCATAGAAGACTGGCATTGACATTGTCAACCGAAGTGAGAAGCCATACGTCTGGGAGGGCGGCCAATTGAGATAGAATGTTCTGGGACCGCTCGTCTCTGAATGCCTCCCCATCAATATTGTGAACCACGAGGATGAGCTTTGGTTTGACGAGACCAAACTCAGCGTGGTGAGTGACGTGCTTCTTCATGTACGACACTAAAAATGGGAAAGCCTCACCGATGTGCTTCGGCATTTTGATGTTCTTCTCTTTTCTAATTTCTGGCGTCACGATTGCCAGTGCAATGTCGTGGATCACCAGTTTGAGCTTTGTAGCTGGGTTGTAGCCGTTCACTACCATCACCACTGGAAATTCGTCATCTTCGAGCAAAGTTTGCTCGTACCAATCGAGCAAGTAGTCGTTGACGAAGTCGAGAATCAAATTCGCCTTGGAGCCGATACCGTAGAAATTGAGATTATAACCCTGGCTCAATTCGAAGCACCATTGGTGGTATAATTTTTTGTGTAACTCATTAAGGGCGTTTCTTTCGTTGTGGTGCACAAGACTGCCTAGTCTGACCATAGGCAAGAATTCGTCGTAGTCAAGTTCAGGAGCCTTGGAACTCAATGCACTTGAAGAAGGTCTGAATCGAAGATTGTGCTGCTCAAAGTAACCTTCACTTCCTTCTAAGAAGTAGGCTCTTTCGTCGGTGAGGCGTCCAGAAAAATTAGTCTGGATTTGGGAGTCTGGGAAGTATTTTTTCACATATTCCTGATCCTTGATGTTGCCCTCCAGGTCCACTTCAGGTACCGGAAGGGGCTCAAAATGCTGTATTGGTGTGGCTTCAACTAGCTTCTTCTTCGGCTTATCGAGACCACTGATCAGAGGAATGCAGGAGAACGTGCTGTCACCGGTATTGTCGAAATTAAGCGCAATGGACAGCTCAGCTCTCGATGGAGATGACTCTTTGCTGGCTGTTTCCTGTTTATCCTGAAAAAACTCCATGTCGTCCATGTGGAAGATACTGTGCACTTTGCCAGTGACCTTCTCCTGTTTGCTAGGTCTGCCCTTCTTGGTTCTTCTTTCGATGGGCGTTTTTCTCACTTTCACAGGCGTCGGCAGCTCCGCCGGCGGAGTCCTTTTGGGCTTTCGTGGAGTGGTGACTTTCCTAGGTGATTTCTTAGGCGATTTTCGGGGCTTCTCTTCCTCTGGCTCGGAGAATTCCTCATCCTCCTCCTCCTCATCCTCCTCTTCTTCACTTTCATCCAGGCTGGCTTCCTTCTTAGGACGTCTTCGCCTTTGCTCCCTCAACTCAGCTTGTCGTTTCTTCTCCTCTTCCTTTTCAATAGCTCGCTTCTCAACCACGGCTCTTCTTTCCCTGCGCCTGGGAGTCAATTCCACAGGCTGGGGCTTTTTGACTTCCTCGCCTTTTCTGGGCCTTCCCCTCTTTCTCTTTGGCGGCGTAGGAGGTGCCAGCTCTTTCGAATCCTCTATAATCTTCTGTGCAAGGTTGAGCTCCTGTTCTCGTAGCACACTATCAATTTCATCGTGATCTTCGTCCATGAGCTTTGAATAAGTGGTATGAGCTTTTTTCCGAGCAGAATTATCAAGATCTTCTGTGCTTCGTTTGGCAGGCAGCCTTATTCCAATCGGACGCGTGGGTGTTTTGGCTGGTGATTCAAGGCCTTCCTCGGATTTGATTTGAATGTCATTGCTGGAACCATTATTTGTACTTTTCAGGATCTCTTGATCCTCCAGGGGATGGCGCAAGTCTGGGATTTCGGCCATTGATGAAGTATGGGGAAGTCTTCCTGGTTATCAAAAAGCAGTAGATCTTGGAAAGTAACGTATGGGTCACGTGACCACTTTCTGTAACACCCAATTACAGCCTTCCCATGGGCTATACATCAATTCTGAATAGCTTTACGGGTAGTTTCAAACCAAAATTTGTGGTCCACATACCTTTCATATTTACATCCAACGTGGTGGCGCAGAATTGGGACCTGCAAGTTGTAAATTCGATTATGCGCACGTGACTGAAGTGTCTCATCGCTGCACATCGAATTTCCAACTCCTACATCAACCTTGAGATCCAGAATGCTTTCGTTCTGCCCGTACTGCTCAAACATGCTTTTGATGTCGCATGGTGAGGATGGCATGAACAAGCTTCAGTGCAACACGTGTCCCTACGAGTTCCGGATTCTGGGCTTCCAGATGTTCGAGCGTAAGGTGCTACCTAGAAAGGAAGTTGATGATGTTTTGGGAGGTGATGGTGCCTGGGACAATGTCGATCAAACAACAGCTCAGTGTCCAGTGGACTCTTGCGGTAACGACAAGGCATACTTTTTCCAGTTGCAGATCAGATCGGCCGATGAGCCTATGACGACTTTCCTCAAGTGTACCAAGTGTTCCCACCAGTGGAGAGAAAATTAGCATTTGTTCTTTGTTTTCTTTTTTGGTATTTCATTTTATTGCATCACCCTTTGGTCGACTGGAGGCTCATGGAAGCCCAGCCCATCGGGTCCTCGAGAAGTCTTCGAGATAAATGGTCGATTTGGATCTGGTCGGGCTCCTTTTCGGAGCGAAAGAGAATGCTTGACTGAGAACAGGACAGGGAAAGCGGATCGATTTTTTTTGGTTTAAGCGACTCCTCATAAGTGTTGAAGGAGGATCTCACAAAGGATCTTTGTAGGCCTTTGTTGAAAGGCTGGGAAGACTGTGTTTCTTGAACAACACTTCCAACAGAAGCCTTCTCTGCGCTGCTGCTTGAACGAGCACGCTTCATATGAAAAATATCTGACAGGCTCGAGCAACTATCTGTATCATAATCACTAGAGCCTCCCAACGTGGAGTCACATTTGCGCATGTATTTTGGAGATTCGTAGTCTCGCTTGTAGCCAGGAAGATTGTGCTTCTTGTAGTACTTTTCCTGTTGTTCCTCAATAAACTTTCTGTAGGAAATTTCACGACGGCCTTCGGTGATCTTTTGAAGTCTAAGGTCCTTTTTGCGTTTGTTGACAAAGTCCTGTTCATCAGCAGAGCGCTTCTCTTTGAAGGAAGAGGCCTGAACGACTTTTCGGATGTTGATGAGAGCCACTTTTTCTTCCTTTACTTTCTCGATGAACTTCTCCTCTTCCTTGCATTCATCAGCGTCCCAGCGATCAACCGTGGACACGGGGCGGTCGGCGATCTCGGGTCGGAGGTCTCCATTGAGGAGTTTCTGCTCCTCGTCAAATGCAAATATCTCTCCCTGGCAGATATCGCCAAAGAGGCGTTTCATGCTGAAACCGTTCACCCACAGGCCTTGGTCCTCTGTAGGGAATACTTGTCTTGGACGAAACATGGACACCAAACGGGCCGTTTCAGAATAGGATGAATGTCTCGCAAAGACAAGTTTTATGTCAGCCGGTAAAAGCTCTGACCCATTTTTTGGTAGCACCCACTGCCGATCACGTAGCTCGTAGATCCTAGTACCAGCCTTGGTCTCTCTGAGCATATGCAAATTGGCCTTCTCAGCCACACGAAGGGAATCGAGCCGTAGAGGGAAACAAGCCCCTGTCATGTCCATAATGTTGAAATTGACACATTGTTTGATCCTCACAACAAAACGATCGCTCGGTATGTCTGAACAACCCTTCGGACAAACATGGAAAATGCCATTTTCAAAGCTGGTCAGTCTGTAGCGTTGAAAAGCTGCTGCCAAGCTTGGACCGTTCACAAGGTCATCTTTTGAGAGCACTTCGACCTGCTTTCGTAGTGTGGGATCGCTGATGTGAAGAGCACTCCTAAAGTAACTGGTGATGAAAGCCCAGGCATGGTCGAACCCTAGGGTGGTGTCCTGAAAGCAAAAGTCAATTTCTGGATCTTTAGGAAACTCTTCAAGAAGACGAATGGCAGCGTGGATTCCAGCGTTGTTCGGAGGTGTCTCGATGTACGGCTCCCTGCGATAAGAGAAGCTCATATCCGCATAAATATTATCCAAAGTCTTCATGCCGTTTATATACGGAAATAGCAGCGGGTACGTGTTCAAAGACAGTATCCACCAATCCTCTGCTCGAAGGTCTCCCGTACAAAGAACATTGGACGATTCAGACTCAATCAAGAACATGGATGCACCTAGACAGTGATTAGCTGGAAGCAACGTCACAGTGATCAAGCAAGTGTCATTCTCAGATCCTTCAGAAGACCCTAGTGGCCGAAGCTCCACTTCAAATGGTTCGTGGAACCTTTTTGTCTCCAAAAGCGGAAGGATTCTCTGGTAGTCTTTCTTCAAGGATAGTAGTTTCTTCGTTTCCACAGAACAAAACACCTGGCCTCCAAAGGACTTCAGTATGAGACCCACGAGATGATCTGAATGGCAATGAGTAAGTAGAAAGGCCGAACAGCCAGTGTTGAAACGATCCACTCCTAGTAGGGGAAACTCCCTGATCCGTCCATCGAAGGGCATTTTTGGGATATTTTGATTTTCAAGGACGCGTTGGAGAAAACACGTCTAGAGCTTGCAAAATCGGATTAAAGGAAACACGTTAAAACGCGTTATTGATTGCTGCTTCCAGAAGCGTGTAAGGTGTATCTCAGAGCAAGTGGTGATGGCTGCGAAATGGTGTAGTGGTTGATGTAGGAAGGACCCTGGTTGCAAAATCAGATTGGCAATTTCAAATCAAAAGAGTTGATTCAGTTCAAATTTGGAGCTTTGGGTTTTTTTTTTTGAAGAATTCCTGCAGGAGCTAAATGCCATTGTTATTCCTACTTACGTCTTGAGGGACAAGCTAAATTGCAAGGCCCCACTGATTGCAAAACGGGGTATAATACGAACTTGTAAAGCTCAAAGTCGCCTTCAAAGCAAAAGCTCAAAGACTAGATAATGATAGTAATTGCAAAAAAAAACTGAGAAGATTACTTATTCTGTTTGAGCCCACGAATCCCATCACATGCTACAGTGCATACCATGGATACATCCCGAGTCCATCACCCAAAGTATATTTCTACCAAAACGCCCATCACAACTCTACCTCCCTCTCGGCATTATATGTCTTCTTAGGAGCCTTGCGGGGCTCCTCCCTTACCGTCTTCCGCTTCCTCTTACCCTCACTGGCATCCTTCTCGGCCAATTGCTTCATCACTTTCACAACCACGGCACCGATTTTACCCTGTTCAGCACCTGACCCGCCAAGCGGTTTTGGAGCGCCCCAGCAGAAACGCACGGGGTACTTCTTTTCTAGAACCACAAGAGCCGCCGTTTTGTTGGACCTGCTGATTTTCACACTCTCGAGTTTTTCGGCAAACTTGTCAGCATCATGTCTTGATTTAAAAGTAACAAAGCCACAGCGGGCCCGGTGGGCTATCTTAGTCGAGACCGGGCCAGCCATCTTCTCACAATAGTCCTTCACCACGTACTGGGGCATCTGCGGGTCAAACCCGAAAACAAAGAAACTTTTTAGCTCTTCGTCTGAGGATGCTAAAGTCGCTCCAAACGGTAGTTTTGCCACAATCAGCGAAAGGTCTTTAGCTGAAGCTGTTTCTTGTTCTTGGGTGGCCACAACGGCAGGTTTCTGCTTGCCTAGCTTTTCGGCCAACGTGGCCAATATCTCCTTTGCCTTTTCCTTTTGGCCCTCGTTTTTGAAACCCTGAAGTTCCTTCTTGTCGGCCATAATGGCCTTGACTTCTCTGTTCTTGCTCTGCTCAGCTAGATAAGGATTCTCGATTCCGGCCATCTTCAACGCAGCATCTCTAAACTCCATGGGTATCTTGAAGTAAACATCCACAAGACAGCTCTGGCAACAGTTTCGTATTTTCAGACAGGTTCCACAAACAATGGTTTTCTTCATCTTCTGGCCTCTAGGTCCTGGCCATCTGTAAACAGTGAAGGGTCTCGTACAAAGCTTGCACTCTTCACCACCGGGCTGCCGGATCATTTTGATGTTCCGTTCATCCGGAACTAGGCATTCCAGGCATAGTTGTGGGAATTCGGACATGGAGATTTGGTAGTTGGTAGGATGCGATGAGTGTTGATCTTCGCGATAAGAGATGCAGAGAGTTTATGAAAGTGCAGTAAAGGTGCAAATTCAAGGCGTAGTGATGATGGAAAAAAAAAAAAAATAATGAATAAAAAGGAATGAAGAAATATGCTAAAAATTCTTTGAATTGAGCTATTGCTTCTTTTGAAATTAATGGTATTGGCGGGTGGCTGCAAATCAGTGATAGTAGTATCCGATGCTTGCAAGCGCTTCTAATAGTCTCTCTCTATCTGGCTCGGAGACCAAGTTCATCAATTTGTGCAAACTGACATCAAACAGGTAGTCATACTCCCAGGATTTGAGAAGCGGTGAGGTGTGAATGATCTGCAACACTTTATCAACATCCTCACTGACGTCAATCTTGGTTCTTCTTGAGAACTCAGAATGCACCGTCACCTCATTAATGTGAAGATCGTTTCGATCGAGGTCTAATTGTGCCTTTTTGCTGAATTCTTCAAACCCGGTTCTGTACAGAGTGAGGAGGTTTCTCAATATAGATCCTTCTTTTCCATTGAAGTTGCCATGAGCCTCAAGGGCCTTTCTGAAGATATAAGACGTACTCCAATCACTCGATAAATTGAAACAACGGCTCAAAGCGTCTGCAGCCCTCCGACGAGCAGGTCTGCATTCGGACTTGCATGAAATAAGCAAAAGGACTGTAACATCTTCGATATAGTCGTTATCGAGCACTTCCTTCAGTCTCATGAGTCTCTCCAACATCTTGACACAAAAGAGAATCATATCTTCCGTTTGATACGAGTGTATATAACTGGCAAGCTGCAAAGTATTTGGAAGATTCTGAGCAGCAAGATCAAGTACTTGAAGTTCTTGTGACCACTTTAAATCAGGCGTCTTGATCCGTTGGCTGAAACCAGCCGCTACTAAAAGCTCAATTACCTTCACGCGTATGAAGCTCCAAGTCAGTGGAGCATGCGCTACTCGCTCCAAGGTCTGTCTTAATCTCTCACTCAACTTTTCGTGCTTTTGGCAACACTCAATCACCTGTTCTTGAATCTCATATGCATCGCTTTCAAGTGCAAGGAGAAGAAGGTCCTCTGCTACCCCAACTTCATCGTTTTTGAGGTGGTAATGGTGTAATATTTTGATCATCTTAGCTAGTGCCGAATGCTTTGCCCTATTTGGCTTGGAGCTTTCTCTGATTAACAGATTCACGAGAAAATCCCCAAGAGGTTCAACCAATGACAATGGAAGATCTTCTGGCAACATTTCGAGCCAAGCTGAGAAGGCTTGCCAGTTGTTGAGCTTCAAAGCAAAAGAAAACACATCTTTCATGTCCTCATCTCTTATGCGTACATCTTGAGATAGCTTCGCCGCGAGCAAGAGACATCCATGGATCTTGTTTATCGAATTTGAAGAGGAGATACCTGTGATGGAATGCTGAGTGGCCTCTTCCTTGTTTGAAGTCAATGCCATTTTGTACAAAACCCTGGCGGTCATCTCTCGTATTTTCCACCTCTGGTGACCCAAGTAATTTTCCTGAAGCAATGTGTAAAACCTGTCGAAGAGACATTCATCACTACCATTCCATTCGAGTCTCTCCAAAATAGTCAAAATGGAAAGAATGCTCTCCACTGAGCCTCCTTCGTTTTCCCCAAATCTCGATAATCGATAGTGAAATTTCTCCTCAAGGTCTCGGTACGTACCGAAAAACACAGATGTCTTCATGCCAGAGAGCAGATTGCCAACCATGTTTGTACCGAAGATCCTGTTTTGAAGCGACGTGAAGAGCATCAAAGCTGCATTCTTGATCGACCACTCTGGTGAGTCGATACTTTCCAATGCTAAGCTGAGCGCATCATTTATGTACCTTCTCGCTGATGAAAATAAGGCTGATTCAAGGAAAAGGTGCTTGATGCAATTGAAAGCATGGACCTGTGGGAATCCTGATTTGGCACGGTCTTCTTCCCTGAGTGGAATCTTGGTGTATTCGATGAGCAATTTCATGGTGGAATCAATTATCTCATCAACATTACCAGTTTTCTTATGAGCGATGATAGCGCCGGTGATTAAGAAAGGGAGTCCGCCTGATCTTCTTGAGACAAATTGTGTTTTGGCCTTTATGAGGCTCAAGCTTTCATGGAGCCAAACCTTAGGGTAGCCTTCAAGACCTGGGCTCACCAAACAAATAACACATGCAGAGATATAGGTATTGAAAACAGCCATGAAGACACCTCTATGGGTGATGTTGCTGAGTTGGTCTCGCGTGAGTTCACAGACTTCAAGGAAAAGTTCGTGATCTAGAAAGATGAAATTGGATTTCCTGTTCAACGCAATCATTGTTTCCAATAGAAGAGCAGATTCACGGATAGGTCTCCATGAGGATGCTTCTAAACCATCACTATCTTCGAGGGTCTCAAATGTCGTCTTAGCTTTGTATAGCTGCCACAGCTTCTGACAGCATCTGAGAAGACATCTGACGAGCTCTGTTGAGTATGCCTCGTGTTCCAAAAAGAACTCTGGTAATGTTTGGAAGGCTTTGCAAAAGAATGTATAAAAGCCGTGTGGAGATTCTCCATTGACTTGAAGGAGTCTTTGCTGGAGTAGTTTTATTAAGTCGAGTAGCTTTGGAGGGTTCCTTGAGTAATGCGTGGCGAGAAGCAAGAGCAAGTTGACGTTTTCATCGCTCTTTCTGCCTTGCACAGATTTTAAAGCTTCTATGGCATTGTTCAAGTAATCGGAGAAGAGGCTGTTCAGCTCATCAAACAAAAGGCCACTACGGCATGTCTGAAGAAACTTTCTAGCCTTTCCTCTGATATCCTCATAATTGTTTGTGGTGAAGCGAAGCATGACGGAAATGAAGGATGGTGTGAACACTTCCAAAAGAGGTATGAGGTTTTTCTGCTTTTGGGTGTTCTTCCGTGCCACTCCATCAAATTCCTCTTCAACCAAGACTTCAAAGAAGTCAAATGCAATGAGAAGCAGCAGATAGCTTGAACTTGGCGAAAGCCTCTTTAGGAAGTAACACAAAAGCGATTCAAGTGCCTCTTTTATGGCACCGGGTGAGGAGTCCCGATTGTGAATGTAGCAGTCCTTTAAGGAAATGACAGCTTTTCTGATTGTAGACGAGAATGCGTCTCGTGTCTCTGATGACCTTGAATCCTCCACAAATCCCTCAAGCACGGCCACATCAGTGAGAAGTCTTAGAATGTGTGCTGAAGGTATACGACTTGTTTTAATCGTTGAGACCCCGAGTTGTAAAGCAGAGAGCCGTACGGTCTCTGTGTCAGACACCAATAGCTCAAAAACCTGGGTCTCTGTCAAAATCCCGCTATCGATAGGATCCTTCGATTTTGAAAGTTTCTGGCTCACGTTGAGTATAGCAAGAAGAAGTTCGGGCTGAGATGCATCTATATGGTTCTTGATGAGGATCTCGACGGAATTGGGTGTCATTCGAAGTAATATGGGGAGTAAATGCTGGAGGATTTTTGACGATGTTTTTGAGCTCTGGAGACCTGAAACGACAGGGTAAGCCCAGTACTTGACAAACTCGCCTTCTGAGAAGTCTGTTTGTAGATTTTGAAGCAAAGCCGCTAGGCATTTCGCTGCAGCATTGGCAACTGCTCCAGATGCACAAGCTGAAACGAGCACGTCAACAAAATCGGGGTATTTCTCCTTGAAGCCCTGAGATATGTGAGGACATTCTTTCGCTAAGGTCTCGATTATCTGGAAATGCTCTTTCTTGAGTGGCAGGTTCTGAAAAGTCGAAATGGACCATTTAGTGCAAACCTCGTCACCCTTGTTTCTATCTAATAAAAGTAGAAGCTGAACGAGTCTTCGTAGAAGTCCCAAGCCGGCATTAGCCTGAGCTCCATGGGAGAAGTTGAGTGATCCAGTGACCCAATTGAAGACTGAATCTGAAAAAATGTCGTCCAAAGGTACCAATTTTGGTTCTACTTCGGCCTTGAGCGCTTGCACGGCTCGTAGGTACCAGATCAGTAGGGCATCAGCTGCCTGAAGGTTTCTCTTAGGTGCTTCATTGGAGGGTTGACTGAGGAGGGTGAGGATGTCTTTTTGAATCAGCCAAAACGAGGGATCAAACTCCAGCAGCGAAGATGAGATCTTAATAAGTTTGGCTTTTATATCTGCTATATTGCTGCCATCCTGGTTGGTTCCACACATGCCATCAGTAGTAGAAATCAGACTAGCGATGTTGGGCATGTGATGTCGGTCACGTGTGGGCATCACCAGGAAGAGGGTGCCAAGATTGACGTCTTGTTGGGAAATTCATGGCTATTATTGGCTATTGTCGATAGGTAACTTCTTTGGGGACTGGTACTGGAATGTTCGTTTTGGAGAGAATGTGTGGACTCGCTTTCTCATTTGCACAGTTCATCACTAAGACTTCATGAAAGAACGTCTTAAAACCTAATCTGGTGGACATGAAATTGACACCTATTTTGACTTTTTTTTTTTTTTCCGTCATTTCTAGGCTCTTCAAACTTTCGTCGCTTAGCCAGTTGGTAAACTGCTTGTCCAATCAGACTCACCTAACGCTTCAGCCAATCCCAGCTTCCAACAAATACGTAGTTAAACGCCGTGATTCGTCTTTTGATGAATTGCAAAAATAGATCGTCGCTATACCTTTCGGAAGCGGCTAACCTTCTTTCATCCAGACCTACATTATGCCAGAGCTTAAAGGATAAGCACGGAGTGCTAAATGCAACCAGCTCCACGGGTAACAAAACGTCAAAAAGGTGTCACTTACGAAAAAGGAAAGGCGATCTCTCGGTTGGCAGATGAATCTTGGAAATAGGTTGTTTTTGGAAGTTGACAAGAACCATCAATACAGCTGTTTACCTCCAACGAATAGTCTAAGTATGCCCCTAGGGCACCGTTCAAACGACTTCTGGGCTCGGACATCTCAAACCAAGGCAGGGGCTTCTCTAAAGCCAGCTTTCGGAAAAATCAGAAGGTCAAGGCAGCTTCATTGTAGGCACCGTGCCATCTCCGTATCTCCACAAAGCGTCTGGCGCCAGACCAAATTCAGAACCATCCCTTTCTGCCACTTCCAAAACGGCATTCCGTGTTGTGGCATGGTGCTTAAGAAGCTGTGCATCACGTCATCGTCAAGAACGTTACACCGCATGAGCTCGGCGTCCTGTCACCAGCAAGCTACCCAAAACCTCTAGTCAAACGTGGATTAAGCACACTAAATACAAATTAAAAATTACAGCGCTCAGGCCTTGTTGCCTCTGAGCTGGTTGCCCCATTTCTTCAAGTACTTGAAGATCAAATCGTCGTCCTTGGAGTTGACCTGGACGTAGTTCTTGCCCTTGTTGAGCTTCTCGGCATGGCCAATAGCTCCAAGCTCGCCGTCGTCGGCACCCATGGCCTGGACCTCCTCCAACTTGTGGTCTCTCAAGCAGAAACCAGCGAAAAGCATAGGAACACACAAGCAAAGACCGACAATACACAAGAGTCTCTGGACGTCGGCGTAAGCAAAAACAACGGCTTTTCTGGCTGGGGTGCCCCAAGTGTGGACCTTGATAAAGTTGTATGGCTTCTTGTAAGCCTGTTTGGCCAAGGATGGATCCACACCCATTTTCTCCATCTTGTCGTAGATGGTGTCGTACATTCTTTGGGTCCACATGACACCAGAAACACAATCACCGAGGGCAGAGCCGAATTTGTAAGTGGCCATGTAGACACCGGTAACGGAAGCCATGTACTCGTGGTCGGTACAAGACTGGATGGAGACATCGATGGTACGAGCGAACAAACCAGAGCCGAAACCGAAAACAATCATGGAGCCTGTGACACCGTCGACAAACCTCTTGTCGTGGATACCGTCGTTAGAACCACGGAAGTAGTAAAGCATACCGGTACCGATGAACCAGAGAGAAATACCAGCGAGAATGAAACCCTTGGTTCTTCTGACACGAGCAACCACCAAACCAAGAAGAGGACCCACAACGGCGATCATAAACGAGTTCAAAGAGCCGATTCTGGTGGCAGTGGCCTTGGATGCGTTCATTCCGACAAGCAAAACAGGGTACATGTAGTCGTGAGGCATCAAGTAGACGAACTTGTAGAACAAACCAATACACAAGGCGGCAATGACACCACGGTCCTTCAAAAGAGGGAATGGGAAAATAGGGTGGCTGGCGCCTCTGAGCTCCCAGTAGAAGAAAGCAGGAACCAAACAGAAACCAATAACCAATGGCGCAATAACGTAGGCGTGTCCCCATTTGGAGGTGGTACCACCAGCGAGAGTCAATGGCACCAAGATGAAACCAACGCAGATGGTGAAAAGGAAGATGCCCATGACGTCAGACAACCAGAAGAACTCCTTGAGGTAGTAGTAGCTTCTGATGATGAAGGCCTTGGTGTTGCTGGAGAACTTGTGGTTGCTGTTGCTTCTGGCCTCGGCAATTCTGTTGTTCATGTCGACGTACGAGTCCTGTTCCTCCTGGCAAAGATCAATGAAAGCCTGCTCCTTGCGCATCTTGAGCCTGGTCCAGATCAAGCAGCACATGATGGGGATGTTGGAAAGCGGGAAGATGAAGGCCCACATGCCGATGGAGTACTCCCACGAGTAGTTGTCGGTCAAGTTGTCCACAATGTTACCGGACACCCAGGTGTTGATGATGTAGGGACAGGTGACGATGGAAATGGCGAAAAGTCTCCAGTTCATCTGGGAGTTGTCGGACATGATCAAACGCAACATGACCTTGATACCGGCCTGGCCAAAAGCGTCGATAACAGCACCGGCGGCGAATCTGGAGAGCTCGCTGGATTGAGACTCGATCAAAGAACCCATGGCCTTGAACACCACGGCAAACAAAAGCAACTCCACACGGCCGTACATGTCAGACATTCTGGCGAAAAAGGGCAAAGAAGCAGCAGCCACCACCGATCTGATAACAGCGATGGTGGACAAAAGCGAGTGGTCAGCGAAACTGTTGGTGGCGTACGAGGTAAGCACTTTTCTGATACGGGTGTCCAAGGTGAAGACATAGGCAGAGCAGAACAAGCAAACGTAAAGAAGCACACAGTTACGTTTGTTCTTGTAGTGCTCGGACAAGAGCTCGTTCTTTCTCACACCAAACGACTTGGTCGAACCAATGACGATTTCCTCAGAGGAGGTGTCGTTAGGGAAGGACTTCTCTTGAGCAGAGCCGTTGTGGCCCAACTTTTCATCTGAAGAAACGGAGTGGGCCTTTTGGGTGTGCTCGTTGGAGTTCCTCGTCTCCTCAATTGAGCTGTTCTTCTCAGGAGCGGACATGGTCGATGATGATGAAGATGAAAAATGAAAACACGGCAGATCTGGTCTACTTAAATATCTGATCCGATCAGACAAGGCAACACCGGGATTTAACGAAACCGACTTCGGGCTTTGCAGCCACTCGTGCGGTAGGGTGTTTAGCTGCACGGGACAGAGCCTGCAGCTGATGTGCGGGATGAGTTATGCAGCACATTAGCGCTGAGGGCCAATCAGAGGGTGATTGAGCAAAGCGGTCCCTTTGCTTTTTCTGAATTAGTGGATTGACATTCGACACAGACAACGGTTTCGAGTGGCATATGCATGGGCCGCTGCGCGCAGTAGTCAAAACCTGCGTGTGCCGCATTCTCTGCAGGCGCTTGACTGATATTCGTGTCCCGTGTGCACTCCGTTGACAGCTAAGAGGGGGCGAGAACGCAGTACAACGTCAAGTGGTTTTTCCGGGGCCTTAGCGAAATGTGGGGGCGCACAAGCCCCTCCGGAAGTGGCTGGCGTTTTAAATTTTTGATTTTTTAGATAATTCTACCTGTTCCATTTACGGTGAGCACATTTTTTCCCCCTCTGGGCGAGGTGAAATGAGCGCTTATCCACACTGTGGATTACCAAAATGAGCGCAATATTATGTACCCTGTAGAGCGCTTTTGTGCCGACAAGGCCCACCACTGGCTGGAAAGCAAAGATGTACGGCCGCTTGTCAAAAAAAGGTCCGTTATCTGATCATGTCAACTTTACCCGATTGGCTTCTCGCAAATAGCACCTTCCACTGACTCCGGCTCCTGGAATGCCGTTGGTCTTACAAAAGGCGGTTCCATGCTTGGTCGAGACCTTTGTGTCTTCTTCAGCCTTGCTCCCGGTACGTCATAGCGTCCTCAGAGGCTTTTGCAATTGGAATTGAAACACCGGTTGGCGCCATATGCATATTCGTGGCCGTTTCAGTATTTCCGTAACCTAGCTTGTTGTTGGGTCCAGGGCTCTCCTTGACAGGAAGCCAAGAAAAAGAAAGTTTATGACAGTGTTCTGACATACTGGGATGAGATTATTTTGAGCGGGTACTAGGAGATTGCACTAACTGTGGGGTCCGGTTCTTTTGCAGCGAGACTCCACCGATCCATGTACATCCATGTCTTTCACATTTTTCGTTCACAGTGCTCTTGGTATCGAAAGATTTAACTGATGGAAATGGACAGACTCTACAAAACCGGTTTTGTGCTCCCTCGTAGACACCTGCCAAACGCCTCTATCCAGGATGCGGCGTCAGGCCGCCTCATGCACCAAGGGTGTTTTCGAAATCAGGAACAGTGGCTCCTGCCTGATAACCCGGGGGTATCTGCTTTGCATGGAACATATGGCCAATGGGTAAGAAAACAGACTTCTGCGATTTTTCTTTTCTTGTGACTGATTGCCGAATTGGAGCAGTGTAGCCATTTCCAAACCTGCGTTGACGGCTTTTCGCCCGCATAACCGTAATGGACGTCGCCTAAGCGAGGATCCCAACCAATGCGCCGTGGCCGTTTCGGAAACCCGGGTATCGGTGCATGGAAATCTTAAAGTCAATACAACACATTTACAGATTGTACACCTACAATTGCAACTTTAGAGTTTCATCATTTAGTCACTTTTGTGACATGTCGGAGCGCCTGGGGTGCGCTTGGTCGGATTATCAAATTGCGCTTATAAGCCTTTGTCTGACATGCCGGTCGGGCTCCAGTTTTTCCAGGGATGCGAGTGGCTGAACCCGGAACGGATACTGGCATGAGCTTTGCAAGCTGATGAATTTGATTTTCCTCTTTTTTATTTTTATGTTCTTATTTTTTTTTTTTTTTTTTGTTTTGTTTTTAAGCTGTTTTCATTGTTTTGGTTTCGTCGGCTGAGATGGCACAATTGTGGAGGGTGCCCGGAATAATAGGACCACAACAGTGGGCCGCCCATCGGCGCCGCTACCCCATTTTTCAGCCGCCGACAAATCAGATTATCCATGATGACCAGAAGCTTTTTTTTTTCAAACTCTCTGCTCGTCTGTGTGTCGTTTAAATTAGGTTAGCAGGCCTGCTTTTGCAGATGAGATGGTGCGGCCCCAACTACTCCCTAAACAAGCCTCTCTCAAGGAGACGGCCTTGTTTTAATTGCTATTGGCTTTTACGGCGAGACCGGATCCGAAAAGTTTCATTGTAGAGCTCTCGCCCAATGGCGTTGGTCTGGGTCGTGGATGCATGAATTATGAGTTGGTAAGACCCAATCTGGCGTAGGGCGCTGGATGAAGAAATAAACCATCGGGTGGCAACATCACGAAACCTGCTTTTACGGCACTTGGAGCACGTCTCTCTGGGGTACGCCGTCTGCAGCTTCCTCGTGTGAGTTTAAGCCTCCCACCGGCTGGATTGATAAAAGCGCTAGACCGGCTTGGACGTTGCAACCAAGTTAGTATTGCTTGCCTCAGGGGAATTGACTTTGGCCTCTTACGAGTTGGTGAGTTCTGACACTCACCCTGTTGGTCTGGATGGAGGGAGACTACTACAATGCAAGTGTTCCTTATTTAAAGCCCGAAATGTCTGGGTTGCCTAGAAATAATTGAACCTGGGTAAGCCAAGCCAGGCATGCTAGGCCTAATTGGTTTTCATAGATTTCGGCTCCTCGTGAGATTCCAGGCTTTCTGAAGGGAGTGCTCGTGGGTCCGTGGGTTCATGGGTCGTGGGTCGTGGGTTGTGGTGGATTGGGCTGACTTTGTGGAATAATAGTTTTGTGGATTGCCCGGGTGGTGAGTTGAAATGGAGCCCGGAGAGTTGCAGAGTGAGTGAAGAGTGATGGGCTTGTCGTGGTTGCCGTGACTGATATTAGAGGAGTGCCATTGAACTCCAGTGCTACTTCCACCCAGCAAAAAACCGTCATTTCTGCATTTTCAATATTGTCCAATTGAAAGGGCTCGCTTCCATTTAAAGAAGGCTGAAAAGATTGAGACCATGTTCATTGTGGTTGCTTTGTTGAACTAAACGTCTACCTCATGGAAGGGTGATACTCTTAACACTGGCGTCTTGGGGCTTGGCCCTCTTGAGTATCCTCCAAATATTACAAGAGCAGAAACCCTGGAGGGTACTACCACGAGCGTGGTTGCCATGATCGAGTAAATGAACCACCATGGTGATGTCCGGTTCCACTACCGCAGTACAATAATCCCCCATCTCCAATATAACCACCATGCACAATTCCAAAACGGAACTCCAAAACCCAATTCCACGACCACACCCTGTTGCTGCCGCTTTCTATCCTCCTCCATCAAACCATGCTGAATAACGCTGTGATGACTTCTTCACCGGTCCGCCGAAGGCCGACCTCAACCCAATCCTCAGCCACTAGTTCCCACCAAAACCACGCCACAAAGCCTACTTTTTAAACCCACCCTATTCCCCCAAAATGACCCCCGATTCACCACATTTTGCCGGAAATGGCACAAACGCAACGTTGTATTCCGCTCGTCTCGGAACCTCCACAGTGAAAAGTACGATACGGCTGTGCGACAGACCGAGGCACCGACACCGAGGTCCCCTAAACCGAAAAACCTCGACCTCGTCAAAACAAAAAAAAAAAATCAAAATTCAAATAGCTCTTTGGATCCAACGTCAAAAATCCACAATGAACCAACCCCCTCCGCTTTTGCCTGTTCGGCTTTTGTGTGTAATAACGGCACGTTGAGCGCAAGGTGTGCGCAAAAGTGAGCCATCGTCACTGAGCTCCTTCTCCTTATAAGTGTCCCTTTCCATCCACCAAAATTCCACACCCATTTCCGAAAAACCTCGTCATGTCCAGCGTTACCACGGGCAAGAAAGCCTGGGAATCGTACTACCACTTTTTCCCCTTCTACATGCTCACGGGTAGAGAGCTGTTGTTGTTGCACCTTTTTGTCATTCTGTTTTTCCTGTTCATCGGCTGGGGAGTCTACCTGTGTTTGCCCGCCTACGTGCCGTTTGTGCTTTCTAGAGGCAAGTACTACTTGACGGGCTCCCAGGAGGCGCTCGGCAATTTTGTGTTGAAGATGAAGTAGATAGCTAGTTAATGAATATGATGCGCACTTAGTACCATGTATCGAAGAGGTAGGGTTCGTGGGTTCAAGGCCCCACGGCCGGTGGCGACTATGGGAGATACTAAAGCGGGGTCCCTGGGCTCCGGAGATTCTGAAAACTCGGTTGGTTTGGCGTCGAACGGTGGGGTTGACGGTATTGTTGATGGTGTTGGTGAGAAGCACTTGACTACAGAGGGTCCACGTTTGAAGCGGACACAGGGCGTCTTGAGTCGTGAAAATGAACACGTACGTGGACTGGAGAGTGAACAATCCAGTGAAAGTGCCGGAAATGGCGTATCGACGCTGGACGCGTCGGAAAGTGGAAGTCTACGAAACCACAACAGTGAGGACACGAATGGCGAAAACGGCGTGCAGAAATCGCCTCCCCTATTCTGTGGCTCTACTTCACCAAAACCGTCCAATTCGGCCCCCCTTCCCTGCCAGCATCGTCGCCTAAATGCACCGAAAACTGGGGCAGTTCTCAAAAGACTCAAACTAGACATCAATAGACCAGCCAGCCAACCCACACAACCATCGTCCTCAAGAAAACTCTCCTGCCAATGGCGGAAAAGATCAAACAAAAAGAACAAGTCCTGGGAAGGCGACGGGTTCCTCTATGTGCTGGACTCTGGTGTCGTTCTCAAAGCTGATACTAAGGGAAACGGCACGCTACGAGTTTTAGGGCGATCTTCCAACTCAAATACCAGCGGTCTTCTCGTCCTTGGGCAGTTTGAAGCCGAGGTGGACGAAGAAGGCGAAACGAGACATATTTTAGTCAACCAGCCTGAACCACAGGCGGTTCCTCCTCCTACGAGCTTCAAATCGCCGTTTCACGCAAGGGAACCGAAATCGAAAGCTCCTGAAGCGTTTTGCCTTCACGATAAGGTCACGGTGGATCCAACACTTACCAAGTTTCTCCGGCCTCATCAACGTGAAGGTGTGCAATTCATATACGATGGACTCTTAGGGCGCCGTGTGGAGGGCCAGCGGGGTGTTCTTCTAGCGGACGAAATGGGGCTCGGAAAAACACTCATGACGATCACCGTATTATGGACGCTTCTTAAGCAAAGCTCCACAGGCAAAACCCAAGACGCACTGAAGGTGCTTGTTTGTTGCCCTGTTTCTCTCATCGACAACTGGCGTAAGGAGTTCACGAAATGGCTCGACAAGAACAGGATTGGTGTGCTTGCGTTGAATGGCAAGAACCAGCTGCCCGCCAAGGACAAGCAGGATATCAACGGTTTTGCCAAAACCAACGTCTACCAAGTTCTCATCATGGGCTACGAGAAGCTGCTTCTGTGTGCCAAAGAATTGGGTGCTGTTGAATTTGACGTGATTGTATGTGACGAAGGTCACAGACTCAAGAATAACAGCAGCAAGGTTATGAAACTATTGGATGGCCTCGGTGTGGAAATGCGGTTGGTGCTCACGGGAACTCCGATCCAGAATGACTTGAATGAGTTTTACACCATCGCCAACTTCATAAATCCTGGCATCTTGGGATCGCTGGCAGACTTCCAGAAACGCTTTGCCAGACCAATTCTACGAGCTCGTGATGTAAACTGCCTGAGCAGGGATATCATCAAGGAAGGACGAAAGGTATCCAACGAGTTGATCGAAATCACAAAAAGCTTCACCCTTCGAAGAACGCAAAATGTCATCAGCTCATTCTTGACCAGGAAAACGGACGTTTTGCTTTTTTGTCCGCCTACAAAGCTTCAAAAGTCCCTCTTTAAGCTTGTGCTCGGCTCGTCCAACTTCAACACGATCATCAATTCTGACCCCAGGGACGTTCTTGCTTTGATCATGGTGTACCGAAAGATATGCAACTCTCCGTCATTGTTGGCGAAAGATTCCTTCTTCAGTACACTTCTAGGCACCGAGGCCCGGAAACAGCTTGATCCAGCCTCCCTCACCGCACGAACAACAGGCAGTAAGATTAATGTTCTTGTTCCCCTCCTTCTTGAGTTTAGGAAACTAGACGAAAAGACTGTTCTTGTGTCAAACTTCACCCAAACATTGGACTTCCTAGCGACGGTTCTTTTGAAACTCAATATTCAGTTTGTCAGGCTCGACGGCTCTAGTGCTAGCAATACCCGTGATAAGCTCGTGAGCGATTTTCATAAAGCGGAAGGATTTACTGTCTTCCTTCTACTGGCTAAAGCTGGCGGCGTTGGATTGAATCTTGTCGGTGCATCTAGACTAGTGCTTTTCGATAACGACTGGAATCCTTCGGTAGATCTTCAAGCAATGGCGAGAATTCACAGAGACGGGCAAAAGAAGCCAGTGTTTATCTACAGGCTATTCACCACAGGCTGTATTGATGAGAAGATTTTCCAGAGACAGCTCATGAAGGGTACGCTTAGTGACATGTTTCTCGATGACAAGTCTGAATCGTCGCTGAATATCTTTGACTTCGAAGATCTCAAGGACCTATTCAATATCGCCGACACCAACTGCAACACCCACGACTTGATTGAATGTCCATGTTCGGGCGAAGGCGAAAGTCTCGAATCGTCTCAAAAGCAGGATTCGCAAGACGACACTGATGAAGACGACGAATTGCCGTCCCTGGGCTGGATGAGCGCTCTGGATCTCCACAAATTGGCTCCAGATAACAATGCAAAAAAGCAGTCCATCAGATTGGCATTATCTCACTACAAGCATTTTGACCCTTTTGAGTGTGACTCCGGTGTGGATGTTCTGGACGAGGTTGTCAACAATTTGCTACAGAAACTCAAAGAGGAGCGTCTATTAACGTACGTCTTCACACACGTCACCCCAGGATACTTATAGATTAGTTACAGAAGCATCTTCATTCTTGCCTCCGCGGCTCTGGCCCGTTGTTCCCTCATGAGGCGTGCCTTCTGCTGCTCCGTCAACTCACTCGTCTCTGATGGACGGTTTTGGACTTTGCCACCGAGAGTACCACCAGAGGAAAATGTAGGCCTCTTCTGCTCCATCTCTGTCTTTTTCGCCAACTCCTCCTCTATTAAACGACGATTCTCTGTCTCCTGCTGTTTTTTCTGCTGCTCTTCCTCTTTAGCCACTTCCTCCCTGGTTCTTGGAGGTCCCACTTTAGCAGCAGTCCAGTTTGTAAACTCCTCTCCAAGTGTGTTTCTTGCAATTTGAAAAGTCTTCTTCGCCGTAGATGTCGAACTCATCTGAGCAGCGGTCTTTCCAATGGCATTGAGAATGGTTGGGTCTGCTTTTAGATTAACCAACAACACCTGGATCATGTGGTGAAGACCCTGTGATGCAGCATAATGAAGTGGTGTGGGAGCATGAGCATGCTGGTTACCAGGTGTGAATTGGTAATTAGCATCCAACCCATTCTTCTTCAAGTAGTTGATCAACATCGGTGCCTTCAGCTTCTTGAGCAAGTTGATGATCTCCTTTGTGTGCTTGTCTGATTCAGAAAGCTCTGGCACTGGGGGTGGCGTTTTCTGCACCTTGGAAATATCTGCCCTTTTCTCGGTGATCTTTTTGGCTTTCGGAAGATCCACCACTTGCATGTGAGCTAGCTGGACCCAAGCCCGCTTCAATTCAGAAAGAGTGGCTCGTTTGGTGGTGAACGGAAAATTCCTGATTCGTTTATCGTCAGCTGCCAAAGGGGCGCCTTCGTAGCCCACCAAAGCCCGCTTGTTTGCCACCGCATTGGCTCTAATAAATACAAAGTCGGCATTCTGCAAATACGACTTCCACAGATTGAGTAGCTCTCTGACCTCCTGCTGAAGTGCCTGCTCGTTGTACCTTCTTATAGAAGAACCTGCCGAATTGGCTTTTCCTCTGGAATTATCCGAGGCGCTCTGCGAACCACCCTGTTTCCTTCTCGTGGTGTACCTGTGGAAGGTCTTCGACTCAAGCACATTCACCTGTTGCTCCTGCTTCAGGATCTTATGGTTGGGCGCTAGACCCTTGAGGTTCTTGGGTGTATGAGAAACAACGGCACCTGCAAAATGGCCACCTCCAATCATAAGAAGCACAGAAGTGCCCAGCCGCTTGGGCTCCGACGAAATCTGACCCACCTCCTCCAACACATTGCCGGTATCTAGCGACGCCTTCGAAAAGAGTGCCTTGTACAATCCAAAAGCCTTACCGTGGTCTACCAAGGAGGACTGAAAAAGAATGTATGGCGAATTTGTATTCATGTGACTCACACTCTGCTCTTCATCTTCGTTCTTCGTAGAAAGCTGTTCGAAAATGGTATTAAGCTTGCCGTCCTCTTCGTCTTCCGTTTCACTCTCCTCTGATCCAGATATGCTCTCCACTGATTGGGTCTCTATAAGTTTATCAAATTCATCCTCTGTAAGCGGTGGAAGCGAATTGACCTGTCTCTTGAGATTGAGACGATGAAGATCTGATTTATAGTAGTCTTTGGACTTCTCGGGCTCGGTTTTGGGATCGACTATCTGGTTTTCGATGTGACTCTTGGTTTGAGCTGGAGCGTCATTGACAGCCACAACAGCAGCAGATTCGTCAAAATGAAGAAGGCTTAGACTGTTTTTGACAGTCTCGTCCAAGGAAAATATATACAAGTCGTCTTTGGCCACAGAAGTCATCCTTGCTGTGAAGAAGTAGTAGTACGGTGATAGTGGCGCGTGTGCACACCCTTTTAAATGGCTGCAAAGTCTATGGTACACTATTTAGCGGCGAGTCTCTTGCGACAGGATTTTTTTGGTGAGTCATTTAGGCAGACCCGAAACGGTGGCACTCCTTGAGGAAATGCTCGATTTTCTCTGGCTTCATGAAGGGGTGAGTGCCGTGACCAAAGTTGACAATGTAGTTCTGTTTGCCACCGCCGAAACCTTTGATCATTTGTTCCACTTTTTTGGAAATTACCTCGTCAGATCCGTAAATGATGCCGGGGTCGAGGTTACCTTGCAAGGTGATTCTCCTGCCGTTCACAACCTTCACGGCATCCTCAGGCTTGTAGAGCCAATCCAACGAAACAGTGTCGTAACCAGACTCACACAAATCGTCCAAGGCGTACCAGGCGCCCTTGGCAAAAACAGTAAGTGGGATCTTCTCCTTCACACCGAGCTCTGCTAGTCTGCCTGGCAACTTGGCAGCAATCTGGCGCAAGTATGGCAAACAGAATTCGTCAAACTCGTTGGGCCCAAGTTCGCCTGCCCAGGACTCAAACACCTGCAACATCTGGGCACCAGCAACGACCTGCTGAGCCAAAAACTCGATACAAGCGTCGGTAATGGCCTGGAGCAAGGTGTGTGATTCCTTGGTGTACTCGTAGATCCACTGCTTGGCGAAACGGAACATCTTGGAACCTTGACCCTCGGTCATGTACACCAAAAGGGTCCATGGAGCACCGCAGAAACCCAAAAGGGGCACTCTGCCCTTCAACTTTGTTCTGGTGAGTGTGATAGCCTTGTAAGCCCAGTCCAAGGATTTCAACACATCGGGCTTCAAGTTGATTCTGTTGATGTCCTCACGAGATCTCAAGGGATCAGCAAAAACAGGACCCTTGCCTTCGATCATGTTGATCTCAAAGCCCATGGCCTGTGGGATCACCAAGATATCTGAAAAGATAATGGCAGCATCGATGAGACCGTCAAAGTGATCGACGGGCTGGATGGTAATTTCGGAGGCAATCTCGGCGTCTCTACACGTCTCGAAAAAGTCTCTGCCGCCCTTGACCTCGTGATATTCAGGAAGATAGCGTCCTGCTTGTCTCTGGGGTTAGTAAGGCTGATATACGAGGGTGCTTAAAATTGGGTGTTTTGGTCCACATACCATGATCCAGATGGGTGGTCTTTCGACCTTCTCGCCCTTGGCGGCTCTCAAGATCAAATCGTTTTTCAATGGTTCAAAAGAAGGCATTTTGGTGTTGGGAAATCTGGAGAGATTAAGAGGGTCTCGGGAAATGGGTGGTGATGGTGCACGGGTGTCATGGGGTCCAGCAAGTGGACATGACATTTTTCAAGGGCTGGAGACCCGGTGTCTTGGAAAGATAAAAAATGAAAGACTTTAGAAGTAAAAAAGTTCAGTGGGCTGTTGACTGAACCGGGTGTGGAAGAAAGCCGTTTAAGCAATCGACGCTCCACCAGCTGTTTAGCAACCAATACACCGAAGGTTTCAATTATCTCAATACCTCACCTGATCTTTCATAAACAAAATCTAGCAGAAGGTGATTGAGGCTAAGACCCATTTTCAATGGTGTGTTGCTAGCAGATGCTGACAACTTTATACGAGCGATCTCACTGTAATTTGGCTGCGAAAGTTGAAGCCTTAAACTGCCATACAAAATCGGCCAAAAGAGATAAGCAGTCAGCCAAGTAACTTTTGTCTTTGGTAAGCGGGGCAAAGTATTTATTATCTTTCAAATTGTCCCCAAAAACGGTAATTGCTATAACTCTCTCAATTTTGGGTTTGAGGCAATTTCCGCGGTACAGCTGCTTATTCAAGTCTCATAAAATTGAACAAAGCTTGCTGGTTTTGCGAAAACTGAGTCTCATTTATCTTACTGGATATTTATATGCAGTACTCTTTCTTTTCCCAAATTAGCCTGCGTGGCGTAATGGTTAGCGCATTTGACTTCTAATCAAAAGATTCCGGGTTCGAGTCCCGGCGTGGGTTCTTCTTTGCGGTTTTAGCTCAGTTGGGAGAGCGTCAGACTGAAGATCTGGAGGTCCTGTGTTCGATCCACAGAAATCGCATACTTTTTTACCTCTTTCGATGCTGCTTCTACATTGTTTTACAAAATCATCACATTAACTTATTTCCCAAAACTCCGGCCCATTAAATCTCGACATATCTCGTAACCGACACCAAGCCACGCTCTCTGTTGGCCCAGCTGACCCAGTTGGGTGAGTAGTGAAGAAGCTCATCAAACGCAGGTATTCTTTCCCTCACATCTTCCTTTTTGTCGGCAATATAGCCAGTCTCACTCCAGTAGCATTCCACATTAATGCCAAGTTTCTTGACCGTCACCTTCGAAACATCAACCTCGTTCGTGTCAACCACGTCAGGGACCCACTGGAACGCCAAATGGTACTCCTTGTCCCAGTCAAGCTTGTTCAATTGAATAGTTTGGATTCCAGCATAACTCTTGTACAAGTAGTTGCCATCAGCATCTCTGGAGAATCCAGCAGGAACGCCGTTAATTAGGTAGGCTGGTGTGGAGCTATTTTTGTCTGCACCTTCCCGATACACGATAGCTGTTCTGACGGGAGAATCCTGTGGTTTGGCGTCAAAGATCTTAGTCACCGAGTCTGAAACATTGAAATCAATACGGCAATTTCTGTTCTTAGGTGTGAGAAGACGGATCTCTCCCGTGAGCAAACCGAATGGCGAGCTCGTCTCTGAGGACGAATTTTTAAGCACGTCAATGGTTAAGTAATCCTGGACGTCCTTGACACCTGGTGCGAGAATGGGGTCCCATGTGGAGGGGTATTCGTAGCGGGAAATGCCATTCTCAATGGAGTTTGTCACCACCTTGAGGTCATTTTGCTTCACGGAAGGCATGTCCTTCAAGATGTTCTCGACGATTGGGTCCTCACGTCCAAAGACCTTAACGGTATCTCTGATAGGGGTGGTGTTCAAGTCAAGGGTCTCCAAGAATCTCAACTTGAGGGGGTTGGCCTGGTCGAATGGATCGGTGAGGTTGAACCTTAGAACGCCATAAGCTAAAGTTCCAGCAAGGAGTAAAACGACAATTCTGTTGACCTTGAAAATGAAAGGTAAGAAGGGTGCTGCCCAGAAAATAGCGAGCGCCTGGGCGAAGATGTAGAATACAACTTGTCCCTCCAAGTACTCCTGAAACATCTTATCAAAGCTAGCAAGCATAAGCTCACCGTTGCTGTAGATAAGATAGGAGGAAAGCGGGACGACAATCAAGAATTGTATCAACCAGTCATAGCTGAAGGACTTGGTCTCGTGGACCTCGCATTGCTCTGAAAATCCTGAACCCAACGACAAAGAGGAGCCCACAGAAACGTCATCTTGAGAGCCGTAGTTTCTCTGGTTTCTTTCGTATTCCTGATCGTGGTGCTCGTTCGAGGTACCCAAGAGTGGAGCGGACTCCTCTTCAGTGCCCTTTGGCTTTGAAGATCTCTTGAAGTTCCATCCAAGCAAACCAATGATAGCGGCCAAGGCCTGAAGGAAGAAAATGAAACCCACGTGGATCTCGCCGGTGTGATCTGATGAGGAGCGGATTTTGATAGTCGAGTAAAGCAAACCGATCCAGGTGAAAAATGAGATTTCAATAATACTGATAAGCTTCTCGTCATGGAAGTGGCCCTTAAAAGGTCTCAAAATCGCATTCAAACCATTCAAAAAGCCGTAGTTGAGAAGCAAGAAGAGCGAAAACAACGTAAACACAAACAGATCTTTTGAGTTGTTCATGAAGAATGGGTTGATGGGGACGAGGATCACATCAGTGATGAAGTTCAAAAGAATGGCAGACAAAACGACCGAGATAGGAAGCTTGATCACATTGACAAAATTGACATCCCAGTTTTTCTTGTATCTGAAGATGAAGAAAACCAATGGAATGCTCACCAAAGGCGCAATCACCAAAAGAACAATGTTAAGAATGAATACGGTATTCATGGAGATGAGGATGTAATTGTTGAAGATCGAGGTGAAGCCTGCTGGTTCCATTTGACTCTCAGGGTCGGAGTCCAAGCCGATCAGTTTGAAGGCCACATCCTTGGTGAAGTCAAGGGCAGTAGACAACATGTGCCACTGCGACAAGATGCTGACGCTGGCCACGCTGTCTCTGGTTGTGTGGTACAAGTTTCGGGGCTTGTGGAAGGCAACATCGAGACCCCTCAAATGGCCCTTTTGTTGGTACACGGTGAAATCGGTGTCACTGTGCACAAGGCCGTTATTGAAGCCCTGCTGGAATATGGACGAGGCGTAAGGGTATCTCACGGCGTTGTAGAGAGATAAGACACCATGGTCTGTACCACGGAAGAGAATTGCCTTACCACCAGCGCCAGTGCCTTCCAAATTGAGGAAGTACTTTGTCTGCTTATACCAAGGATGGAACAAGAAGGCCTCAGCGCCGTACAAGCCAAACTCCTCGTTGTTGTTGAAGTTGAAGATGACAGTTCTCTCGGGCTGGTCGGTCTTGTGGGAGGTCAAGTAATCAAGCACACCCAAGAGAGACGCAATTCCCATTCCGTCATCAGTCACACCGTATGAAGAAGGCACCGAGTCAAAGTGGGCACTGAGCAAAAGCGCCGGCAATGAAGGGTTGGTACCGTTGATACGTGCGAGCACGTTGTTGCTCTCGTAATACGTGACAAGTTTGCCCTTGGCCAGTGGAGACAGGTACATGATTCTATTTTCACCATCCAAGTCGTTCTCGTGCTCGGCCCACTCCTTCCGAGCAACCAATTCCTTCACAGTTTTCTCGAGGTAGTCGTGGACCTCGTCATTGGCCTTTGACGTGTAAGTGTGTTTCTTTCTGGCGATAACCTGGAGATGGAGCCACAGGGAATCCAATATCTGTTTCTCCTGGGGGTCAGTTGGCAACGAAACCGAGGATTCCAACGACAAGTCCAAGTTTGTGAGGAAAACGGTGGCAACCACAACAAGGAGTGTCAAAAACGTCAATGTCGTTTTTCTGTAGCGAAACAATGACCTGAACAGCCTCACAAACCAGTTTGCTCTACGCTGTTTTCTGCCATTGCGAGGCACAGGGTGCCTCTTATTTTGAGCTGGCGTCTGGGGTGTCCGGGGGTCGTCACTGCTGTCATTTCGAGGCAGCACTACCGAAGAAGGCATGTTTGTGGAGGTTGTTATGGGGATAATTGCTGGTATGCACCTGTTTAGGTGAGTGTTGACACCCGTACACCACGGAGACCCCATCCCCAAGTCCGTCCCCTTGGTCCAGTTTCTTCGATTTTCAAGTTTTTCTATGTATTAGGGGAGTTGTCGTCTACTTTGGCTCTTCAAATACCAAATTCTCTTTAACAGAAGGCCTGTTTCCACAGTTAGACCTCCACCCAGGTGGCTGCGAAAAGCAGCGGAATGCCAGTGTGGGGACCACGAAAGCTTATTGTGAGCCCACGGAGGCTTTGATGTTTTCTTGTTGATATTGAATGTGGCGTGTTGTGGCGTGTGAAGTGGGGTGAAGAAAAGTTGTCCTAGTAGTGCCACATTATGACCTGGTTGCAGAGGCCCTGTGCTCATCGGTGGAGGTATAGATAACAGGAATGTCGTCGATAACATGGATCTCTTGAGTGTAACTAGTGTCTTCAAAAGTAGGCTTTAGCTCTCCACATAAACATTCCCAGTCAATGGCGATCTGCGGTGCCTTGGATTTCGAGACTGGAGCGGTGTATTAAAGAGCGTACGGTGAGAAGATGTAGATGGTTTTGGGTTAGGATTCTAATTTCTGTCGTCACCTAGGTATGACCAGCTATCGACGTGAAATTACCATTGACGTAAAAATTAAAGATAAACGTTCAATTTGACCAATATGACGGTGTTAACGGGAGATGGAGTGGGGTGGTGCAGCTGCATGGTACTAGCGCTGACCACCTCCATAAGCTTGTAGTAGTGAACCTGTTTTGATGAACGAGCAACCCAAAAAGTAGGCTTCAAATGAAAAAACAATAAAGGCGACGCTTTCAGTCAAATGTACAGCATTAGGTAGCTTGTACTGGTAGAGCCACTGAACTAGGTGTCTCAGACATGCTGAACCCCCACCCTCTAGCTATTCACACAAAAGTATCATTTTTCAACGTTCAAACCTTTCGAAAAAGGCAGCCTCTTGAAAATTGCAACCTCTTGGAGAGCTATATCCAAATCGCTTTCGGTATGGATTGTGCACTCACACATCTCCACCTCACCACTTCCACATTTTTTGCAACCATTTCGCACAACCATGTTTCTTCCTCTTTTCGTCCTCTGGGCCAATTTAGCCCCCGTTCTCTCCTCTATAAGCCCCATTTCCGTCCACGGCCGCTATTTCATCGACCTGGTCTCCCAGGAACCCGTATGACCGACAAGACCACTTTCCTCTTGCCCAACTAACTCCAGTTCTTCATCAAGGGAGTCGACTACCAACCAGGCGGTTCTTCAGCCACTGACCAACACAGCGACCCGCTTTCTAATCCCGATATCTGCGCCCGTGACATTGCCTTATTTCAGCAGCTCGGCATCAACGTATGACCCACCGTCCAGATCTCTCTTCTCTACTAACCTCAGACCATCAGAGTGTACTCTGTGGATCCCGACCTCAACCACGATGTTTGCATGACGCTTCTTGCTCAGGCAGGCATGTATCTTGTTTTAGACGTCAATCTGCCCCAGCAGTTCCGCCACCTTAACAGGTACGAGCCTTGGTCAACTTACAACACCGAGTACTTGGAGAATGTGTTCAAGGTGGTGGAGCAGTTTGGCGGGTACAACAACACGCTAGGCTTCTTCGCCGGAAACGAGATCGTCAATGATCGTGTTTCCGCCAAAAACTCTCCTCGTTACGTCAAGGCGGTGGTTCGTGATATCAAGCAGTATATTGATGCCAACTTGGACAGGAAAATCCCCGTGGGCTACTCGGCTGCCGACGACTTGGACTACAGAATATCCATGTCGCTGTACCTCGAGTGTGTGGACGAGTCTCCATTTGACTCTGCCGATTTTTACGGCGTCAACTCGTACCAGTGGTGTGGAGAACAGACCTTCTATTCGAGCCGCTACGACAAGTTGGTGGAGGACTACGCAGAGTACACACGGCCTGTTTTCCTCTCTGAGTACGGCTGCAACGAGGTCACTCCTCGCAAGTTTTCCGAGGTTCGGGCCATCTACTCCAACGACATGGTGGGTGTTTTCAGCGGAGGACTCGTTTACGAGTTCACGCAGGAGCCCAACAACTATGGTCTCGTGGAGGTTTTACCCAACGGCGACGTGCAGCTTTTAGACGACTTCATTGCGCTCAAGTACCAGTTTGAGCATCTTCCGGAGCCCACCTACGGCGTCATGACTCGGTATCTTCTTGCGAACGAGATGCAGTTGAGGAATAGCAAGAAGCAACTGCAGCTGTCTCAGCCGTTGTGTAAGGGTGAATTCACCAATTTGGCAATCGAGGAGGGAATGCCGCTGAATCCAGCTGTGGAGCTTTTGAGTGGCATCGCTGCTCAACGAGGGAAGTACGTCAAGCTAGGTGCATCTCAGTTGCGTTCCTCAAAGAAGGTTTATGGACCTTCAGGAAAAGTGTACTTGGGGGCACCAACAGTACAAATTGTGGAGGATACCACTCTGGCGCCTGACTCGGGCAAAAGAAGAATCCCCCTGACTCCAAACCACGGTATGTTGCACCTCGGCCTGATTCGGCAAAGAATCGCCCTGCTTCTCCGAAAGGGATTTTACCCAATCCACTACTAACCAGCAGCGTCCTTTTTGCGGCCTTCCATCGTCACCGTCTTGTGCGGTTTGGTGTTCCATCTATTAGTCTATGCAGAGGTGTTCTAGTGTCTCCCTTTTCGGGAGAACAAGGCAGTCCAGGCGTGATCGTAGATGTTCACAGAGCACTTTGGTTCACAGAGAACAGGAGCCAAGATGATGCCCCATTCGTGAGGAGCCAACGTTGATATCTTTTTGGTGGCCTCCTCTAACGTGAATCCACACTTTACGCATGTGTGCATCACCTTGGGCCGTTCTTTGATCACTATAGTAAGATTAGGCATCTGCAGCAAGTACCGTAGAAAATATTCAAATGTGTTTTTGGATGGCTCGACCCAGTCGTCCTCAGGGTCCTCAAGCGAGGCCAGCTCGCTGTCTTCAACAATCACATCCAAAGGTCGGTTCTTGTGCTGGTGGGAGAAGTCATGAAACAAGTCAAAGTTCACGAGCACGATCTCCCTGAGATCGCTGTAGCCGCCCTGGCCAGAGCACACAAGCTTGAAAAAGTTGTTGAACTTGGCGAAATTGAATGTCTTGTTTGCGTTTTCGCTGGTGAAGAACACCTTGGAGCTGATATCGATGACAAGCCGCTGGAGGTGTCCGTTTGGCTTGACAAAATCAATGAGGGACAAGTCTGCGCCGGTTTGAATGTCCAAAAGCAGAAGCAGGCGGGTGTTGGTCAAGATGTTGATGCACCGCCGTTTCACCGTCTTTTTGGCATCACTATAGATACAAGCACAGGCGATGAGCGAGTCCACCAAGATTTTCTTTTCCCACGAATCGCTCAATAGCTTGCCCTCGTTGATGACGAATTTGTTCAATTGTAGCTCGCTGATCTGGTCGAACACGTGGGCAAAGATCAGCATCTGGCCGAGCTTGAAGGGGATGGTCCAGCCAGACTGCGCCGTCAAGGTGAGTTTCTCCAATGTACGGGAAGGCGCCTGGCGGCGAAATGTGAATTTAGATGTCAACAGCAGCGTGGACGCCATCATGTATTCCGCTGGGAACCCAAACTGTGGCGATATCTCGCTGAGTGTCACTTCCTTGAGTCCATAGGCCTCGTTCAAAAGACACTTGAAACTGGTCACCCAGGCGTCGTACTTGGATGTGCTTCTGCTGACGTTCTCCACGCTGTAGGTGCCGGCAATTTTCGTCAGGCTGGCCTCCATATCGTTTGTGGGTGGGTTTTTGAAGTGCACTGTTCGTATGTAGTTGATCATGGAGCTTGGCTCATTGAGCCCAAAGCGTCTAGCCAACGAGGCCCTCAGGGACAAGTGGGCACCCGCAAACCTCAAAAAGTGAGACGTCAGCTTAAAGAAGACGTCCTGGTAAATGAAGTTCTTACACACGATCTGGTGGAACTTCTGGCACAGTAGCGAAAGAACGAGTAGCGATTCTAGTGGAAGCTGGCTGAAAATGGCAAGGAGAATTTCGTATGGAAGGGAGTGCAAATGCGATAACGGGTATTTTGGCGATGTCTTGGGACTGGCGACCTTGCGCCGGCCCATAAGCTGGTACTTCTTCATCACTGAAGCATAAAAGAAGAGTCGGTGCTTCGAGAGCCACAGCTGGTCTGCAGGATTCCGGGGAACGGTAACCCTGAAGGTGTCTTGTAAATGGGGTGGTTTGGGTTTTAAATTTGGAAAGTGGAGGATTTGGGTAGCTTTTGAAGGCGGTGGTAGGGTTGCACAAAAGGACCGTTGATAACGTTAGGCGGAGGTGCTTGGCATATGCCATTACACTTCCTTTTTCGTCGAGACCCTTGCGCAGCCTGGGTGCAAAAAAAAAAATAAAGATGGAAGAGAGCCAGTGTTAAGGAGTGGTACGTTTCTTTAAATGGAATAAATGAAGAGCTAATTGGTAGTGGTTTGGGGATGAGGTGGTTGTGGAGCTGTATTGTGGTGGGTTGATGTTGGCAGAAGGGCAGAGTTGGGTGAGGTGCTGAAGATCTTGAAGAATTTGAAATATTGGTGGTTTCACCAACGCGGGGCTGAAAAACGGCGAGATCTGCGTTTAGTACGGCTAATTCTCGTGTTGCTTTTGCAGCGTATTATTTGACGCAGAAGGATTGATAACATGGATTAAAGAGCGTGTGGAAAATATGAGAAAGCGGTCACTGGAAACCTATCTTCTCGAAAAAAATCTGGAGTTGGTAAATCTCGGTATCAACGCTGCCAGGGTTCTGTGCATCAAAGGTTGACATTCCAGGAGGTGGGTGGCTTTTCCATTGATAGTACTAGAACAATACGCCATGCAATCTGCTACAAAGAAGTGAGGTGTTCAAAGCCAAAGGTCGGTTTGAGTGAGCTTTCCAATAATACATCATTATTCTTGAGAATTATTTGGAGAGATTCAAGTTGTGAATGGTCTACTTTTCAGTGCTCCTATCAATACCCTCCAGAATACACATTAAAGCTCTACCACAGTTCTCCACGAATCATATTTATGATCGTTGCCGATTTTCCACTCGAGGAACTAATACATTCTAGCTTCCAGACCCGTGAATCCTCTCCACCTCGCTGCACTAGGTTGCAGATTGTTACATCCAGCTGGTTTACAAAAACGCACCAAGCAGTGACATCTACCTAGGATAGTAATGAATCAGTGCCGAAGCAGTTCCAGATAAATTAGAAGAATGAAAACAACGACAACAATTGTTTAACCTCATTCATCATACTTGTCCATCTTGTACTTGTCCATCTTGTACTTGTGGTCCTCGTGGCTGCAAACGAGAATGAGTACCAAGCCATCCCACGACACTCCACGAAAAACCAAAATATGTCTTAAATCCTTCAATCCCACCTTTGACAAACACCATACCGCTCAACAACATCAACTTTTCTTCCTTGGCTCTTCTCCCGACCAACCCTCCATCCCGCGGTACGGGTGCAACATATCAGACCTCTTCTCCATACCAACACTTTCCACAATATCATGGCATACGAGCAGCGTGAGCTTCTAGAGCGGCTCATGGGCAAGGATGCTCTTATCCTGCCTCAGGTCCGTCGCAAGGAGGTGGAAATTACTTCGCCCAAAGTTTGCAAAGCATTTCTTGTTGGAACATGCCCATACGATCTTTTCGATGGAACCAAGTTGAATATTGGCAAGTGCCCGAATTTGCATTCCGAGAAACACAAGCTCGAGTACGAGTACCGTGTGAAGAAGCTTGGGGAGAAGTTTCCCGAGTTTGAGTTTGAGTACTTCAAGACATTGAAGAAATGGCTTGCAGAGATTGACTTCACCATCGCCACAGCATTGAAAAGACTAGAACACACCCCTGAAGAAAAACAGAAGATTGCCACCGTGACGCGTCAGCTAGATGCTGTAGATGTCAAGATCGGCCTCATGGCGCTGGAAATCACCCATTTGGGCCGGGCTAAGGAAATCACAATGGCTCTCAAACAAACCATAGCTTTGGAAAAGCTCCTACGAGAAAGAGAGTCCTTGGCAGAACAGGCGAGAGTGATTGCAGAGAATGTGGGCCAATCAGCACAGCAGAAGCTCCAAGTTTGTGAAGTTTGCGGTGCATACTTGTCCCGACTTGATAATGACAGACGATTGGCGGACCATTTTGTGGGCAAAATCCACTTGGGGTACGAACAGATGCGTACCGAGTACAACGAAATGAAAAAGAAGTACGGGTAATACTATTTGCGGGCTCAATCGGCCTTTTCGGCTTTTTCGTCCTTCTCGATATCCAACTTGAGGTTACCCACTTTAGCCTGTGACTTGTAACCGAGAGCGCTCAATCTGTCGGCCAAGATGGGGTGGGAATGGTTGTAGGACGAGAACAACCAGTCGGTGTTCATCGAGCTCAAGTTCTCGGTGGACATGGTGATCAATGAGGTGGCCAACAAGTCCAGGTAGCCCTGGTCCTTTGCAAAGCCGTCAGCCTGGTACTCATTTTTTCTGGAAATGAGGTTGTTGAAGAACTGAATGGCGCAGTTCACCGGGGAGCTCACGTAGGAGAAGAGAACGAATGCAATGATTGGTGGGGCATTGGCGGCAAAGTTGAAGGACTGGAAAAGCGATTTGTTGGTGAGGAAAGCGGAGAACAAAAGGAATGTGAGGGCCACGGTGCCTTGCGACACAGCCAACATCTGGGGCAAGTGGTTCAACTTCCAGTGGCCAATCTCGTGGGCCAAGACAGCAACAACCTGGGGCACAGAGCTCTGTTCGATCAAGGTGTCGTAAAGCAAAATCTTCTTACTCCATGGCAAACCAACAAACATGGCGTTGGAGTGAGCGGATCTGGTCGAGCCGTCCATCACGTACAAGTGGGTGAGGGGGAAGTTGTTTCTCTTTGCCAAGGCCTCGATCTCGGTTCTCAACTCGCCTTCTTCCAAAGGCGTCATCTTGTAGAAAAGGGGAAGAATGAAGGTGGGGAAAATAGTCATGATAATCAACAGCGCAGCCAAGGTCAAGCCCATGGCGTACTTGACGAAGCCAGGGCCGTAGGCGTCGACAATTCTCAAGAACAAGTAGATGAACGGCGTGCTGATGGTCAAGCCGAGCGTGAGGGTCTTCAAAGAATCCTTGACGAAGGTGCTGATGGTCATCTTGTTGAAGCCCCACTTCTCCTCAAGAACAAAGGTTTTGTAGTAGGACAAGGGCAAGTCCTCCAAGGAAGAAAGGATCGTGTTGATAGCGTAGAAGACGATGCTCTGCAGCATGATGCTAGTACCAAACAAAGCACCAATGAACTTGACACCACCTAAACGAGCAGAAAGACAGCCAGCGACAGACCAGAGGCGAGGCAACACATCAAACTTCACCACGGCCAACTCCTTCAACAACTCGACAGCATCCGATACAAACGTGAACTTGGCCTTCGAACGAGAGTAGGCCTGGGCTTTGAGAAATACTTCAGGCGAGATTTCCTTCTCGATCGAGGTGGGAGCCTTGGTACGCTGGTATACCTGGTATTGTCTGTAGTTGATGTAGGTTTCAAAGGCGTATTTGCCAACCAAGAGGGAGGTCACGATGGCCTTCCAATTGACATTGGGGTTGTCCAAGAAGGACTGGGGTTAGAATGTGTTAAAAATGGGGCTAATTTAGTGGACATACTGTGACAGACTCGAACATGGTGTTGTAGATCAGACGTGTTATATCTCGATCGGATAAAGTGTGTGGTGCACGGGTGTTTGCACGGCCCTGTCGTAGAGTAACGGCAGAACGGTAAGAAAGCAACGAGGGGATAGATAATAATATAACGATTGATGATACTTTTTAATAGGGTTGTTTCATCTTGAATTAGCTGTCGGGATCGATATGTAGACGAACGAAATTTCAAAACTCGGCTCAACCTGTGGCACTTTACCCTTGTCGGTATCATAATCCGAACAGTTCTTATTGTAATTCATTGCTAGCTAATTCACTGGGTGCAACTGGGTCCGACGCACCTGATCAACCCACCACCTAGACCCAAAAGAACCACACAAACCTTACAAAACCTCTCATAATACATCACAAAAGTTCACCAAATCCCAAAAGCTTACAATTGCCTGCCGAGTCGAAATCTCTTTTCACAGGCGGCTTTTTTTCCTTGGACGAAGCTGCGTTTATTGTGCTTATTATCGGCCTGCGGGTGGCTGCGAAAAAGAGAAGTAACTAAAAGCCGCAAGCCCTCGACAATACAGCCCAGGAAGACCAAATTATCCAAAAAATTGAAGCTTTTTTCCCGAATCCCAAAATGGCCATTTTCCCTCCTCGGATCACCCACCGTTTGTATGCAAATTTACATTAAATTAGACTTTCACTCCACCCCAACTCACCACCGCTCGTCATTGTGCCTCGCATTTTCTCCTCAAACGCCGATCGTTGCAAGGCGAGGTGCTCCTACTAAAAAACGGTCCAAGTCGAGCTTGCCGAGGCCAAAAACACACGAGCTCCGGAATCAGGCTACTTTCGTGCGTCTCCCAAAAACACCCGTTTCGTTTGACGAGTTGACGACGATGTTGCCCTGCGGCGCCAAGATCTCTGGACCAATCCGCTTTTTCGCAGCCATTTTGGCGCAGCCACATGAGGCGCCCTCCAGCAGGGTATCCCAAGATCTGAGCTTCGGAGGGAAGAAAAGGAATAAAAAGAATCCAAATCCAGGTTTTTCAAAGAGATTCGCTTCTTTTATTAATAGCTACCGCTGCTTCTTGGTTTACCTAGTATTTGCTCCTGCCGCGATAAGCTTTAGGACTGCCTCACGCCGTACCACACCACATTCTTGCTCATCGCCGGGCCCAAAGCGAAATTGCCGACATCTCGAAGATAAATTTCTGCTGACCCCTACACCTCATTCCAGAGTCGTCCCCATTTGCGCTGCTTCCTCCCCCAGTTTCGCTACTTCGTCTCCAGTTACCCTACTTGGCCTCTTGATCTGGTACCTTATTTCTGCAGGCCTCGAGCCCTGAAGGCCGTCCAATACCCACCAAAACACCCTCAAACAAGCAAAATAACACCGTTGCCGTGAAATTCAAACCCACTTTTGGCGCCATTCTCCCCCAGCTCTTCCCAATTTCACCCCTGCCCTGCCGCCCTACTCCTCCCATTGTCACATTCCGACCTACTACTGCCGCGATTTTCCATCTTCAACCACCACCATGTCTGAGCTGTGGAAGATCAACCGTATTCTAAATGAGCTCATGACGAAGCCGCTGGCCTCCAGAAACAGGCTCGACGCCTCCACCACCTTGCAGTATGCGGCGGCCTTGAAACCAAACATCTTGGCCTCCGAGGACCAGGATAAGGTCAACTCCATTCTGGTGCTCGCCAAGCTCTTGCAGTGTACTCCAGGAGCTGGTCCGCTAGACTTGCTGCTGATCTTCGACGAGGAGCTTTTCGGGGTGCTCTTGGAGACGGCCCGAAAGACAAACTCGCCAGACTTGTACCGGGCCATTCTCTCCATCTGTCTGACTTCCATAACTGGCTCGATCTACCCAGCCCAGGCCAACGAAAGCTCCATAGACGTCCACCTCCCGCTCTACAAGGCGCTTGTGCTGCACTTGGACGCCATCGACATGTTCACCGCCAAATTGTACACGGCTGATGTGAAAACGTTGCTTTACTCGGTCCACTTGGTCACGGGCTTGGTCAAGCGGGCTTTGAAGTTCAAGTACGACAAGATCATCACCTTGGCCGGTCGTTTAAAGCATGTCAAGTTCTTTGCCACCGTGTCCAACCTGGCAGACCCTCAGGACCAGATGCTCCAGGAGGCCATTGCCCAGTTGGAGTACTACTACTTCTACTTGAACGAGTACCTCTTGAACACGACGTTTGATCTTTCCATCGAGTCCCACAAGGTCATGATGCGCAATTTGTTCGAGTTCTTGGACGTTTCGCTTAACGAGTTTGGCACTCCTGCGCTGACGGCTGAATACGTCAAGGCTGGTTTCACCGCTGACCCTGAACAGTACATTGCCGACCACTTCTCCATCTTGTTGGCCATGGACCTCAAGATCTTCTTGAAGGACCCCAACATGACGTTCAAGAAGCGCTTCCACGAGGAATTAATCATGAGCGACCACAACAGGACCTTCCCGTTGAACCTCTTTATCAGCGAGTGCACCAAGCTCTGGGTGGGCGTTTTCCACGACAAGAAACGCTACGCCCGCCTTAATGTCCACATTCTCTCCTGGGAGCTCATGATCTACTACTCCATGTTCAACTGCTTGCTTTTGTGGCAGGACACCAAAGCCCAGCTTGAGAACAATGAGGACATGACGGGAATCGTCAAGCTTCTCCTGGCGAACGTCAAGTTCTTAGAGGAGAGTCTCGGCCAGGACGTCTCGATTGAGGACGCTTTGGAAGTGTTTTCTCGAAGAACGTCCGAGCAAATTAGACACTATCAGATTCTCGAGATGAAGAAAATCCACAATGCCAAATGGGCTCCGTATTTTCTGGAGTTCGACCGCACGTTGCAGAGTGAAGTCATGGAGTTTGTGTGTGAGCAAAGAGTCATGCAGCTTTTGAAGGGCTCGTGGGTTCTTACCGAATCCCACGCCGAAAAGCTTAAAAACAAGTCTGCTGTGGCCGACAACAGCTACTACTTCCTCATGCTCAGTCCGAACAGAAAGGCCATTTTGTACAAGCGGTTTGCTGAAAAGCCCACGTTGAAACCTTCTTTGGAAGAAATGGAGGCTCTGTATGTGGAACTCAAAGACATTGCACACTACTCGTCGGTCAGAATTGGCCAGTCGTTGGGTGAAGAAGAAAAGGCCAAACACAGCAGGTTGATTTCCGTCAAGGGCTCCATTTGCTACGAAAGACTCACACTTCTCAACAAAGCCGACAGACCTTTGCTTACCTTCTTCACTGATTCCGAAATGAAAAAGGCTGTGTGGCTTGATGGCCTCAAGATGTTGAAGGGTTCCTTGGGCTTTAATGAGCTTTCCGCCGAGACCTCGAGCCAATTGGCTTCGCTCAAGGATATTAGAAAAAACACTCAGCTCTTAGTGCTTGAAGGGCAATCTTTTGCCAACGTGGAGTTTGATAATGAAAGCGACGACGACCTCTACGACCTCGCAGAGTTGAGTAGAGCCACCGAGGGCTTCCACTATGCCTAGACAATCAACGAGCTTACGTGATCTGGACCAATACAAATAGACATATTTATAGGATGAAGTGGGGTGTAGAGCTAAAGAATCCTGATTTTGGTCTGGCGGTCAAAGAATGGTTATTGGGTTGATAGAGATGCACGTGACTATGCACGTGACATTTTCGAGATGAGATGCCTCTCTATTTTCGACTCCATATCAGCTACTTGATCTACACGAAATGGCCAAAAAAACAAAATCCCAAAAGGCCAACGGCAATGGCGCTGTAAAGGCCAAGCAGCCAAATGATGACCTCATTATGACGATAGACAGTGACTCAGAAAACGAGGCACCGGTCGAAGAGCCTTCCGATGAGGAGGAGGAAGAGAAGCCCAAGGATGACGAAAACAAGGAGCACGACGACATCAACCCCAATTTTCAATTCTCTCTTGACGGTTTTGAGACGACAAACACCGCCGACGGATGGGATTTCCGTGTGGCGGAGGAGAAGACAGAAAACAAGAGGAAGGACGTGAACTTGGACGATATTTTGAGGTCCAAGGGTGGTCTTACAGGGCTTGTAGGGGGTGAAGAGGCTGAGAAGGAGAATGAAGAGGAGGATAAAGAGGATGAAGAGGATGAAGAAGATGAAGAAGAGGTCGAGGAGGACGACGACGAGTTGGCATTGGACGGTTTTGGTATGAATGCACAGAGTGGGGACGAAGAGGAAGAAGAGGAGGAACAAGTCGAGGAGGAAGAGGAGGAGCCTGTTTCTGGTAATGAAGACTCCGACGAGGATGAAGACAAGGACTCCGCCGAGGCGATCGCCAAGTTCTACGAAAAAGCAGAAGAGTCCCAAACCCACACTACCTTCCAAACCCTTGATCTCTCTCGTCCCGTGCTCAAAGGCCTTGCCAACTTGGGCTACACAAAACCTTCTCCCATTCAATCGGCCTCCATCCCCATTGCCCTCATGGGTAAGGACATTGTGGCAGGTGCCGTGACAGGTTCTGGTAAAACCGCCGCTTACATGATCCCGGTGATCGAGCGTCTTCTCTTCAAACCTACCAAAGTGGCGTCCACCAGAGTCATCGTTTTGACGCCTACAAGAGAATTGGCCATTCAGGTCTGCGACGTGGGAAAGAAAATCGGCCGTTTCATCAACAACTTGTCGCTTGGTTTGGCAGTGGGTGGTTTGAACTTGCGTCAGCAGGAGCAGCAGTTGAAGACGAGACCAGATATCGTCGTGGCCACGCCGGGTCGTCTTATTGACCATATCCGTAACTCTGCGTCGTTTTCCTTGGACGCCTTGGAGATCTTGATCATGGATGAGGCCGATAGAATGTTGGAGGAGGGTTTCCAGGCTGAGTTGACGGAAATCTTGACTTTGATCCCCAAGCACCAGAGACAAACCATGTTGTTTTCTGCCACAATGAATACGAAAATCCAGGACTTGATCCAGTTGTCGTTGAACAAGCCCGTGAGAATCATGATCGATCCCCCAAAAGCTGCTGCTACCAAATTGGTGCAAGAGTTTGTTCGTATCAGAAAGAAGGAGGAGATGAAACCGGCGCTTTTGTTCCATTTGCTCAAGCTTTTGGACCCTGCCCAGCAGAACCGTACTGTGGTGTTCGTTTCTCGTAAGGAGACAGCCCACAAGCTCAGAATCATTCTTGGTTTGCTTGGTATGAAGGTCTCCGAATTGCATGGTTCGCTTTCCCAGGAGCAGCGTCTTAACAATGTGAGCGACTTCAAGAACTTGACGGTGCCTGTGCTTATCTGTACGGATTTGGCTGCTCGTGGTTTGGATATCCCCAAGATCGAGATGGTGGTCAACTACGATATGCCCAAGACTCACGAGATCTACTTGCACAGAGTCGGAAGAACCGCCAGAGCAGGCAGAGAGGGTCGCTCTATTACATTTGTGGGTGAAGCTACTGCTGACAGAAATATTGTCAAAGCCGCTATCAAGTCTTTGGAGAATGATGGCAAGAAGAACGGCAAGGCTGTCTCGAGAAATGTTGAGTGGGACGAGGTTGAAAAAATCCAAAAAGTCGTCGAAGAGAAGAAAGACGTTGTGGACGAGGTTTTGGCAGAAGAGAAGCTGCAGAAGGAGCTCTTGACTGCCGAGATGGAGTTGGCCAAAGCAGACAATCTCATGAAATACGGAAAGGAAATTCAGCTGAGGCCCAAGAGAACGTGGTTTGAGACAGAGGCCGAAAAGAGAAAGCACCAATCTGAGGCCATGCAGCAGCTCACAAAGAACAAGCACAATCTCAATGCTAAGAAGAGAAAGCAGAAAGAAGGAAAGGAAGACGGCGGCCGGAGCTGGGAAAAAGACAAAGACCGTCAGAATGGCCGGCCAGGGCAAGCCCAGAAACAGCGGCAGCGGCAAGAAGAACAAGAAGAAGCACTGATAGGATGTTGGATATTTGGCTGTCATGGACAGAATGCATTGTACTTTACTTTGGCCCCGTGGCCCTCGCATTAATAAAATAGATCGGAAGTGGGTGTAGTAGGAAGTTTTTTGATGGAATGCAGACTCTTGAGGTCAATTGGGTTATTTCATTGGTGTGTTGATGGAGGCTCAGCCCGTAACCGAGATGGTCCAGGAATGCCACCAAACTGCCATTTGGCCATGGATTCCGTGCTGCAACTTATACTTATTCCGCCCGTGGCGACGACCACTGAAATTTTTGACTTTTTCACGAATACCCAGTTTTTAATCTTTCTTTCTTGATTCTCGTATCACCACTTCCCAATGTCTCACATACATTCACACTTTTCGCAGCCAGGGTCCACCCTTCATCAAAACCACAAAGCTACAAAAAAAAAAAAAAAACTAACTGTGGCCATCCATTCTCCTCTTTCCCTTCAATTATTTCCCACAGCCTATTTTATTTGAAACACAACGGTCTTGTACCTACCTTCACCGCCTCCACGTGACCAGATCAGACATCAACACCGAGGCGGATGATCCATCCATTTCTACATCTACACCATGTCGTGGTTTTCCGGCTACACGCCGCTTTCTAACAATGAAAATGTGACTCTGCTCAGTACACAGAGTCCAGGCAAAATCCTCATCCAAATCCTCGTTCTTCAATGTTTCTACTACCTCACGGCCCTCATCATCTTCTATCTAGTGGCACTGCTAAACGGCTACGATTTCAGTGTGGACTGGATTTTCTCGTGGGAGCTCATTGAGCCTGACAATGCCATGGGGCTTATTTTGTTTGTCATGTGGCTCGTGGACACGTTACTCTGTGTGTTGTTCGTCACCATCTTGGTGGGTCGTTCCAAGTTGGCTTGGGACTTTGCCGTGACGGTGCATGTGGTCAATTTGGGCGTCGTTTTACTCTATACGGGCAAATTTCCTACCAGCTTGCTCTGGTGGTGCCTCCAGATCTTGTCTGCTGTGATTTTGGTGACGCTCTCGACGTACTCCACGCGATGGAAGGAGCTCAGGACTACCTTTTTCGACAATATGTTGGACCAGCAGGAAACGGGGCAGGTCAGTCACGACGACATTCCTATGAAGGATTTGTCCAGGCCTCGGTCATAAGCGGGACGAATCAATTGGGAGTATTTGAAAACTGGCGACTGTGAAAGCGGTTGGCAATAGCAAATGGAGAGTTTACTTCCTCATCACCTTGGCCACAACAATCATATGTGAACCCTGCTTTCTCCAAACAATAGGGATTTCTAGGTATCGCGTTTGACAAAAATGGTAATGGAGCTGGATACCAACCACTTAATCGACCTTGAAGAAGATGTAGTCTACAGAACAGTCAACCAGTTTGAGGCTTCTTCTCTCGGCGGGCATGTTGTCATCTCCTCCTGCTCCACCGACTGTCCCTGAATATCCCTGTTCACGCCTTGGTCCGTCAAATTCACGCCCTTGTTCTGTACGGCTTACGGTCCTCGGTCTACTCCCAACTACCACACTCTTGGCAATGCTGACACCTTTACTGGCGCCTTTGCTGGTCCCAAAAATAGAGTTTTGTTCCTACACTGACGGCACTCAACAATGGGCTCGACGATGCCGTATGGTCAGAAAATAGCCAGCATTATCACAAGCAGCCGTTTGAATCAGCAGTCAAGCAGCGTGGTGATAACGCTCGATGAGGCAAGTGAACCGTGTTACCACCAGCGACAGGGTCGGTCTCTTGATGGTCCGATCTCAGGGTGCGTGTTCGAAAATGACACAAAATGCCACCCCATAGTGTCACACTACGATGTCAAAAAAGCAACAACAAAACTTTGACAGAGCTTTCTTTCTCAAATCAGCTGTTCCCAACCACAATGGAAACTTAAAGTCGATCCTGAGTTCACACGATCTCATGCTGCTTGGTCGCACCTACCCCCCCGTTTGCAGCCATCATTATCAACAACGGCCGAGGCTCTCCTCATTCCATTCTGGCACTTCACATGGCGGTGGAGAAGGGTGATACCTTACCTTGATCAATTATCCTAACATATGAGGCAGTTTGTCTCGGAGAATACGGCCCCTCCTCGGTGAACATGATGGCTGAGGCCGGTCCGCCACGAGCACTGACATACCCCACTGCGCGGTAGAACCCGTTTTCAGTAATGCTTGGGCCGCCATACATAAGCTGTCTGTTAGAGTCTATTGTTATCGCTCCTCGGTTTGATATAGTGCCCCATGGTATCACATGGAGGCCAGCACGGAGTTTCGCGGGGGCTCCCCGCGCTCGGTGATTACAATATAAGAAGCCGATAGTTTCTCCTGATTTTCAAACGCCACCCCACGATGACTGACGAATCGCTTGCTGAGGAGGGCTTTTACGGCTCCGAATTGTTTGACTTTATGAAACTGATTGTGGATGACGACCCCGAGTTGAAAAAGAAGTCCATTGCAAAGGTGAACTCCGTGTGTGTGATCACCTTGAAGAACCCCAAGGGCGAGACCAAGCTGTGGTTGATGGATTTCAAGAAAGAAGGTACTGTCAAGAAGCTTGACGGCAAGCCACCCAAGAGCGACATTCACTTGACCTTGAAGGACAAGGATTTCGTGAAATTGATCAATAACGAGGCCAACCCTCAGAGAATGTACATGGGTGGTCGTTTGAAGATTAAGGGCAACTTGATGAAGGCGGCATCCATCGAGCCATTCTTGCGTGAGGTTGACCCTCGTACCAAGCAAGAAAAGGCTAAGTTATAATTACATGTATTATGAGCGACACGAAATGTAGTGCGGTGAGGAGGTGAGGAGTTTCTCGCTGGGCGAGCCAGCCACCCCCAAAAAAACCACATGAGATACATAAAAATACAAAAATAATTTATTTCATTCGTAATGCATATATTAAGGCCATAAATCTATTCCATGGACAACCAGTTACCGGTGGCGAGGGTGGTCGTCAATTGAGATACCTGGCGTGGTGGGTAACGCTCAGGCTCGGGGTAGTGGGACTCAAGCTTGTCAAACTCCATCAAGAATCTGGAGATCACATAGGAAGCTTCAGTGATGGCAAACTGCTGGCCCAAGCAGATTCTAGGCCCACCGTTGAAAGGAAGGTACGCCCAACCGGGCTTCAAGTTACGGTCGGCCCATCTCTCGGGTCTAAACTCTTGCGCGTCCTTGCCATAGTACTTTTCGTTTCTGTGAGTGCAGCAAATCAAGTAGCCGATACAAGTGCCCTTCTCAATGAAGACGGGCTTGTCGCCGTTAGGGCCTCCGCCTCTTGGCAACGTGGTGTGCTTGTTGGCAAATCTGTAGTTGATGGGCACGGCAGGGTACAATCTGAGCACCTCGTTGATGACGTACTTCAAGTAGGTACACTTTTTGAGAGTCTCAAAAGTGATATCCTCGACATTGACATTCTCGCCCAGACCAAACTTCTCACGAATCTCCGTCTTCAACTTGTTGTAGATGTCAGGGTTTCTAGCCAACTCGAAGAAGGTGAAGGTCATCAAAGCGGCCGTGGTGTCTCTGCCGGCAATCATGATGTTCAACAATTGGTCACGCAACACAGCGGGGTCTCTCGTCTCCTTGACAAGCTCGTACAAGAAAACGTATCCATCTGAAACCTTCTCGAGCTCGGCCTCGCTCATGTTAAGAGCACGCTTGACGTAGTAGTCGGCAAAGTTGTGGACAATCTTGGTGTTTCTCTTGAAGTCCATTGGGTTGTGGAACATGTACCATTTCTGCATCCAGGCTCTGGTAGCCATAATCTCTTGGGCACGGTTGAAAGCCTCGTAAAACTGGAACTGGCCCTCAAATTCCTCGTCACGGTACTCGCCAATGGAGGCGTCCAAGAGACCGTAGACAGACTCACCAAACAAGAACTCGGTGGAAGTGTCAACGGTAAAACGGTAAAAGTACTCTTGCAAGTCGAATTTCTCGCCAGCATGCTTCTTGATGTGTCTGAACAAGTGCTGAACGTGCTTCTCCAAAGCCTGAGTGTGCGACACCTTCTCTCTGGAGAAGTTTGGTCTCAAAAGCGCTCTCGAGTGTTTCCATCCCAGGTAGTCCAAAGTGAAGACACCATCACCCAAAACGGGCTTAAAGTGGGAGTGTCTCAAGGCCAAGGCAAAGTCGTTAAACTGGGTGGCTAAAACGGCTCTCAAGTTGTCTGGGTCGGCGGTCACAAAAAGGGTGTCACCTCCAATTCTCACTCTGTAGTTCTCGTTGTCTCCGTTCCAAATGGTCCACAACCAACCCACCAAATGGCCTTCCCTCTTGCGGGCAAACATCTCAAGAGCGGGTCTGGAATTGAACCAGCCCGATTGTGGGATCCAGGGGGGCCTCTTCGGCGCCAAACTTTTTTCTCAAGTAGAAAAGCTTAACTGTTCTGTAGAAAAAGTAGGCAAAAATCACCAGGAAAAAGATGCCAGCGTAGCCTAGCACGCCGTACTCGGCGACCTGGGCATTGTGTCTCTGAAACGAGTCTGTAATATCGTGAACGAAACCCATGGTGATTAAGAAAATAGATCAGACAGAGGGGGGATAAAGCAGGGCATTTATTAAGTTTTTAGAGCTGGCATGTGAATTACATGCTTGGGGTAGGTCGAGGGGTGGGAGGCGACATTTGATAATGGGGCGCCGATACAGCGTGGTGCATGAGTGCAGGGAGGTGCAGGTTTGAGTGAGGGGATCGCTGACGGAGTTGGCGCTGTGTGCAGTACTGCAATCTCGGAGCGGCATCTAAGCGTCGTTTTCGTTAGAGTCCGAGCGCCTGTGTGCAGTCGCGCAGGTTGAGTGGCTAATCTCGCGTAGGAGAGAAACGTTGGTGCAGAGCGTCTTCACATGCCACGGACTTAGGACCAAATATCCCGGTTCTGGAAAGAACAATGTAGCAGAAGGAGAAGACTAAATGGAATTGGATTTTCCTTACATGTGAATGAGATTTGGCGGGTAGGAAGGGAGGCAAGAGGCGGTGAAGAAATGTGAAAGAAATGCCACACAACTGGGGAGTTATGAAACCAGTGGTTTCTAGACCCACACTGAGCCATTCGCCTGTCGCTTAGCGGCCTTACTACCGTTAAAGTCCGCGCAATGTATTGTTTCTGCACGGGCCTGTGAATTGCTCACACTTCAGAGATGTTCATTCTAGATAGTTGCAATTGGCACAAAGAGGTGAATTGCTGGTTTGTATGGTTATGTAGAGGGGGCCCAGTGTACATCGGCGACCGTGACGGCCGAGCCTTTAGTAACACACGGCGCCATTGTTGGAACTTTCGTAGCATGGTGCGATTATGTGTGGTGGTTCTTGGTGAAACTGGGAATCGAATGTATTGGTGACGCGAGGTTGCCATTGTGGGATAGTGATTTTCACATGGACGGTTGGAAAAGACGTTGGGCGGTTCTGGTTGCTGGTGCTGAAGACAGCCCTGATGAAGGGTGTTCCGAGTTAGGCAAGTGGGGTGGACATGGGATCTAGGCGGATTAATGTCTGTGGGGGCGGAGGATACCGTTAGGTTTGCAAAGAACTGATTTTTGGAATCTAAATTTTTTATTATTCTTGTAATTAATGTCCTTACATCAAACTTTCTTCTGTTGATTTCGTGTTGCCTCGTAGCATGGCCAGTGGCGGCGCCACCAATTTGTTCATCTCATTGCTCCCCCAAATGCAGCTGAAAATCATCCGGCGCCTGGATGTCGGTGTATCTGATCGACTAAACGGGAAGGCCATCGAAACATATGCCTGTGACGAATTCGATTTGATTGTTGGGCAAAAGTCCTTTGTTTGTTTGGTCGCTTTTTCCTCCGGTTTTGCCTGTGCTTGCTACGATGCTTTGGCTTCGCTGTGAAAATGGCAGATCGAAATATTTTATGGGTTTCTGCTGTGAATTGTTGTGTACTGAGAAGGATCCGCCAGGGCCTGCTGATCGGGCGGCGATCCAGAAACCACGTTGATCACAATGGCACCGTTGCCCAGGCGGCGAAGAGAAAACGAGAGGGGGAGGAATAAAAAAAAAAAAAAGAAAAAGGAGGGAAGCAATCGAGGAAAAGCCGGGGCTGTTTGGATGCTTGTATCAGAACATGTTTGTGTGGGCGACAGGGTTGAGGGAGTATTTAGGGTTACAACGAAGTGGCCAACCAGAAACGTGCATCCCGCAAACAGCCAGCCTACCACAACCAGCCCAACCACAACCGTCATCACACGTCTTGGAGAAAAAGCAAGCTGCTCGTGGCTCTACATCGTTCAACCATGACACTCACAGCGTTGATTCCACACAACCAGGACCGCCTTTCCCCATATGTCTGCCTAACTGCCCAAAGTTCAAAAAACCACTCTCACCAACCCATCTATCCCTCGACTTCCGGACCACTTGACCCTACTAGCGCAGTGCATGCCTCAAATAACGGTCTGTGCCCCGTGCTAACCCGCTTTGTGCCTCTGCCTTCTTCCTTCCCACGCCATAGGAGACATTCCAGTGAAGGCCGTAGCAACGCCATATTCACCAAATGCCTCAGGAGAGAGAATGGGCCGATACCAATGAGCTACCCTGGCGCCCTACGAACGCAACGTTATTCGAAAAAGAAAAAAATAAAAAAAAATGAACATGATCCAGTCTCTACCAAACCAGCATGAAAGTCGATCTGACCTGGTCGAATCTTGAAAACAACTAACCTGGGTGTCTAACTCGTATATATCTCGCACACTATTGTCCAGGGCTATGCTGCTGCACCTCATCTGACGGCAGGCATTGTTTGGTGCACCTGGCGCGGCTAGCCCTGGCGAAAAACCCCCTATAAATAAAGCCGTCGAGCAAAAGGTAATATCGAGTTTTGGCGTCCAGCGAGCGATTTTGATATTTCTGCTTTTTTCTTATCCGAATACCCCCAAAAGCAACCGCTTTCACTCAGACCCTCCTCGTTGGGGCGCAGCTTCTCCCCTGCATCCACAGACGTCAAAGATCGCTTCTATATAGGCCCGGCAGGCCCACTACATCAACTAAACACTTGCCGGTCTTTCCAGTAAGATGGGTTTTTCTTCCAAAGCGACCCTGGTGGTCCTGCTGCTCGCGGGCAAGTTCCGTCTGCCCACACGGCGCTTCCTACTACTCATAGGCGTCATCGTGTGGATCAACGCCATCAACTTCTTTGTCTTTCACCACAGGCACCAGGCGTTGAACTACTTGACCAACAAGTTCAACCAGTTGAACCCGCTCAACAACTACGAGGGCCACGCGATTCCGAAAAAGCTCGTGGACAGCATCACCGTGAAGTACTGGCTCAACGAGGCCAAGATCGTGCCGGATCCTCGCCGCATAGAGATCCACTCCCTGAACTACGATGATATGCTTTCGGTGCATCCGCTCGAGGAGCTTTTGCAGTTGTCGTACGGGGACCGCTGTGACGCGTTTTTCAAGAATTTGTACGTGTCGTCCGAGTCCAAGTGGGTCATGGACGCCCCCGACCGGTTCCGGCTCGATATGGAGTACGAGATGTCGTGGGACGACTACAAGAAGAAGTACGAGGAGAGTTTCCGGGAGAAAATCGCCCAGGCGCAGGGCAAGAAGCCCGAGGACGTCGACCCCAAGAACATCCACGACGCCATCGCCAAGATCTACGATGGGCTCAAGGATAAGGCAAAGAAGGATGAAAAGGAGATGCTTGAGCAGATCGCTTTTGGGCGTATTTTCAATAAGTGCTACGTCACGCGGGACGACCCGAAGCAGAAGCAGAAGTTGAACAGATTCGCGTCGAGGCAGGCCCGGCTGGTTGGCGGTTTCGCTGGAGGTCGTTTCGTGGAATCTGACGCAGAGAGGGAGCTTTCCCCAGAAAAGTTCCCCAGCTGTGCCGATTTGGAGCAGAGAATGTACCCGTGGCTCTCGTACCAGTTTCCCGTTTACGAGCGGTATTCAGGGCAAGTGATGAAGACACCTCCGGAAGCAAGCGGAGAGCACACTAAAAGAAGCCACGAGCCCCTCCGATCCAAGCTCACAGGCAACACGCCGTGCTGGTTGAGCCACTACAAAAATAAGCTCCACGGGAAGGGCATTGCCATTCCGTTCGATACCTACCGCTTGGACGAAATGGTCGCTCTAATACGGCTTCTCAGGGCTCACGGCAACAAACTTCCCATTCAAATCATTTCATATGGGCAAATTGAGGAGCACCAGAAACAGGCTTTGAGTGATGCCGCCCGTGAACCGTATGTGGACCTTCCACCCAGCTACGTGAAGGTGGCCGAACACCTTGGCAATATCTTGGAATCTGAGGACAGAGGCCTTCGTTCTCAGGATGTCTGGTTTGTGGATGCCCTGACGCTTTTTGATCCGGAGGTCAGAGAGGACTGGTCGGACTATCCGATCTCCATTTTAGCCACGTTTGCCAGTTCCTTTGAGGAGGTGGTGCTTATAGACCCCACGATCGTGCCGCTCAAAAACCCGGATTACTTCTTCAATCTCAAGGAGTACAAGCAGAAGGGCGCCTACTTCTACAGAGCCAAGCCCATGCACAAGCGGACGGAGAAGAACACTGATTTCTTCAAGAGATTGACGCCGTCTTTGGTCGACACAGTCATGTTCAATATCCCCATTTTGACCGACCAGACGCTCTCGCTTCCGTTCTTCGAGGGTCTTCAAGAAATGCAAGATGCAGCCGTTGCTGTGGTTGACAAAAAACGCCATTTCAACGCCATGGGGTCACTCCTCCAGCTCGGTGCTTTTTGGCCAGCAGACTACCGTGGAAGCGTGGCCCAGGAGCTCTGGCTAGGCTTCATCGTTGCTGGCGACGAAGATTTCCATTTCAACAAGTACTTTCCCGCTGCTCTCGGTGATGCAGACCCGCTTGAAGAAATTGCTCCTCAGGTCTGCAGCACACATACGGGGCACTTGGATCCCGTGAGCACCAACGAGCTTGTTTGGATGACAGGCGGCTACGCTGTTTGTCCCGTGAGAGATCCTGATGTCAGTGAGGATTTTGGAAGGGCCTTCATTTCGCACACTTTCGAGGGTCCGGACGAGATGGTGGACTACTACAAGAGCCGGTTCAACTTAAAGGTAGCAATTGTGCCACCTTACGAAAGCATTGACAGCTTTGAACTCAACAACAACGACGGCAACCCTGTCAGTCCCTGGCAATGGGGCATTGGGTGTCTGGGTAAGGTTCTCTGTGCCAATGGCGAAATAGGCGGCTCAACGGATCACGAACCCAACGTGCAAAAAGGACAGTTTATTGAGTTTGAACCGCTCGAGAGAGATTTGCATGCCTTCTATGGCGATATCTACATGGGGACTCTGGGAACCAAGAATGATAGGCGCTAGGCGAGACGTTTCACCCACAAAAGTCAAGGGACGCTGATTCATGGAGCAAGCCACTGAGCAGCACGGCTTGTGTTATTGTTGATGCAGAGAAACCCGGATTACCGCTGCCGTACAGCTAAGCGGCACAAAGCGCAAAAATGAAAAGTGGCGATAACGGCTTTCTCGGCTTTGACACCCGTAGGGTCCAGATAAGCTGTGGCGGCGCCGCAAGGTTTCTGACGGCAACGGCTCGAATTGTGGATACTGACGTGAATCGGCTATGTCTACGCACTTACATAAGCATGAATTATACTATAGAGGGCCACAGTAGTGAGACATGTGATGATGGGATGTAGTGGTTATGGTGAAAAGGGGTGCAATGGTGGTTATGTTGGGGATAGTTGGAGTAGTTTGGGGATAGTTGGAGTAGTTGAGCCGAGATTTTGTTGATACGTTTCATTAGGTAGTTGATGGTGTAGTAGGTTCTCTAAGGGCAACTGGAAAACCGGTCATGACGCCTTTCTGCTGACGTCACGACCTTTTGTTGACGGAATTGTGATTGTTGACTTCTCTGAATCTGCAACCTTGCGCCTTAGTTGGTTTTGTGGAGTTTTACGGGTTTTGCGTTGTCTTCAGAATCCTTGGTGATACTTGCTGAAGGTGCACCTGGGACCTAATCCAAATCGCCCTCAGATTTAACCTCAACTAGTTTCACTGTAATTCAAGAGTGACAATTTAAAAAAAAAAATAACCTTTTTCTCCCTCTCTTAGCCTGCCCTCCTCGACAATCGCTTACCCACCCTCGGTTTTGCAGCCATTCTCAAACCTCACTTCACAAACTACCACAAACTACCTCAAGCTACCGCTACATTTCTAGCCTTCCAGATTCTCTCAAAAACCTCTCAAATCGAAAATTGCATGTACCGCCCGAACCTGGCCCCCAGCGGGATGTACTCGTATCCACCGATTCCCTACAGTCATGGAAACCCTGCTTACGACGGATGCCCTTCACCAGGCCACACCTTCTCGGCGTGGGAGCTCAGCGAATACGGCCCGTACCACCACCTCAGCGGCTCACGCAACCCGTATCTTCCCAATCCGTTTCCTGGCTCAAAACGCCACAAGCCTGGAGATGTGTGGGAGGGCGACTCCATGGTCCATGGGTTTCCCACGTATCCAGCCAATCCCTTTGAAGTTCACTACGGCAGCGACAGCTTTGGCAGCGGCAGCTTCAATGGCAGCAATGGCGGATACGTGGCAACTCCTCCAGGTTTACCTATACGTTCTGGTCTCACTACGGGGTCTGGATGGGAAGGCGAATTCGGCAGTGACGTCAAGGGAAACCGAGGATTCAAGGAAACAGCCTCCAGCGGAAACGAATGGCTCAATCTCGGTGTACCCAGCGAAGAACATCATTTGTTCAACCATGAGCCAGTCGTAGAGCGCTACACTAATGGGGTCAGGGACGAGCCCACCATTTCACACAAAAGACGACCCAGACGCCGAAGACGACCATCTCCATCGCCTGCACCAATTCCGCCTCCTCCTTTCAAATCATATCCTCCTCCTCCTCCTCCTCCTCTTCTGAAAGCCAGATCAGCAGATGCCCTTCTACAAAGCGTCACCACGTTCTCCCCCACCGCTGCAGACCTCAACCTCCACGACAGGCACTTCTTTCCCAAAACCTACACGGAGGAGCGTTTGCAGGCAGTTCTTGCCGGAAAACCACCCCATTGGATTGACGCCATGGTTGCAGAAAGCAACAATTGTCTGGAGCCGTGTGGGAGCCGCATGGGCGGAGAGTCGCCTTCGTGCGAGGGTTTTGCTACAATGGTGGGGCAGCTTCTGGAGAGTGGGTCAGATGAAGAGATCAGAAAGATAGGTCCTGGTGAGTGGTAGCCGTGGTTGCAAGGCTTTATTTGTTGATTTCACGTTCAGCTTCCCGGGCTCCACAAAAGCGGACCAGCGTCAGGTACCACTTACCTTTTGACATCACAAATAGCCGCCCCCACAGGGCCAAGAAAACGATAGGGTGGAGCTGCCTCGAAAGTGTGTGTGGCTCTGCGGAGCCGATAGCGGTTTTATCGCCGGAGTCCACACTGGTGCCAGCGGCTCGGGTGGCTTCAGGGGCTTTTGCGTGGCTTGCTGGACAGCGAAGGTGGATTTACGGGATTGTGTTTTTGGGTGCGTAGCAGGGTGTAGTTGGGGAGGATGGGAGGCGGCCGCATAGGCGAGAAAAATATCGGCACGTCAAAGCTGTCAAAACGGCCCCGGTGCATGCTTGACACATTCAGACCGAAGGCTCTTGGCGATAAGGTATCGACACCTTCAGCCGACGCGTCAATTCCACCAGGGCCCAGGCACTGCATCTGCAAATTCCGTCCTGGAGCCTGTTTACCTTTCAAGTGCATTCTTGCGCTCCACAGTCGCTTTAGACCCACCGCATGCGCAATACCACCACAGCTGGTGATAGCTGAAAAACACATAAATAGGCCGCTTTTCCTCTCCTTTCTCTCCATCCAACAATCCCCATGCTCCCCTTCCTCACGATCTTCTCTCTCGCTTTGGCCTTCACCAACGCCTTGGTGGTGCCTAACCAGAAACGCTCGGGTGCTCCACTCAAGCTCGACTTCACCGTGCAGAAGTCCTTTTCCAACGCCACCTCCACCGACGAGATCGCCTCCAGAGCCCACAATCTCGTTTCCCACTTGGCCGTGAACAAGAGGGAGGAGACCGCCACTCTCACCAACGACAGAGATGTCTCCTACTTGCTTGACCTCAAGCTCGGCTCCAACCACCAGCCCGTCACTGTTCTCTTGGACACAGGCTCTTCTGACCTCTGGGTCTACGGTCCCTCGGTGCAAGACGCCCAGGGAGGCACTTACGACGTCACCTCGTCTTCCTACAACAAGAAGACCGGCGAGGAATTCTTCATTTCCTACTTGGACGGTTCCTACGCTAGCGGCGACTACTACAAGGACGGCTTCGCTCTCGAGGACGGAAACACCCTTTTGAAGGATCTCCAGTTTGCCGTGGTCTCCAGCGGTCAGACCAACTCTCAGGGTATCTTGGGTGTTGCTGACAAGAACCAGGAGGCCACCAACCAGAAGTACGACAACTTGCCATGGGCTTTGCAGAAGGAGGGTGTCACTCCCAAGGCCTCCTACTCGTTGTACCTTGGTTCTGAGGCCGAGGGCAAGGGTTCCATCATTTTCGGCGGTATCGACACCGAGAAGTACCAGGGTGAGTTGACCAAGTACCCTGTTGCCGGTTCCAGAGGTTTGGCTCTTAACGTGGAAAGTGCCGAGATCGGTGGCCAGACCATCCAGTTGGACAAGGAGATTCTTTTGGACTCCGGAACCTCCTTGAACTTGTGGCCCCTGGCGCTCATTGACGCTGTGGGCAAGGAGCTTAACGGTAAGTACCAGCAGGGCTTCTACTTTGTGGACTGTGACCAGCCCACCGACAAGCACTTGACGTTTGACTTTGGCCAGAACAAGATCGATGTTTCTTACCAGGACCTTGTGTGGAAGTCCCAGGGCTACTGCCTTTTGGGTGTGCAGCCCGGCGAAGACACTCTTATTTTCGGCGATGTCTTCTTGAGATCGGCCTACGTTTACTACGATCTTTCTCTGCACGAGATTTCGATTGCCCAGGCCAAGTACACCGACGCTTCCAACATTGTTGCTGCCTAGATGGCCCAGATGGTGGTTTAATAAAATTCAATTCTTCTTTATCTTAGTGTAGGCAAGAGGAGTTTGTAGTGGTTCATGGTGTGGTCCTGACTGAAGCTGCTTGGTAGCATGTGTTGAAGGTCCAATCAGATATCAATACGTACCAATTGCCTTTCTGACGAACTTTTCGTATTTCTGTTGATAGTGAGGGACCTCTCTGGTCTCTAATGATAGTGAAGAATTTTTCAAGTTTCTGTTGCCAGTGAAGAGCTCTTCAAGTTTCTACTAATGGTGAAAGTTTGTACAAGTTTCTCTTGATAGGGAAGAGCTTTTCTAGATTCTATTGATACTGCTCATGCTTTCACTGATAATTCGCTCTGCAAATGGATCGGAGATTATGATGTCTTGCAAAGTCGTTTTCACCAATCTTGACTTATCAGTTCTATATGGCTGGACACATGGCAAACCAAGAGGAGTCGTCCAAATGACGGAAGACATATGATGAGGCTTGTTGGCGTCCTTGGGGTCAGCTTCAAAGTCGACTCTCACAGATTTGGAGATACGCTTGGCAGCTTCTCCCAACCAGTCTTGAATCAAGTGTGCACGCTCGAACAATTCTCTCATCGATGCAAAAACCTGGGTAGTCAAGTAACGAGAGTACTTTGAAAGGTCACTCAAGGTGACGTCGCTGTCAAACATGTGAGTAATCTGCTTTTCAATCTGAGCAACGGCACCAACGTATGTGACACCATAAACATTTGTCATGACAGTTTGCTTGACAACCTTTCTGGCGATTCTGCCCTTGAAGAAAATGGCACGTTTGTCACCTGCTTCTTAGCGCATGGTGCAAAAAGTTTATGAAAATCCATTTCTCAGTGGGTCTCCATCACACCCTTGTTCTTAGCGGCTGGAAAAGACAGATCGGCTGTTTCGGATGCATGGAGCTGAAAGCTGTTTTACGTACTGCAGTATGGACCCAGTAAGTGGTCTTCCCGAAAGCCACGAGATGATTTGGGAATCGGCTCAATCCAAATCTAAAACTTGAAGGGAGTCGCTTTAAGAAGTTGTGTACTTCGATTTCGATCGTCTTCTTTTGATGGCCTTTATCAACATGAAGCCATTTTTCGTTCCATTTGAACTCAGATCCTACAACTCTCACTTCAGTCAACAATTAAATTCAAGCAAATTAGTCTATAAAGTGTAGCAGCGCTCACCAGAACTTCACAGCCCGGTAGCTTTTTCTCAAAATGTTAAAGATAGGGTCGTTGTCGTCGGTGAAAACCATCTTGGTGCCCTTCATTTCGCCCTTCTGGTGCTTATTCTCCTCGTCTTCGGCATCCTCCAAAGACTGGGCATCACTCAAGAAGTGGTCTCTCAAGAACAAAGCAAAAAACAAGAGTGGAACACAGAGACAGAGACCAACAACACAAAGCTTCTTCTGAACCTCAGCGTAAGCCAAAACAACGGCAATTCGGGGCGTAGTTCCCCAGGCGTAGTCTTCCATAAAGTCGTACGGAGCGTCGTAGGCACTCTTAGCCAAAGCGACATCCTGGCCCAACTTCTCCAATTGCTTCTTGATGGTAGGGTACATGGTCTGGGTCCAGATGGCACCAGAAATACATCTTCCAAAGGAACTACCGATCTGGTAGATGGCGTTAAACACGGCAGTCACAGCAGCCATGTACTCGTGGTTGGTACAAGACTGAGCAGAAACAACGACAAGTCTGTTGAAGAAACCCTGGCCGAAACCAAGCAAACACATACCGACAGCCACGCCGTCACGGAAGTACTTACCACGAACACCGTCGTTGTCGCCTCTGAAGTGGACAAAAAGACCCATGGCAATGAACCACACCATGATACCGAACAAGATGAAAGCCTTGGTTCTTCTGACCTTGGCCAACACGAAACCAATGACTGGCAAGGTCAAAGCACAAACAAAGTGGAGAAGCAATGGTGTTCTGGTAGCAACCACCTTGCTGGCATTCATACCCACATACAAGACAGGGTAAGCGTACGAGTTAGGCATGCCAGAAACCACAGTGTAAGTAACACCCATGGCAAGAGCAGCCCAGATACCTCTGTCTCTCAACAATGGGAAAGGAATCAACGGGTTGGAGGCGACTTTCATTTCCCAGATGACGAAGCAAGGAATAAGGCAGAATCCAATCACCAAGGGCACAATGGTTGAGGCCTGGTGCCACTTCGTTTTAACACCACCAGCCAACGTCAAAGGCACCATAATGAGACCAAGCACCAAGATGATGATGATACACCCGATGAAGTCCACCTTCAAAGCAGCCTCTCTGGTCCAGTAGAAAATAGTAGCAAACCCCATCTTGGTGTAAACCCAGAGCTTATTGCTGCCATTGTCCAATTCCTGGTCGTAACGTTCCAACTTTTTGTTCAAAGTGACAGTAGAAGCCTTCTCCTCGGCACAAATAGCCTTCCATTCGTCGGTCTTTTTGGCCTTGAGCCTCATGTGTAGAGAACAGCCCAAGTATGGAATACAAACCAAGGGGAAGGTGAAAGCCCACAAGGCCACACCAAACTGCCAGTCGTATCTCTCCAACAATGAGTCCACAATTTCGCCCGAAGCCCAGGTGTTGATGATGGCTGGAAGGTTCAAAATGGCAATGGCCAAAAGCCTGTATTTCAAGCTGGAGGCATCGGACAAGTTGATCTGCCACAAGAATCTTCCTCCAGAAGAACCAATGGAGTACAACACCATACCGCCCGAGTAACGCTGGATATCGTGGGCCTGGGACATAATGACAAGCCCGACGATTCTGAAAACCAAGGAAATGCAGAACAACTCGAGACGACCAAAGATATCCGACAACCTGGCATAAGCAGGCAACGACGCAGCAGCAATCACTCTCTTGATTATACCGACGGTGGTCATCAACGAGTGCTGCTTGTAGGAGTTGGTAGCGTAACCAATGAAAACGTCGGTAGCACTGCCTTCCATGGTTTGCACGAACATGGCAATGAAAATGGAAAAGAAGTAGATGCCCTTGAGGGTCCGGGTATCGTACTGCTTGACCAAGATCTCGGACTTTCTCACACCAAAAGACTTTTCGATGATCTTGGAGTCCTGGGTGGCCTTACTCTCCACCGAGGTGGTTCTCAGAAGATGGGAGTTCTTGGAGCTGTCCAAGTCTTTTTCCACATTGACATTTGAGGAGCTGCTCCCAGAGCTTGGGGCCTTTTGCATCTTCTCCGCCATGATGATTGATGGGGTAGAAAGAAGCAAAAGCCAGTGTCTTTAAATACTTCAGAATTATCTCCGGAGCCCAACGCTCCTGTAAGCTTGCCGTCTCGGGATAGCTATTCTGCCAATGGGGCTGCTCAGAAATCGTCTTGTCTCCTTCATATGTGAGCTTTTGGCGAACCAGCTTGAGCGTTTGCATGGTTAGGCCTCTGTCAGGCCGCTTAGGTCCAATCAATGATGCATGGTAAGACACACAAAAGGGGAGGTTTGGGGGACCCTTCAAGAAGCGGCTTGCGTTGCAGGAAGAGTTTCGCCGAGAAATTAATCCGAGAATTGGCATTGACAGGGCATGGGGCGTGAGGAGGGCACCTTTTGCAGGACTTTTTGGCATGGAAAAATTTAGCTCTTCAGGAAGAGTCTATGTCCAAAATATTTACTTGACCGGATGGATGACTGCGTTGTGGTGCCCAATCTGAGCACTAGATCGAGTTATGTCTTTATGCATGGCTGTACCCGCTGTGCGTCATGTCTGGTTTTTTGGCAGAGTTGCTGAAAATTGGAAAAAAAAGCTTTGAGCCCTTGGCGGCCGAGATTTTTAACGGTTATACCACGACAGGATAGTGGCTTTTTTTGGAAACCGATGCAGTGGGCGTTCTGGCCCTGGCCCGGATAAACCACCGCTAAAACCCTCAACACAACGTAGCCTAGTCAATATGGTACCTCCACCGCCAAGTAAAACGCCTGTTTTGTGTAACTGATCTTGCTAGCAAATTTTATCAGATGCATCTGTGCGCCGAATATGCACAGCTTGACACGGTGCCTTGACGTGAAATGCTGCTGGAGCTTGTCAAGCCTTGTTGCCATGCCAAGTCCTATTGGCTCCGAAGCCAGCCTAGAAAAATCATCTCAGTGAAACCCCATTTATTGGCTACAGAAGCGGAAAATAAGTCCCACTACATGAGGGCCTGGCGCCACTTGGCTGTCACTTCTGCGAGAGCCTCCACGCTGACTCAAGGGGCCAAGACTCGACCATGCAACCGGACATTGGCGCCAACAATGAGCGAAACCGCTTGTCGTGCCGTTTCTGGATACTCTGCCGCGCCGAAACTCTTCTACATTGGAAACTTTTTACAATGGCTTTTTCGATGCTCATTTTTTGGTATTTACCCTGTGGTGGAATTTATAAAAGCAAAACGGCGATTCCAGCGGCCAAGCTGCCGGCGCCATAGACCACAGATCCGGCTGCGTTGTCGAAGGAGGAGGCCGAAGAGGATCCCGAAGCTGAGGCCTCAGCAGAACCCGATCCAGAGGCCGAAGATCCAGAAGATCTCGAGTTCGAGGCGCTGGCCAGCGATGCCGAGCCGGACGAGCCAGAAGCGGACTTAGACTCCGAATCAGAGGCGGATTTGGCGGCATCAGATGCACTGGAGGTTGCGGAGGAGGTGATTCTGGCGGATCCTGAAACAGATGAAGCAGAAGCTGAAACAGACGCTGGAACAGACGACGCAGACGAAGCTGAGTCTGTGGCAACGGCGGCAGCAACACCAGAAGACCCGTCCATCTCCGAGTTCATGTCGTCCACATCGCTGGGTTGAGCGCCCTGACCCATCCAAGTGAAAAAGGTCTTGGTGTGCGTGTGGTGAGGCTTCTCGATGGTCATGTGTGTGGTGGTGAGATGCTGGGCCTTCTCTCCATAAAGTGTCTTGGTGTACGTGTGGTGTGGGTACGAGAAGATGTACGTCTTGGACGAGCCGGTGGTGGTGTCGTCGTCCGAGTCGGAGTCTGAATCGGTGTCCGAGTCTGTGTCGATGTCGTCGACGTCGGTAGGTGCAGCACCGTCGCCCATCCACGTGAAGAAGGTCTTGGTGAGCGTGCGGTGGGGCTTCTCGATGGTCTTGTGGGTGGTTGTAAGATGCTCAGCTTTGGAGCCGTGGAGAGTCACGGTGTAGGTGTTGTGGTCTCTGGAGAAGATGAAGGTGTTGGTGGACTCGGCGGCGGCGGCGGAGACGATGGAGGCTAAGACGACGTTGGAAAGCTGCATTTTTGTTGGTGGTGGATGGAAAAAGTGGGAACTTCGGGGTGCTTATATATGTTTCCGATGGCCTGTGGAGACTTTTTTCGCAGCCAAAAAATGAAAAGCCATGCAGCGCCGTTCGGTGTGCATCGAGCTAATTCCGTGGCATTGTCGGTCTCCATTGACAAACTCCAGGCACTTTTTATGATTTGTGATTAAGAAAATGACGAGATTCGTCAAAAACATGTCGTACTACGACGTCAAATTCAATCCCTCGCCATCCCGCAACATCCCTCGAATAGCTCCATGAATCGTTCTCTGCGGAATCATGCACCTCCCAGCAGAGGTGCTAAAATTAGCCCACACTAAAACACGCAACACGGCTCGTTGCGCCCCTCCGATCTTTTCAGCCTGGACCCTCTTTGCAGCCATTTACGTCTATTCTTAGAAGCCGTTGCACGTCATCCAAACAGGGCCGTGTTTGCGATGCCGTTTTCGTGGTGTCGCCAAGAACCAAATTCCGTTCCTCCGATCCAGCGTGACGGATGAGGCTGTAGCTGAAAAACTATTGGCTTAGCCCTAGGCGAAAGGCAGCCTCGTCCACTATATTTAGAATTCTGGGGTAGTGGAGAAGCACGGCTGTGGCGAGGTTTTGACGCACGGAGAGCTGGATCGGGCGGTTAATTGGTGAAGAAGGTTAGGGTGTTCGGAATGGGGCGGTGGAGTGCCGAAGTCATGAAAAAGTGGGATGGCGTGGGAGAGTGTTGTGGAGAAACTGCTAGTAGAAGTTAGAATTCTGGACGTGGCATTAACTCAATCTCAATCCTCTGTTCCAGATATTTGGTCCATTTCGCTGAAACTTCCTACCATCTCTCAAACTATCCCCCGATGGCTGCAAAGGTCGTGAGCCCACCTCCGGAAAAATCCGGCCACACCGCAAATCATGGATCTACAACTCACCTGGGCCTCTGTTGGTGTGACTCGGCAAGATGCACAATCCGGTGCCGAGGAACCTTATTAACTAAAATTAGCCGCCGTTTGCCGTTTGGTGTTTGTAGAGGTTGACAATGGTGAAGGCGTTTGGGTCACTTTGAAGAGGCTGGTTTTGGTGAATCTGGATCGTGACCGTCAAGTAGATGGAGCGTCGGTCATGGCTCACACTGCCTACTTCGACAGCTAGAAATGGCTAGCAATGATCATCGATTGAGGAGTGGTCTACTTCAAGTTCTAGATGTCGATTGCGGGCGGTACAAAATTTGATCCTTCGCTGTAGAGGCTGGTACATCTGTGAAGTGTTGGAGTCAGTGATCATCGTATGGATATGCTTCACGGGAGTTCGAAAAACCTTATTTGGTATAACGCTTGTAAACACAGCCTAGGCTGCTCAAAAAGCAAATTAAGTTGCTTTTCATTATTTCATCTTTCATTTCCTTCATGTAGTCTTGTCGAAGGTTCTGAAGAAGATGTATGATTTGCCACGCTTAGTCTCTTGATTGCGACCAATACTCTCGACCACAGAGATGAGCTTTTTGATTACAGGTTGCAATCATACCTGTTTACAATCTATTTCTTGATGATTAGGTCCGTGCAAAGTCTTCCCTCAAAGCCTTGAACTTCTTCGGTTGACAGTCGCTCGTTTAAGCCACCTTAGACAAGGTTTTGGTTTCCCACCGCTATTCATCTCTACTTGTCAAGTGCCAGTGTCTTCTATGTAGCAAAAAGCATCTAATATGGCCTGAGATTTTTAACTTGCATATTTTATACCATCTTGACCTTCAGGCGATTCCCTGCACCGGTTCCTGCCATGTGGATGTGATTTCTTAGCTGAACGCATATCTAACAACAACGCTAAACTAGTAACGAATGCCTCCCGACAAACAATCTTCTATTTTCAGAGTAACAAATCTTGGACAATACTGAGCCCCGGCTGCTTAGGCTCTGTGCATGTGAGAACCTTTGTACTGGGCATTTTGAGTCTTGAATGAGTCTAGTACTGTTGGTCACAGGCTAAATGAGTGGCGGGAAAGAAGAAGTAAAGAAAAGGAATCCATCGAAGGATTAAATCGGACTATTCGAACAGCAAATGTGCTTTATCCTGGTGCCGATGTCCACTTAGCTTTCCTAGTGTCTATCGTGGGAAACTTTCGGAGAGACTACCATAACTAATTTTGTCAACTGTTGTTACCAAAGTAATCCAGCAGACTGAGCGAGGCATATTTGGGAATAACTTTGTACACACTGAGATCTCTGAAATGGCGGCAGGACCTTCTTATTTGTCAACCTCAAATCCGTTTATCAACCACGGAACGTCATTGTGAATTTCCCATCAAGCTCAAACTGATGTTCCGTTGTAATTAAAGCCTGGAGAATACCTTCAATTATAAAGTCATCAATCGTCACAGACATTTCAGATATATCTTGCGTCACTTACAGTATACTTCCCACCGGGCCATCATTCTTGCAACAACAGGTAATTGTTTTTCAGAAACTGCTCTGGGAACGATTTCCAAGACATTGCCATTGTCTGGAAGAGATGAACTGTTAAGTGCGTTGTAGCTGGTCCCATATAAAGATATGAACGTTAGGTGGCATGCAATAGACGCCAGCCCAAATGAATGAAGTTGATCTTATCTGCCCACGCAGAATTTGCCTCAATGTGTGATCTTCTTTCTTTCTCATAAAGCTCCTCCAAATCGGTAAGTCGTCTCTTTGCAACATCAATTTGAGCACTATGGATGTCGCTAGTGTTCAGCTTCAAATCAGGACTCTCTTCCAAAAAACAGAAGCCAATCGAGAGCAAATAGTAAAGCGGGATGATTTCTATAACTAGATTGTGGTACTTCAATGGTAGCGAGTTCAACACATTTTATCCCTTTGCTGACACCAATGGATGCAACAAGCGAACACAATGCTTGAAAGGACCACAAGGATCGTTGAAACACAAAGATACCTCTTCGAACTACCCAACCTTTCACCATTTCGCCTAAAATAAGCCCCCAGTCGGACAAAGACATGCTTCATTGTTCCCTCAAACTCACATACCAAACCCTAAAAACCACCTGATGTCCCCAGCCGAACCCCGGAGATCATCCCAAGAACCCCGAATTTTCCGTATCTCTGCAACACAAAGAAACCTAAAAATCAAAGGCGTCCCCTGAAACCAATCAATTACGTCACGGGCAGCCGCTTATTCTTGCCAATTCACCGCACACCCGTGTGTACTTCACCAATTTCCAGCAAAACCATTGGCTCCCAAAGTCCACAGATGCCAAGCAGACCACTGCAATTACGAATCCAAAATCCACTATAAGCGAGGCACATTGTCGGAAACTGATTTTGTGTAAGCTTTCCGAAATTGCGCCTTCTCGACTGTGGAGGGGTACTATATAAATCTGGAGATTGGGGGAGCTGCGAATTCTCCATGATTTCTGCAATTTTGGACCTTTCCTTGTGGAAGTTGCTTGTTGTCATTGTTGTTTTTTACAATGTGGCAACGTACGTCAGCTACCGTGTCCGTCTTAGGAAGCTGAAGGCCTCAGAAACGGTGTTCCTTGACGATGGACTCTTTGGGTTCAGGAGAATCAAGGATATCTTGAGAAGACAGAAGACTGGCGAAATTCCGCCGCTTTTCTATGAAATGTTCAACAAGGCAAAGAGGGACACCCTTACCTTCAAAACCACCGGCACCATCAGATACTGTACCCGTGATCCAGAGAACATCAAGGCGATTTTGGCGACCCAGTTCAACGATTTCTCTGTGGGCCAGCGCCTCACTCAATTGGGCATTTTTTTGGGTGAAGGAATCTTCACATTGGACGGAAACGGGTGGAAACACTCCAGAGCCATGCTTAGACCCCAATTCGCCAGGGAGCAGGTCTCCCATGTGAAGATGCTAGAGCCCCACGTTCAGCAGGTGATCCGGAGGGTAAAAGGCGCCAATGGCTTCAAATTCGACATCCAGCCATTGTTCTTCAAGTTGACCGTGGACTCGGGAACGGAATTCTTGTTTGGCGAGTCGTGCAAATCGCTCCGGGACGACGAGGTGGATATTTCGACATTGGGAGGACCAAAAGAGGCCGGAGATTTCGCTCAAGCTTTCACCACGGCGCAGTCGTACCTTGTGAAGCGGATGAATTTCCAGAAACTCTACTTTTTGGTCAACAACAAGGAGTTCAGAGACTGCAGCATGACCGTTAGCCGTTTCTGTGAATTCTACATCAACAGGGCTTTGCAGTACGAGCCGGAAGAGCTCGAGAAGCTCTCCAACGGGAAATACGTGTTTTTGTTCGAATTGGTCAAGCAAACAAGAAACCCCAGGGCCTTGCGGGACCAATGCCTCAACATTCTAGTTGCCGCAAGAGACACCACGGCAGGGCTCATGTCGTTCTTGTTTTTCGAGCTCGCCAGAAACCCAAGAATTTTCCAAAAGCTCCGTGCAGAGATCGTCGAAGCCTTTGGCGAAGGGGAATCTGCTGATCTCAGCAAAATGACCTTTGAGTCGCTCAAGCGGCTCGAGTACCTCAAGTGGGTGCTCAACGAAACGCTCCGTTTGTACCCCTCTGTGCCCCAGAATTCTAGAACCGCTGTAAGAGACACCACGTTGCCAAGAGGAGGAGGACCCGACGGGAATGAGCCTGTGTTTATGCCCAAGGGGGACGTGGTGCTTTACTCAATTTTTTCAACACAAAGAAACGAGGCTCTTTACGGCAAGGATGTGCTTGAGTTTCGTCCAGAGAGGTGGGCGGAGCCTGAGCTCAAGAAGATAGGCTGGGGTTTCCTTCCTTTCAATGGAGGCCCCCGTATATGCTTGGGCCAGCAATTTGCTCTTACCGAAGCCTCCTACGTCACCGCCCGCCTTCTACAAGAATTTTCCAATATCGAGTCTTTTGATCCACCCGGCGATCCGAAAACAAGTGCCCAGTTGACTATGGCGCTCCATCACGGTGCCAACATCAGCTTGTACTAAACGGGCGTTGATTTGCACAAAAACGGCCAACGAGGGGTAAACAAGCCCCTTCTCGAGGGATATCCCAACGCATAGCTAAATTGAAAAAGCAATCTTTTCAATAAAGCAGGGCTGGTGGTGCTTTGGGTGGTTGCGAACCAGCCATTCTTATCACTAGCGCCGTGCACAGGACCATTGTGGTGATAAGACAGCGGGAGAAGAGGAAAAAGAAAAAAGACGTAGCCCTACGCTTTGTATTGAAATCACCGTATATTCAACTTTGCATCTTCCATTCAAAGCCCCCATTCCCTCTTTTACATTATACCCCAGGAATCGGAATTATCACTGCCCTGCACAAGTCCGTGATAACCTCCACACAAGCCCCCTTAATCCACACCACCTTCAACCAGCTTTTCCTTCTTTTCTATATAAACCTACTGAATCCCGCAAGAATCATAGAAACTAAAAAAGCCCTGAATCTCCATTATGCAATTCAGGCTCACTCCCCTCGTGCTTGCCAATATGGCCGCGGCCATGGTGCTCCCTTCGCTTAACGGTTTTGACGTTGAATCCGTGTTCGGTCAAAACGCCATCACCGAAAAGTCCAAGGTGGCCAAACCTTTCGAAAAAACCCGTAACTCGCCAGCTCCTTTGGTGACTGGTTCCAACGTGGCTCCAAACAGGTACATTGTGGTGTTCAACGATGACGTCGCTGAGGGTGACTTTGCCACCCAGAAATCGTGGATTACCTCGCTTGTGCAATCCGCCATGGGCGTCGAAGAAGGTGAATCGCTTGCCTCGTTCCAGCTTCCTTCTTTCCTGGGCTTGCTGGGCGCTTTCAATGACGACGTCTTGAAGCAGATCCAGAATAGCCCCCACGTCAAGTACGTGGAGGAGGACGGCGTTATCGACCTCTACGGCACCAAGGTCCAAGAGGACGCCACCTGGGGTATCTCCAGACTTTCGTCGCGTAAGAACGACCAGGTGTTGGATTCGTACACCTACGATCCTTCTGGTGGCGAAGGCGTCACTGCTTATGTCGTGGACACCGGCGTCAAGGTCTCCGAGGCTGACTTCGAGGGACGCGCTGTCTACGGCGAGGCGGTGGCATTCCCTCACTTGAAAGTGGATCTTCACGGCCACGGCTCCCACGTGGCAGGCACAATTGGCTCCAAGACCTGGGGTGTGGCCAAGCTGGTGGACATTGTGGCTGTTGGCGTGATGGGCCCATTGGGAACTGGTTTGACTTCCGACATCATCAAGGGTCTTGAGTTCGTGGTGCTGGACCACCAGAAGAAGATCAAGGAGAAAAAGAAGGGCTTCAAGGGCTCCACCGTGAACATGTCTATTGGCGGTGGTATCAGTGACGCCTTGGACGCTGCCACCAACGCGGCTGTCAACTCGGGTATCCACGTGGTGGTTGCTGCTGGTAACGACAATGCTGACGCCTGTGAGTACTCACCTGCCAGAGCCAGCGGCCCAATCACCGTTGGTGCTGTCGACAAGTCTGACAACAAGGCTTCCTTCTCCAACTACGGTAAGTGCGTGGACATTCACGCTCCTGGTGTTGACATTGACTCCGTTGGACTCGTCACTAACCCTGCGGTCATGTCTGGTACTTCCATGGCCTCTCCTCACGTTGCCGGTTTGGCCTCGTATTTGTTGTCCTTGCAGCCAGGCTTAGGCTCTGAGTTCAACAGCAACCTCATTAAGCCCGATGACTTCAAGAAAAAGCTTATCAAGTACGGCACCCAGGATGTCATTCACGGCCTCAGCGGTGACACTGTGAACGTCCTTGCCTACAACGGTGGAGACAAGCCAACCGAGATCTGGAACTAGGTCCCTACTTACGATTGACTTCTACATGTCTTCTTAGGATCATTTTTAACGTTAAGTATACGACTTTGAAAACAAGCAGCCATCGAGGCTAGGACATCAATCCCATAAGTACAAGTCCACCAAGAACAGCTCCCCCAATTGCAGCATTTGGAGTTCTTTGCCGGCGAGGTGGGCAACAGTGGCAGTATCGTGGATGTCCAAATCTGTAGTTATCAGGGTAATGTTGAGGGCATGAGTATGGTCCATTGTAAGGTTGTGGAAACGGGGTTTCATAAGTGGGTTGTCTATTTGGACCCGGCGTTGTGTAAGCTGGAGGAGGTTCTTGTGGAGGCTGAACATTAACAGGTTCAGGAGTTCTTGTGTATTCGGATGTGTTTGTGGTGTTCTTTGGAGTTGTCGTTTGGTTTGAGGTTTGGGTTGATGTCCCGTTTGATGTTTGATTTGATGTTTGATTTGATGTTTGGTTTGTCGTTTGGGTTGTTCTTCTGCCCTTGGATTTCTGCTCATGGTCTATGACGCAACATATAGCCACCACGAAAACCCATCCTAGTATTACAGCAATCAAGATAATTGGAAAAGCGACCATGTTTCAGTGACAAGCTCTAGTGGGCAGGCGGTTGATGGTAGCATTTTTTTTATGTTCTGCAAAAAATGCCGTGACTCGATTGCCTTGCGTCTCAGTGCATAACAAGACAGTGAACGATCCTGATCCAATTGAACTTTCCAGTTTGGTCTCTTTTCTATTATGCTCAATTGAAGAAATGCCTATTGACTTTCGGGTAATGGATGAATGTGAAAACAACGGGCTTGCAGCTTTCATGTATGAGTTCTATAGCTACAACGGTTTTTACTGGTTGGGGGATTGTACGTCTTGGTTTAAGATGAGAAAGGAGGTCTGATTAACGAGGTCGATCATAGTCGAGTAGTAGAAAGGCAATATTCAGGCAACAACTTGCAAAACTTATTTACTGAAAGCCTTGTTGCTTATATTCCCAAAACCCTTCCTTGAAGGGAAAGCCTCCCAGAGCACGCTACAAGCCTCTGTCATTTACGTATACGGAGTCGACAAAACTTTCCACAAGGTAGTTACCCCATAAACGAAACAATGAATGTGCAAGGGTTGCAAAAGCCCCATCAAGCTGGACCAGATAAGCCTGGGCAAGATAAGCCTTGCAAGACAAGCCTTGAAGCATTTTGCAGCCAGCCATTGTTAGATTCTCCTACATGTACTCCTCGAATCGTTTCTGTTCAAGTACGGCGTTTTTAAGGAACACCGAAGGGAGGCCTTTTATTCGGCGCTTCATTGTCCAAGTTGTCATGACAGGTTCGAGGGTTTCAGAACAATAGGTGCACGTTTTCGGGGTATCTTCAATACCCAGCTTGGGCTCATTCCCGATTTGTCGTCAACAGAGCTATTTTTGGACTTCGCCGCGTGCATTTTGACATTCGGTGGATGAAATGACCAAATGGGCCCTTAGATAATATTCTTGCCCATTATTTTCAGAATATCGCTCGGTGTTTCATAGTGCACAGTAACGTGAGGTTCCAGCACCAATACCACACGGCCAGCCAACCAGGTGTCTGAAACCCACTAATTTTCCTTAGAAGCCCTACCTGAAACTGTTTGAAACCACCTTCTTTTGACTCAAAATAACGAGCTAACTGAAACCTCCACAATGGAGACGGAATCCGGGGCAGCATTTGACTCACTTTGGTGAGACGCATCTGTTAGGTTCGCGCAGATCAGTGTTTGACATCCTTAACTCCCTAGTGTAGACTAGGTACTAACGGATTCTAGCTAGAAATATGGACCGAGTTGATCCTCAGCCATTCTCCGAGTTCGGGAAGGCACCTGCCACCGACAGGGCTACACGAGGTTATGAGGTTTAAGCCTCTGACGTCAATGGTTAGTTAACTAGTAGGCTTTCTAGGGATCCTGGTGTCAAGTCTGTGACAAGACGCATCTGGTGTCAGGACGGCAGCGTGCATTATACGTAAAATGTAGCTAACTCCATGAAAACCCTTTCGACTAGAAATGGAGGCATATTGAAATACTCGAGTCAGAAGTTAACGGGGTTAAGCTCGGGGTGCTTTTCCATAGTTGGGAAATAACCGTATCCGGAATACAGCTATTGTGAAGTGTTTCAAGTTTTTCCTAGCGCGGCTCAACTCGGTCTCGGGACACCTGACGCATAAGTGCGATAAGACTCATCTGAAACCTTGTCCAAACATATAAAAGGCCAGCCATTCCCGCACTAAATATTTTATGAACTTCATGTTTCCATTTGACTGGATAATGCTGTTCTTGGTTGAGGAGGCCCCGGTAACGGAGAAAGCCCCTGACCCGGTAACAACCCCTGACCCGAGAATAACCCCTGCGCCGGTACTGGAGGAAACCCCTTCCCCGGAGAAACAACAGAATCAAAAGAATAGTAGATACTGTCGAAGGAAGGGTGGCAAAGGCGGACCCAAAAAGAAGAACAACGGCGAGATGATCGATCAGTCCTTGGATTTCGATGCCATGACGCGTCTGCAAGACCACAAATCAAGACTCAAGCATAACCAAACCCAGGATGGCTTGATCCGTAAAGCTTACGCTAAGAAGACCAAGGTCAGTCAGAAGAAAGCCTTGGCTGATTTCATGGACACCATGTACGACCAGAATTTGACATTTATTGCCATTGACTTTGAAGGACACGAGGAAACGCCAGGCACGGTGACGGAAGTTGGCATTGCTGTCTATAACCCTAGAGAGCTGAGAGGCATGATGATGCCTTTTATCGAGCTGAAGCATATCATCGTCTTGGATCATGAGCACTTGAGGAACGGGAAATACGTGCCTGACCACAGGAACAACTTCAACGGTGATGTTAGCTTAGTCGTGGGTGGTGAACACGTCCAAAAAGCCATTCGAGAGATCATAGCCAACTACAGCGAGCCTAACTATGCCTCAATAAGCGAAGCCCTTATTCCAGGGAACGGAGTGTGCCTCGTTGGCCACGGGCTTGACCACGATTTGGAGTGGCTAGATCGAATGGGCGTGCGTATCAAGCCAACTTGCACGATTGACACGCAGAAGGTTCTTGGCTGGACCCACGGAAAGAAGGGATTGAGCTTGAGAAACTCTCTTGATCTCGTGCGCCAGCCGTATGCATTTCTCCATAATGCTGGAAACGACGCATACTATACCATGGTACTCTGCCTTTGCTTGGCCGATCCTTTCTACCGCCAGGCTTGCGGCATTGATACCGAGGAGACCAAGACCTGGTTTCTGCTGAGACCGCTGACTAAGGGCGATCCATACAACGTTGCCCCCCAGCTCATTTCCCGGGATATATTGGGAATTCCCCTGCGTGATCCCGAAACTGTCAAGAACGGCTTTCGACAGTGAGCTTGAATGAATCGTGTGGCTGCATAGGCGGCCATCGCTAGTCAATGGACATAAAGACCCTAATCTTACGAATGATGATGTATGGAACGCAAATGCACGTATGAATCAGAATAACGTATCCTCAGGTTAACTGCTATTGGAGACACATACAGTGCTATTTTTTTTTTTTTATTTTATTTTTATACACATTTATTTTAATATTTTACTTTCTTATCATCACTCGGCGACTGAGTATCAGTCCACCTTTTCAAGGCAGACCTCAAAATCAGAGTCACTCAAATCTGCATCCCAATGGCGGACCATCTCGAATATGGACGACTGCTCCGAACTGTCCAGCTCGTAAACCTCGTCAGGGTGCAGATTTTGTGGTATCACCAAGGGCTTTATAGTCAAGGCCTCGGTGGAATATTTGTTTTTCGGAAGCTTGAAAATGACTCCAAGGTACGCAGTCACCTTCTCAGTTTGTCTCTTCCAAGGAACAAAGCCCTTTGGAAAGAACTCCGAAATCAGGCGCTCCAGGGGAAGAATGGATGCCTTTGTTTCGTCATGGGTTGGAACCAAAGATGGCTCATCTGAATCGATGATGTTCTGAAAGAAGCAGAAGTCCAGGGGAAGGAAGAACTCGCTGCTTCTCTCATTGGAAATACTCTGCCAGTGGAAAAAGTCTCCTGGCAAGAACGAAGGAATATCTTCGTCGTTTGTGGCATCCTTCCAAAAGCAAAAGTCGTTTGGAAGAAAAACCTCGCTGCACTTGGGACTGGAAGTCCAGAGCTGGAAGAATTTGCAGAAGTCGTTGGGAAAGTAGACCTCCTGAGTCCTCGCTGGCTCCTCAGAGTACAACTCGAACTGCTGTTCACGCAAGCAGAATTCGTAGTCAGACAACTCACCGTCGAGTGAGTCGAGACTTTCAGCGATGGTATGGAAGCTGAAAAAGTCGGTGACAAAAAATTGTCCGTCGTCCACGAGAAAGACCTTCTTTGGCTTTGTGGTCTTCTTCAGTGGACCGAGATGCATGAGCTCCTCCAGGATGAGTTGGAATTCGAAAAAGTCCTCGATGTCGAAAGACTCGGCAGTCTTTTCCGACAGGGCGTCCTGCCAGAAGTAGAACTCCTTGGGAAGGTACGAAGTTTCCTCCTCTTTGAGGCACTTTCTGAAGTGGTGAAAGTCGCCTGGGTAGTAGGTCTTCTCAGTCTGAGACAAAGACGACCAGGTCTTGAAAACAGGGAAGTCCAAGGGCAAATGCGTTAGCACCTGGGTGGTTTTTGTGATCTCCAGCTTAGGGGAAGTCGCTGGAATGGCAGATTCAGGCAAAGTGGCCTGAGCAGGGTTGACTGGTTCAGACAAAGAGGTCTGAATTGGGGTCACTGGTTCAGGTAAAGCTGGCTCATCAACCTGAACTGGGATGATGACCTCGGGCTCAGGGGATTCCTTCACCTCCGGACATGGCTCATTCTCCTGAGTCAAATATAGCTCAAGGTAAGAGGTCTGACCTGGGTTGAGTGGTACAAAACCCTCGAGAATGAGCTGGAAACTGAAGAAGTCGGAAAAATAGAAGAAGTCACCCTCGTTAGAAAGCAACTTCTTAGACTTCAAGACTGTCTTCTCCTTGGCAGACTCAACAGGCTTGGAAACCTGCTGAGATGGAGTGGAGTTGGAGTCAGCTTCCTTAGGCTCCTCCTTAACTTCGTCCTCCTTGGTGGTACGCTTTCTCTTGGAGCGCTTTCTCTTCTTGTCCTTCAACTTCTTCTCCTTGATGTGGGCGTCACATTCCTTGAGGCTGCCTCTGTCAGTGGACGACTTCTTAGGGAAGCTCTTCTTCTTAGATGCTTTGGTGATAGTGCTGGCGGTAGAAACGGCGGGCATTTTTAATCGATATGTGGTGGATAGAGAAAAAGAATTCAGGGAGGATGGGCCTTGCTTTATAGTCCAAAGGCTAGCTCTACGAAATAATATTATACTGTCATGGTGGTCACAAACCTGGGTTTGGTCATGGGTGGTAATTCGAGAGAGGTAGGTCGTAGCAAAAAGGTCACGACAGCGGGACTCGAAGAAGTAACTATAACTACGAAGCAGAAAGGGGTCAGGCTTTTGGGTGGTTTTTTACAAAAACTTGTCCATCTGGAGTAGGTCCAACACTCACTCACGCACCTCTGTCAAAAGAAACCAAAGCGCTTGAATCGCCATAGTTAACGCTAAAAAATATCAGAGAGCTCTAGATAATAATTTGCGGTGCTTTTTCTCAATTTGGGGGTTCTGGAGATTCCCACCTGTTTTGGGCTTGATTGCAAATTTTTGTCTCACATTTTGCGTTATTATGCGGTAGCGAGGTTTTTGGTGATAGCGGAGTCGACCAGCTTTACCACAATGATATCCAGCTGAGCTGGTATGAACTGTTGAAGGATTTTTTTATTTCTGCTGACCTCTATTGCAATGTCTCGTCGTCTTGAATATTATTTGGCCGTTGAGCTATAAGGTGTTCTTTCACAAAAGGTCAGTACTTTTTTTCTTTTTTAACTGATATCTCTTTATTAGAGTAAAAAAACTATATTTCTATAGAAACAACCTCCAATACGATCTTTATAATTTTCAATCTGAAAGCCTTAGCATAAAAGAAATCGTTTAAACCTGGACAAAGTAAGTGGGAGATGTAATCCTCTTTACGTGATGAAGACCAGTCGTGTCGTCGTGAGACCTTCAGAAATCACTAAGTGCACTAACATCGAAACAAATGCTGATAACCCTCCCAAGTGAGCTCCTTTGCGAAGAAAATTGCACGGCTAGCCTTCTATGACCATGTTGATGAAAATTTCAAGAACAATGGAGTCGGAGCGACAGCTGCACGTAGCTTTTCTTAACTTTATCTTGTGTAGCGCTCACCATATTGGCGTATAAGAACGCCTACTTCGCCAACAAAGAGCCACGAGGTTACATTCTCTTACTCTGTGCCTCTTTGAGCTTATATCACAGTGACGGTTCGAGCTGACACCGTCAAATGCCAAATGCTTGTCGAACTTTCCTCCACACAATACTTGGCACAGAACCAAGCATTTTGCAACAAACAACTTCGGCAAAACTTTCAAGCCAATCATAACATCGTACGTCGCCGATCTCGTTCATCTTCAATGACGTCCCTCATATAAAGCCTTGACTTCGACCGCGTCGATTCTCTGAAACACAATGCGTTATAATCTCACTGATTGGCATGTGGAGCTCACTGAGTTCGACTTTTGGCCATGTGGGGACCAAAAAATGGAAGCCCTCTTTTATGACAGGACTGTTCTTGAATATGTACATTATTGTGGCAGGCGTGACGCTATTTATGAGGAACGAAAGAAGAGCTTCGCTGCTAGACCAAATGTCAGCCGGCTTCACCTTTTCTTTATATTAATGCTTATGTCCAGCTTTGTGGTGAGCTAATGATGTGGGTCTGAGAGATTAGGGTTCAACTATGGACGAGTACCTGGTATGGATGGATCTTTAGTTGATTTTTGATTTTCGGCTTGTTGAGACTGACAGCTTCGAGGTGATTTAAGCGGAAACTCTAACTCCGCCTCTGAAGTCCTTGGAGCTCTCTGCTGGCTTTTTTACTGCTATAAACTAATAATTGAGGGAAAAGTGAATATTGTAGGTCGTTAAGGCGCATTTGAGTCAAGGACATCAAAGTGATGCGTTTAGCCACAAACGAGCTCAGAGAGTACATCCATAAATACAAATAATATATTTTTATGTATGAGCCAAGTTTCTCATCTTTTAATGGCATATTTGAATTTTGGTGGCTTCACCAAAATGTGTGTTCACGGGAGATACATATACTCGCACAATAATTGCATAACCCAACCTGGCCTTTCCAGAAATCGTGAACATTGGATGAAGCCGGAAAAATTGTATTTGATGAAAGTATGAAAAATCAAACTCAAAGAATAAAGAGTCACAAAAAAAAAAACCACCTTCACTATCTTCGCGATGGCAGGCTACGTCCAGCGGAGCTTGTGTGGAAGCTGAAAGTGATTTTTCTATGTGGATCAAGCCACGGGATTCCATCTTAATAGACCAATTAACAAAACTACATAGTGAAGGCGAAAGTGAATGTGGTGTATTAAGCGAATGAAAGGGGTATCTAAGAACGGCTGCAAAAAGTCCAAGCAAAGTCCAAAGGATCGAAAGGTCATAGTGAATTAAATTAGATCAGCAATCGCCAACAAATTAAAATTAAAGAAGAGCCAAAAGGCCAAGAGGGAAAGCCAAGCCGAGGCTCAAGAATGGCGAGGCAGCGCCACCCTCGTAGGTGCTGATTCTGGAGGCAGCTGGAGCAGAAGAAGCACCTTCCTTGGTCTCGGAAGCACTGCCCTCCTTGGTCTTGGAAACAGCAGGAGAAGTCACCACAGAGGGCTCGCCCGCAACAGAAGAAGTGTGCTTGTGGCCCCACACATCCACCTCGACAACCTCGGTCTTGGTGATGGTTCTGGTCTTGCCCTTCTCCACCGTCTCGTGTTCAGAAACGTGGGTGCTGGCTGGAGGACAGTAGGTGGTGTACTGGGTGACCACGCCGTGGATGGTGGTTTTCACAATGGCACCGGTGACCTTGGACTTGGAGCCAGCCTCGTCAGAAGTGTCACACACATACACCGTCTTGGTGTGGACCTTGCCAGCGTCGTCGGTGTCGCAGACGGTGGTGATGTACTCGGTAGGGTCCAACTGGGAGGTGGTGGTGACCAAGTTTCCGTCGGCGTCGGTGGTTTCCTTGACCACGCCGGAGTGGGTGACTGGGTTCCCGTCGGAGTCCGTGGTGGTCCACGAGGTGGTGTGCTCGTTGTCGTCTGGCAACAAGGTGGTGGAGGTCTGCCAGTCGCCGTTGGAGTCGGTGGAGACGCCGATGATGCCGGACTGGGTGGTGGGGTTTCCGTCGGCATCGGTGGTTTCGAAAGTGGTGGTCTTTCCGTCGTCGTCGCCGGGGAAGAGAGAGGTCGAGGTGGTGGGGTTGCCGTTGGCGTCGGTGTCGGTCTTGATCACGCCGGACTCAGTGGTAGGGTTACCGTCGGAGTCAGTGGTCTCGAAAGTGGTGGTAGCGCCGTCATCACCATCTCCAGGGAAAAGGGAAGTCGACGAGGTAGGGTTTCCATCGGAGTCAGTGCCCGTGGAGACCACACCGGATTCGGTCGTAGGGTTGCCGTCGGAGTCGGTGGTTTCAAAGGTGGTGGTGATGCCGTCGTCTCCGTCACCGGGGAAAAGCGAAGTTGACGATGTTGGGTCACCGTTGGAATCGGTGCCAGTCGAGACAACGCCCGATTCGGTGGTGGGGTTGCCGTCCGAGTCCGTAGTCTCGAAGGTGGTGGTGATTCCATCGTCGTCTCCATCGTCGCCGTCACCAGGGAAAAGGGAGGTGGAAGAAGTTGGATCTCCGTTCGAGTCGGTACCGGTGGAAACGACGCCGGATTCGGTCGTAGGGTTACCATCGGAGTCCGTAGTCTCAAAGGTGGTTGTGATTCCGTCGTCTCCATCGTCACCATCACCAGGGAACAAGGAAGTAGAAGACGTTGGGTCGCCGTTCAGGTCAGTTCCCGTAGAAACAACGCCAGACTCGGTGGTAGGGTTGCCGTCGGAGTCAGTGGTCTCGAAAGTGGTAGTAACGTCTCCATCGTCGTTGTCAGCAGAAGAGGTAGCCTCGTCGTCTGGCTTGGTGGTGGACGACTCAGGCTCAGTGGAGGCAGGCTCAGTGGCAGAAGAAGCAGCACTGGTCTCGGTAGGCTGCTCTGGAGGATCAGCACACAAACACTTGTCTGGAGGAGTGTCGCCGGCTGGAACAGCTCCAGTGTAGGAGATGTAGGTGCCTCCGCTTCCTCCGCTGCTGGTTCTGAAGTCACTGAGGTCGTAGCCCTCGCCGATCTTGATGTTGATCTTGGAGAGCTCGAAAAGACCAGTGAGAGACAAGGTGTCGTCGGAGTAGGACCAGTCGTTGAAGCCAAGGTTGGTTCTGATCTTGTTGCCGTTGCCGAAACCACCGACGGTGTAGGTTCTCTGGGCCTCGTTGTTGGTGTCCAAGGTGACCAAAACCAGCGAGTTGGAGGCGGCGAGGTAGAAGACCTGGTTCTCGTTGGTGGTGTAGCCCAACGTCGCAAGAGTCATGACGGCGCCGTCACCAACATTGACACATCCCTCACCTTCGATGCTGACAGACTGGGACCAGTTGATGTTCTCAAGACAAATGGTACCGTCGTTCACGACTTCACCCGAGTTGGCGGTGATGGTCACCGTGGATGGAGCACCCTGCTCCTGGATCAAGTGGATTCTTCCTGTGTTCTCCCAGGTGCCAGAGCTGAAGAGATTACCACTGGTAAGCGAGATTGGCGAGAAAATGTTGGAGCCCTTCAACTGCAACCAGATGTTACCGCTGTTGATAAAGTCTCTGGAGGCGTCCAAGTTGTAGTAGGTGCCGAAAACCGAGTTGGTGCCGTTGAAGATGATATCACCAGAGTTGTCAAGACTGCCGGAAGAAAGCGTCACACTGGCGGTGAGACCGTCCTGGGACTCGACGAAGAACGAACCCTTGTTGTTGATGTCACCGCCAATTCTCGTGGAAGAGGAACTGGTGACGAGGAAGAACACATCGGGCTCGATGAAAAGACCATCACTGATGTAGTTGGTACCACCGTCACCACTGCTGGTGGTGTCGGTATTGACTTGTAAAGCAGAGGCCGTGGAGGCACAGAGGGCCACTGCTGCCCAGCTGATGCTGTTCGTGAATCTCATTTTGTCCTTGACTCTGGATTAAGGGTAAAAGCTCTTCGCTTTATAGCATTTTGAAGGGCTGAAGAGATATGCCCACGCCCGCCCAAAGGAGACATGTCGATACCCCAATCGGAAGCCTGTTTATTTTTTGGCAGAGTTGGCCCTTTGGACAAAGACGTGGAGGAACAAGGCGAGCTGGTTTTTTGCAGCTAATCTCTACTGTACTGCAGGGTCCTCGAGCCTGCTGTCGATATGCATGGAATGCTTCAACTCATGCGCGACCAACATGTCACTTGAAGTGCACGTAACGCCGAACTGTCGGCCATTATACCCAGAGAGGGTCACTCATTGTCGAGGTTGTTGATCATTTGGGGTTTGAATTGTTAGGTCGAGACCGCGACTCAGGCGGCCTCGGGCGGCCCCAATTAGGAACCGAGTGGTCTAGTGGAACATTTGACGTTTATGTTCGGTTTTTCTCAAATTGCGATTGTTTCTGAGTGTCTCGCCATTGCAGATTGAAATTCTTCTAAAGAAGCCCTGTTGATAGCTACTTTGCTCGTTTGAAATCAAACTGGCGGCCTCGCATGTTTCTCTTCTCGTATTCATTCTCGTATTTACATTCCCTGGCATTTAGGCCAGAATCGAGCCAGGGAATGCTCCAAAATAGGCCCAATAACGCCAAACGGAGATAGACGTGAATTCTGCTCATATCCATCTCCATCAGTGTAATTTCGCTCCAAATGGAGCTGCGGCGGCAAAATATGCAAGAAGAAGCGAAATTCACGCAGATCTAAAGTCGAGGCGCCTTGATCTTCAATGGCTTTTTGACAAAGCGCACAATGGGTTTCTGTACATAGAAAGTGCCTTAGAGAGGCTTTGGCCGTCTAATTGTTTAGAGCGTAAAATGGTTTGCGCTTCATTCTAATAGTATTCCTTGTTTACCAAACAAGAATGCTTTCCACGAAAGGGCTTGATCATCAGCCAGAAGAAACCACGTTTCAGCACATTCCAAGCCACGAATGACACTGAAATGTAAAAGATTCCACGGTAGTACAATAAACTCGCTGCACCGAGGTTAGAGAAAAGGGCTCCTACTCTCAAGCTATATTTTGAATCCAATTTTCCCACAAATGGTGGATAAATCTCCGAAAATAAACACAATTTATTGTGTCAAAGCCAGTTTCAACACATAAAACACTGTACATTCACCCAGAATTTGATGGTACCCCTGACAAACCGAATAATATCACTTCGTGTCGCTCAGACTCAACCGTGGACCAAAGCATTCTCGAGATTGGTGCTGCTTCTTTGTTCATTTTATCAGTTTGCGCTGCAGACCCAATATGTTGGTGATATGCAAGTATTGCCGCATATGTGCGACTAAAGTTGAGACATCAGTGGGGTTTAAGAGTCTAGCGCACGAAAATTAGATTGTGCATGGGAGGGGATAGTCGAAAATTCTAAGGTCACAAAAAATTCCATTTTGTTGGTACCTCTCATGATTCGGGTACGTCGTAAAGCTTCCACAGCAATGTTTTCCACCTCTGAGTGTGCAATTACGCCGAAAAGAATTGGTGAAGATCTTCAGTACTTGTTAAGGCTGTCTCGCTTCTTGGCTCGAGGCGTGATCGCCTAGGCGTCTTTTTCAATTCCGTGGTTTCGAATTGTTTGCACGGTCTTTTATTTACCAAACACGTAGTCGGTTGCATTGTTGCAATTACGTAAGCGCCAGCTTTGTGATTCGAACTTGCTAGAAAGGTATGAGTTATATTCGCGATGAAGAATCTTCGACAAGAATACGCTGACGGATTATTTGGTTTCGGAAGAATACTTGCCGAAATGGTAGTTTGAAGTTATTAATCTACACCTATTCAGTGTTGGATCAGAGGATCAGATTCCTAAAAGATGTGAGAATACCGTTGCAGTACCTGATTAGTCGTCTGCTCGGTTAAACTTCCATTTATCGTCGGCGCAACTCTACTGGTTGAGATCCCACTTTTCATGTCTGGGTGAGTTGATCATGTTGGATGACTGTGGCTCTTGGTTGTGACAGAAAATGTAAACTGTGGCCAATGTTAGCTGAACAGGTAGATCGGAGCATTGTTACACGATATTTACCAAAAAAGATGTGGAACGACTCATCCACACAGTTTTTATTGCATCGCTATTTGGCAATCGAGTGTTTGTTTTTATCTTGCTTGAAGTCATGAATGAACAGTAGCCCCATTAAAAACTTGTGAATTTGAATAGCAGGCGGGTGCAGTTGACAATTTCACCATATGCTATTCAAACTTACAAATATTAAACAGACATTCATTCATACTTCAATGGTGGATACCCATAGCTCTGCGTTTCTCAACCAAAGCCCAGTACAGGGCACCCGTTTTCACTCTCCAGTACTTTCCAGTGGCCATCATAACTAGAAAAGTGGCAAGACAGAACAAGCATATAAACGCAGCCGCTATAAAGGTTTTCTGCAAACCCTGGTTTTGCACCCACGGCGTGATACCATAACTAACTGCAAAACTCATGATGTTTCGAATAATGACAACGGCGGCAATAGCCTCACCAGAAACTTCATGATAGCAGTCTACAACATATGTAACCGCATTGACACAGCCAAGGATACACAAGCCAGCTGTGACTCCAAAGCCGATAATGACTCCAAACCAGTGGATGCCATGGTAGGCACCAACGCCCCATAAAATAAGCGAAGCGGGACCCAAGATCATATAAAGAATCAAGGCCCAAAGACGGTCCTCTGCCTCGGAGACACCGCCTCTTTTTCTGGCGATTTTCACCTTCAACCAGTCGACGACCCAGCCGGCGTAAAAGTATAGAAGAACGGTGAAAACACACGGGGAGGCGTAAGCCAATCCACACATGGCACTGGAAAAATTGTAAGGCGGGGCACTGAGAACCATTGCCTCCGTAGCATTGAGAACAGTATACCAGATAAGTGTCGATCCATAAAGGAAGCCCGACCAGAGAACAATGGGATAGCGGAACATGTAGGCGGTAGTTTTGATGAATTCCCACATCAAGAATTTTCTCGTGATTCCCAGGGTGAGGGAAAGCTTTTGCACAAAATTCTTTGGTGGGGCAAAAGCTGGAAGGTCATCTACAGAAACCAACTCGGCCTGGTTTCCAAGGTTTGTAACAGCCTGCAAAGCCTCTCCACCATCACTCAGAGATTGGGTTTTGACAGTGACCACGTGGTTCACTTTCTCCCATTCACCTCCTGAAGTGACCACTGCCAAAGTTTCACCTGAGTCGTCTTTAGCCACTCTGAGTTTTCTTTCATACGTAGTCTCCTCCATGAAGAAGAAAAGGAACACAAAGCTGACGCTGGCAAAAATCACAGACCAAAAAATGACCCATTTCCACCCGCCCACATCGGTTTCTCTCAGGTTCTGGTTGATGAATCCAGCCACCAAAGGCGCCATGTAGTTCGAGGCATAGAGAGAAACGGCGTAGATTCCCATGTAAGTGGCTCTTTCATGCTCAAAGTAGAGCTCTGAAATGGAAAGCTCAGGTAGGGCCTCAATTGGAGAAGTGAAGAGACCAGCAAGGATTTTGGAAGCTATCCATTCACCGTTGGAGGTGATCCAGGGCTGCCACAAATTGAAGAAGCCACCTCCCAAACACGAGATAAGATAAACAGGCCTTTTGCCGATCTGCAAGGCCAAGGGCTGGAAGAAAATGTTTCCTAGGCCCAAGAACAAAAAAGCATACCCAGTGCCAGCATTGAGGTCTGCCAAACTAATGCCCGTGCCTTTGGAGATTTGAGGCAAGACCGAATAGATACATGTTCCTGGGACACCAGCAGCAAAGGTGTAAACCACAATACAGAACATGTGGAGCCGTTTTCTATTGGGGGACCAGTTCAATGGGTCATTGGGGTCGTCGGAGGGCGTTGGGATAAGAATAACGCCTTCTTTCTTCTCTTTGCTCTTATCAACCAAGTACCCGGTGCCCGGCACCACAGAGTAGTCAATCATGGTTTTGTGCTGAGGAAGAAATGTAGTCCATAATGTGTATTTATACCATGAGGTCTCGAGAGATAACGGTAGCTTATCGGGGTGCGCCGGAAGAAGCACATACTTCGGCTGCTCGGAAAAACCCCTTCACATCAACACATGATGCAAGTGGAAAGCATATGTTAACCGTTTTTGGGGGCTTAAAGCAGCACCGTGTTCCTGGATGCTTATCTTGACGCACCGACTACATCCAATAACAGACAAGGCACAAGGTCGAGAAATCAACACACTCAGCAAAACTGACCCAGAAAACGTTTTGCGAAAGTGACACTTCCGTGCATGGGTTATCGCCTTCTTTGCCTAATCGGGTGTATCCTGCCGCTGATATCGATCCATCGATACCAAACCGCCTTATCGCACTTAAAGCCGCCATGCAGCAAAATCGGCTATCTCCAATCTGGGTATCCGTAATAAGACAAGATTGCCTGAGATGTAATTGGACGCCCCAAGCCCACGTAAATGGGAGCAAATGTAATGGCTTCTTTCTAGGATTACAAATTAGGAGTATCAGCTAGCCGGCCGTCTGTTCCAAACGACAGAAAGCATGGTATTTCTCCCATTTGGTGACGTCTTCCTTATCTCCAGCGACTTTCTTGATAACGATGGCCTCACAAGTGCCCTCGGGATGATACCACTTCAAGTGCACAAGCTTCTCGTTATCCTTGAACTCTCCAGGAGTGGCATAGATGGTTTTGTTAGATGATGGGAAATGCCACTTGGAAACGAAATTCGGGAGCTTCTGATAAGTCGTTTGGGCCGAGAAGTCAATGGTGAGTACTGGGATGCCTGGAAACCAAAATTGACAGCTTTGGGTGTACCAATACTGTCCTGGAATGGATGACAGTGTCTAGTGCGTTAAGCTGAGCAACATTCTACCACTGTCTTTGGAGGCAAAATCATCGGTAATGCAGTGGTCAGCAAATTCATGGCTATTGATGGCACAATATTGTCAAGAAGGGTGGTCAAGCCCAGCTGCTCTAAACAATTGGCAAGAGTGTCCAAAGCACCCGTCTGCAAGGTGTATATAGAAACTTCGTAGGCCTTTTTCCTGTTCATGTCAAAGGGAATACCAGCTTGGTCATGTTGGATAGAATGTTACCTAGTATCATCCTGATGGTGACCCTAAAGGTAAGTATGTATATCAATAGCGTTGATTTTAAGGTTATAAAGTACTTCCCTAATCAAAAGACACGGTAAACATGTTTTGATTTGTCAATCTGTGATAGTGGTCCAGACTACTCTAGAGTAAGCGTCAGTGGGATTATCAAACTTGGCGTCGTTATGGCAAATCCTCTAGAATACCGAGACTATAAGTCCTGGTGGCTTTCCAAGATGACAAAATTCAAATAGCCTGTGAAGAAACTTGAGCTTTACAACTTTGAAATTCATCAACTCTTGGTCGTATTTTTTCGTACCTTCTATTTCGATAGCTTCCCCGACAATGTAACGAAAATTGGTAACCCTAGCTCTTGACTCTTCTCCAGTGCACTTCAGCTTCATCTAATGAAAATGGTGTCCCAAAGAACTGACGTTTTCCCCTTAAAAAAAAAAAAAGACCGTTGGCATCCAGCGAGTTTCCATCAAAGGGCAGAATCCGTTTAGCAGAAAGCTTCCTACTGTTTTTGACGCAAGTGCCTTTGGACTCCTTTCCGTACCAGTTTGTCCACAAAATGCCCATCGACAAGTTTCGAGGAGTATGTGTTCTCGACAGCAGGTATGGGCTTTCTACCGTCGAATTGGTCTCTGAGAGGCTTGGCCCTACCCTAGGAAAAGTCAGGGCCTGCCACATAGAAGCTATGTGTTTTAGCAAGATATCCAGAGAGCTTGAATAAAGTGAGTCAAGAGATGTTACCGGACATGCTATATATTAAAGGTACTACGTAATAATTCCGATACCAGCACACCAAACTAAAAAATCTGTAGTAGGAAGTGCGGAACAATCACGGAGGTGCACAGTCCGAGAGAGGCTGCATCTCGGAATCCGGGGTGCGCTTAAAGATCAAGATCTCGGCTAATTGAGAAAAGCCGCCTTGGCAGAGGTGCAGCAGCAGGACATGAAAACTAAAGAAATACCGCCGCAATCGGCATTGTAATTGGGAGGAGGAGCAATGATCCTCTGCAAAAACAGGGAAATTTAGTTTAGTCTGATTAGAGGGCATTTTGTGAATCCGCACATTTCAGCCGTACTTTGCACTTATGCACTGATATCGTAAAAAAGGGATCCGCGCGTTAGAATATGCGAACTTCGCAGCCACCCCTCGCTAGAACAAATTCTGCAAAATTCGAACTTACAACTTTAGCGGCTCAAACAATCGTAGATAGGGAATATGCGGTTTTTTGTGCGGCAGTTTGGTCTCGAAGTTGGGAGAGGATCATCGGATGTATACTATCGACCACCTTCGGCCTGTTTGGTTGCAGATTCCGCAGACTGTCACTTTGTGCGATTTGACCACTGCAATCCGCGTGTGCTGATAGCTTGAAAATGGCCTCGTTTAGGGAAAGCTTCTAAACCACTCCGTTATTCTGAAAGATTATATTCAGGTATCTAGTGATAGCGTATTTCTGAATCCTTCTTCTGATTGAGCTGCAGCGTGACCTTTCAAAAAGCAGTTCTGTGTGCAAAAGCTCATTGTATCTTGAAAAGGTATCTTGAAAAAGAACAACGTGGATATCTTGCCCCCACCTCTGTAGAGGCTTCCATGCGCCCAACAACCCAGATTAAGCACCCCCAGGCTCATGCCATTCCACATCCCCGCCACATTCCTCGGCGTTGGTTTCCGGATGGAAGTATCTTCGAACTTAGGATAATGTGCTGCAGTTGAAGGAGCAGCGTACTAGCCGAGGCAACTGGCCGTTTAGGGTGATACTGGCGCTTCTTCGACCTCTTCTTTACCTGTGCCAAGCGCTAGCGGCCTGATCTTGAAAATGATAAAAGATGATGCCTTTGCATGTCTCGGTATTCCCCCAATTCGCAATGATAAAACTAAGACCAACACCCATAGAGGATATAGTGGGTAAAGAGATTGCCAAGGTACTTCCGGACCATGGAAAACCTTGGTACAGAGTCAGACACTTACTTTTGCTCAATGCGCTTTTGATTGTGCCGCTTCTCTCAGCTGCAACAACCGGCTATGATGGCTCGTTGATGAACGGACTTCAATCTATGGAGGAGTGGAGAGATGAGTTTGGCCACCCTCGTGGGACAATGTTAGGATTCATCAATGCCGCCATGAGCATTGGAGGTGTTGTCGTTCTCCCTATTGGAGGGTATTTTTCAGACAACTTTGGAAGAAGAATCACCTTGGCAATTGGTTTGGCAGGAATTGTCGTTGCCACAATTATTCAGTCTACCAGTAATAACCTCGGCCAGCTTATTCCATCGCGGTTTATAGTGGGTGCGGCTGGTTTGCTAGCAGCTCAACCAGCCCCATTGCTTGTGGCCGAGTTATCTTACCCTACGTTCAGAGGAAAAATTACATGTTTGTACTGGGCCTTTTATTACATTGGCGCCGTCTTGGCAGCCTGGCTGTGTTTTGGGTGCACTGGTAGAGGGGACTCCTGGGCATGGCGGATTCCAACCATTCTTCAAGGTGCATTTCCTGCTATCCAGCTCGCCTTCTTGTTTTTGGTTCCTGAAAGTCCCAGATGGCTTATATCCAAGGGAAGAGTCGAAAAGGCAAGACAAATATTGGTAAAGTACCACGCTGGAGGAGATGAGCATAGTAAGCTTGTTGAGGTGGAAATGCTCGAGATTTCTACTGCTTTGGAGATGGAGAGAAATGCCAATCAGACATCCTGGAAAGCCCTCGTTGCCACTCCTGGTAATCGTAAGCGTACGTACATTGCCTTCACGTTAGGTATTTTCTCCCAATGGAGTGGGACCCCTGTTGTGTCATACTATTTTACATTGGTGCTCGATACCATTGGTATCACTCGTCATACATGCAAACGTTGATCAACGGATTCTTGCAGGTGTTCAATTTTGTGTTTGCCACTTTGGCAGCATTGTTGGTTGACTTCTTTGGAAGAAGATTTTTGTTCTTGTGGTCAGGTATTGGAATGCTCATATCCTATATCATCTGGACAATTTTTTCGGCAATTTTCGAACAGACGCAATCGATCGCCGCAGGAAGAACCGTCGTCGGATTCATCTTCATCTTCTTCTTCCATTACGACATTGCTTACACTCCATTGCTTTTGGGTTACCCTACGGAAATCTTTCCCTATTCGATGCGTTCAAAGGGTGTCACCCTTGTCCTTGTCGTTACAAATGCATCATTGATTATCTCTGCATTCTGTAATTCTATTGCCATGGACAATATTGGCTGGCGCTACTACATCGTCTTTTGCGTTATACTTGTTTTTGTCGTGCTCAATACCTACTTCTTCTACCCTGAAACAAAGGGATACTCGTTGGAAGAGATTGCAGTATTGTTCGACGGAGAAAAGCCCTCAGACATAGAAACTCTGTTGTCGAGGGATAACGAAGGCAAGGTTGAAAGTGACGAGATGGATGAGGTACTGTCAGCGAAGCAGAAAATCAATATCGAGCATTTGGAATCGGTCAGCCGCTCATCTTGATTACTGTGGAATTCGCTGCAAGCAAAAAATTGAAATGATATATGATGAGATATACTGTTTAATTGGAGAAGTTGGTCACTGAAATATCTGTATTACACCCAACAGACTCAACATGCAAATAAACAATAGCCGATAACATCAAGCGGTCAGAATCAAAAAAGAAAATCTGCTTGTTTAAAAGTCGCTTCTCTCGAAATGGTACCATTGTACTCAAGTAGCCTCATTGGATACATCATATCAGGCCTGCCAGATCTCCACCTCCTGGCTTCATTCCTGACATAATTCCGGTATACATCTTTCCATCATTATTAGCACCTTCAACGTGAATCCAAAGAAGCAACACATTAAAAGTCCCTGTCTGCCTAAATACCACCTATAAAAAATGCAGTTGAAATCGACACTTATTGAAGATATTGTAGGCGAGGCTATTGCTCAAGTGCCTCCTGACCATGGAAAGCCCTGTTACAAAGTAAAGCACAAGCTTTTTAGGTCTCTACTAAATACTGGCTAGTTCATCGAAATGATACTGGCAAGCTCGTAAAAACATACTCTCTCTACTGAATTACGTCTTCTTCCCGAGATTATGAAAGGCGGTAAAATGATGCTTTTCTGGATTTAAAGCAGCATGTGGTCATAACCTTATCGGTCGACCGATTTGTGTCAGGATCTCAAACAAAGGACCCTGCATCGATTCGCGCAGAACGATGCGGGGCAGAAAAGTCCGAAATTGCATGCTCTTGACATCAACGGAATTTTGACAAAGCCGACTTGGCAGCATGGAATCAAGGATATGTTGTTGGGAAACAAATTAACTATACGAGTATTTTGACTGAGGCTAATGGTTTCTTCGCCCTAGGTTGATTCGCTTTGTTTTGTTCGATCCTATAATGAATTAGGCTTTTCACTTGTCTTCCTCTTTCTCCACACTGATCCTGGAGCTTAGATCGGTATAAGCGAGAAGCGCACTATGCGTCTTACTGGATCAAGAAGAAGCTTCGGAAAAAGATAAAAGAAATTTTGAGAACATTAGCTGCGCGAGGTTGCATAAGTCGAATAAGCGTTTCCGAGAAAAGACGTAAAGGGCGAAATGAAGTCCTACTTATTTTCCGCTACCCCATTTGTGTCTATTCCGCATAACTTTACAAAAATTGTACCCTTCGAGATAGCGTATAATTGCCTAGTTATGTCAAGCAAGCATTTTGTGAAGTTTATCTATCCAACATAACTCAAACAAGACAAACATGTCTGGTTTACTCCAGTCAGTTTTGTCTCTCGGATAATACAACTTCCGAGTCCGAGCGTCTTGTGGCCATTGCTGCAGAAATATCTTACACATGAAGCTATTGTTAGCCACGACAATTGTTTAAAACAAGGCGTCGAAGATTCACTTGCTATGCATTCTAAGATATATGCATGGCACCCCATTAAGCCCCGATTCATAAACGGAATCGCTTACCTTAATGTGGCTTTCCTCTACGGCACACCGAATCATGTCAAAGCTGCATTCTATTAGTAACTGGCTCTCATATGTTTTGGCGATGCCAATTCCGACGCAAGGGAATTTTCGAATTGTGTCAGATCTTAAAAGAGCGGAAATCGGCAAGTCTCCAGTTCTTATCATGAAAATACCCTTTCTGTTGAAGTCAACACCCATTGAAGATATTGTTGGCGAGGCAATTGCGCAAGTACTCCCTGACCACGGGAAACCGTGGTATAAGGTGAAGCACTTGCTCGCTCTAAATACGCTTTTGATTGTGCCACTTCTCTCTGCCGCGAGTTTTGGATACGATGGTTCCTTGATGAACGGTCTTCAAGCTATGGAAGAATGGCGACATGAATTTGGCTATCCTAGAGGAACAATGTTAGGTTTTGTTAATGCTGCTATGAGTATTGGTGGTATCGTGGCTCTTCCGTTAAGCGGCTACCTTTCAGATAATCTAGGAAGAAGATCAACTTTGGCTATTGGCTTAGTCGGCATAATTGCAGGCACAATTATCCAAGCCACTAGTATCAATATTGCCCAGCTCATTGCTTCTCGCTTTATTGTCGGTATTGCAGGATTATTCACAACTCAGCCGTCTCCCTTGCTTGTGGCCGAATTGTCGTTCCCGACATTTAGAGGTAAAATGACCTGCTTATACTGGGCCTTCTACTTTGTGGGAGCCATTGTTGCATCATGGCTGTGTTTCGGATGCACTGGGAGAGGTGATGCGTGGGCTTGGCGTATCCCAACTATCCTTCAGGCAGCATTTCCCATAGTACAGCTTACGTTCTTATTTCTCGTTCCTGAAAGCCCAAGGTGGCTTATGTCAAAAGGGGAGGGTTAACGAGGCAAGAAAAACATTGGTCAAATTCCATGCTGGTGGAGATAATGATAGTCCGCTCGTTGACACCGAGCTTCTTGAAATATCAAATGCTTTGGACATGGAGAAGAGTGCTAATCAAACATCCTGGAAGGCATTTGTAGCTACTCCAGGAAACAGAAAGCGTACCTATATTGCAATCACCTTGGGGCTTTCATCCCAATGGTGCGGAACTCCCGTTGTATCCTTTTATTTGACGTTAGTTTTGAACACCATTGGAATCACATCGTCTTACATGCAAACATTGATAAATGGTTTTTTACAGGTATTCAACTTTTTTTTTCCACGTTGGCTGCCCTACTGGTGGATTTTTTCGGAAGAAGATTTTTGTTTCTATGGTCAGGCATTGGTATGCTTATTTCCTTCATCATTTGGACAATTTGCTCCGCTATTTTTGAGCAGTCAGGTTCCGTGGCTGCTGGAAGAACAGTTGTCGGTTTCATATTTATCTTCTTCTTCCATTATGACATGGCATTTACTCCGTTGCTTTTGGGATATCCGACGGAGATTTTTCCATACTCAATGCGTTCGAAAGGTGTCTCGCTTGTTCTAGTGACAACATTTGTGTCTTTATTTATCCTAGCCTTCTGCAATTCCATCGCCATGGACAATATTGGCTGGAGATACTACATTGTGTTTTGCGTCAACCTTGCCTTTATTGTGTTCAATGCTTACTTCTTCTTTCCAGAAACCAAAGGCTACTCTTTGGAGGAGATTGCGGTTTTGTTTGATGGACTAGAAACTACAGACTTGGAGGCTCTGATGTCCAAGGAGCATATTGGTATGATTGACGTCGATGAATTAGAGGAGCAACTGAAGGATAAACGAAATGTCCTGTTTGAACACTTGGAAAGAACAAGCCGCTCTTCGTGAGCTCCAACAGTTACAGTGTATTTAAGTGAGATGACTCCGCTGATTTGACATCGAGGGTTTCCTTGGCCGTCCAATAAATGAGTGAAGTCACCAAATATCCGTAGGCTTTTCATTGTTATGTACTTCTTCTTATCAATAAATCATGAACTAGGGGTTTTTCTCAAGGAAATATAATGTACCTTGCAATAGTTCTGAATAGCCCTATGATACGATAATAGGACAGAATGATACTATGGCTGACGACTTACAAAAGTTTAAAAGACATTCTTTAATTTCATCCTTTGAGAGTTTACTGACTAGAAATTGAACGTGTTGCTCAGCTAGTTTTTTTGTTGGTTGATGTGGCATGTTTCTGGGGAACTAGCACAACGGTTCGCAGTTTTCTAGTACCAATTCCCTTGAAAGCGATGACCTTAATGCACACCTCGTTCCAATAAAACCGATGAGAAAAATTGTATTATCAGGATAATAAAAAGCATGGCAAAAAAAAAACGCAGGGTTGAAATCTACCGAGTGTTTCAGGTTGCCGATCAAACACGAAATACTTGTTTCAGAGTGTGTACTACGCGTGAGGCTCAAACACACGGGCTGGGGGCGAACACCTGACGAAACAAAACCAGTCCTGATTTGTTATGCAAAATAAATCTTGTCAAAAAGATTCCGCCAGAATTAATTATGTCAAGAATTCGTGATCTCTTGCTACAGTTGTGATTTTAGGCCCAAACGTCTCTTGATTCTATACAAATAGTATTCAAAATATGTAGAGCAGAAAAATTCTCTCGACATATAGGAAAGAAATTCTCGAGCTACAAATGCAAAAGGCGATGAATTTGGCTTGAGGTTTTACTATAGACATGCGTGTAAAGGTAAGCCTTTCACTACTCACTGAGGACTGAAAAGGGATCATGGAATAAAAGTATGTGCAGCGGAAATACTATCCGAACCGTGGTAGGAATGCTGTATCAGAGGAATCTTCAAAGTCGTACATTACATCAACGGGTCAAATTGGGAGAGTGCACTCAAAAAAATTAATTCTACTGACACGAAACAGAGATGCACAATTGCTCACTTTCCAGTTTCCTTGAATGGAAGAAAGGCACCATGCGATTAGTCGCATTTCACATTGAACATTTAGCCGTTTCAAGCAAGCCATATTCTCTTTACTTAATAAGAGGCAGGATCCACCTCGCGTTGGATTTCCATCAATCATTCTCGCTAGGAGACAATGGAGAAGGCAAGAGACTTGGAATCGCAAACACCCTTACCAGGTGTGCAAGAAGCTCCGAAAGAGCGCAACGTTTTCCACGTGTTTTTGGCTAGAATCAAGAAACTTATTGATAAAGTCTTCGGAAGAAAACTCACCAAACGACATATTCCTTTGTTGATTTATGTGGTATGGTTTCTTTATTTCATTGCATATATTTCCATGGCTCTTTCTGGGACTTTCGTTTTCTACAAAGAATTGAAGTACAGCTCCTCACTTACTGCGACAATGAAAAGAGACGTAGTCGCCATGGAATGTGTCATGGAGAATTCACCAAAAAAAGTCTCCAGCTATCTACCTAATGATTGGCCTCGCGGGAAATACATGGTAGGCTACTATGGAATTTGCAGGAAAAACAGTGACTCAGAAAAGGTTTGCTATAATGGAAACAAAGTGGAGAAGCTTATACTACAAGACATTGGGATACGAATTGCTGAAGACCAGGGTATGAAAGACGCCGATCAGTTTGGTAAACATTTCATGACACTGTACCGTGCTTTACAAAGAGATTCGGTGAGGGAGTTGAATAGAAGGAGAACTTGTAACCATCTCATGTGTAACTACGAGGGCCTAACAACGGAAGAAGTCGCAAACTTTCCTATCACAGGCACGCCATATCATTTGCTTCATAAATTGATTTGGGCGAACTCGGTGTTTGCTATATTAGCCTTCATTATAATAATTTTCGAATTGCGATCACACAATGGTTTTTTGAATTTTGCGATAATTGGATGCGTTTATATCCAGGTATTTTTTCATTTCTTACAATTTCGGCAATAGACGAAACAATTGTCCTGCTCAATAAGTACTTTGTGCATCAAAATTTTGCACTCAACATGACCTTTTATGAGGTTCAGATTATTATAATGTTTATTTCGTCAACATACTTTCTTATTGCAGGTGTTTTAGAGGGTTAAAGAGAGCAAGTTTGTCAAGCAAAGACCCGCAACATATGAAATAGAAAGACGGGAGCTAAACTTGATAATCATTTTCAGATGTGTAGCGGCACATGTCTAGGGTTGTCGGGGTTTAAGTTTTTACACTTCCAATCAGATCTCGCAACGCACGACAAGGCAATATTTCTTGCAGTGCATTAAATATTGTGTGTTCCATAGTAAGAAAATTCAATTTTGCCGGTTTTAGGTGCACAGTTGTGTCAAATTATCGATGAAACACGCCGCACTTGTCTCAGAGTGTGTAGTGTATCCTCGGTATCACCCAAACCCGAGCGTCTTCCCCCAAAGAAAGCCCAAGCGATGCTGTTTTGTTGTATGAAAACGGTGAAAAATTATTTAAAAAATGTGAAACACGAAAAATGCAACCTCTTAAATGCTGCATCCTCGAAACTAGGCCTCTTGTTTCAACTGTGTTCCACTAGCTTGAAGTCCATAGGTATATAAGCCCAGGCCCCGTCTATAAACTTGGAAAGTTTTTAAACAATGGAAGACATTGAACTTTATCCTATACGGACCAGCTTAGCCTCAGCAAAGGATTCTTCCAAAACCCCTTCAGAATTTGGACTGAAAGATTCGCTAATCAAAAAAAATCATGAATCACCGCCTAGTGACAACAGGGCCACATTTGAGATCCCATTTAGCTTTTTCAAAAAGCTAGCAGGTGCAAGTCTGAAGAATAATTCGCTCCTCCCTGTATCGAAAGATCGGTCACCAAGCGTAAGTTCTACCACAGAACCACACACGGATGCTAGGCCAAAACCACGCACAGTTATTACCCTTAGAAACCCTAACAGCGGTGATAGCACAGTTCCAGCCCCTGATACTGTTGCTGCTGAAAATCCCCCTAACAGTGGTAGAATAGTTCAAACCGGTAATGTTACTGCTGAAAATGACCCTAACAGTGGTAGCACAGATGAAACATTTGTTACTGCTGAAGGTCCCCCTAACAGAGACAGAATATTTCTAAACCGTGTCAAGAGGTGGTTTTGGAAATCAGTTCCTAGTGTGGTTGGCATCAAGGATAATGGAAATCACCAGCGCACGGAACGTCTCAGAATGCATTTCTGGTTTACCTTCACATTTGTCATCCTGTTCTTGTTATTTTTTATGATCAGCATTCTCTTTGCTAAGGGTGTATTTGGAACTTTAGGTCCTCAAAAGCCAGAAGAAGAGAAAGAAGTACTCAGTAAAGAGCAAGACAAAAGAACATTTCAAATCTTTAGGGTTTTCTTCCGAATCTCTATGTTTTTTGTTTTCCTCGTGGTGTGTCAGATTTTTCAAGTTTACTTGGACTACGAACATGACCGGGTTATTTGGAAGAACGCCAGAAATAGATGGGCCTTTGGAATGTGTTTAGTGTTCATGATTGTTTTGATTCTTTATATTGTGTTTTCAGTTCGATTGAAAGTAGAGCCGTATGGGGTTCATGACTACACGACAACCGCTCTTGGTAGTATTCTTGCCCTAGGCTCGACTTTTGGCTTGTTATTTGGCTATTCAGCTACTCATGCGAGAGGTTGAAAATGTCGCTTTCAATTTGTGGCACTATGAATCCACTTGGGGGCATACCTTTCATTATCAAGGCAGAATTCCTCGAGTAACTAGTTAGGATAAAATACAAAAAGATAATTGCATATTTGTGATTGTTTTCAAACCCCTGACTCATCTATGTTTTCAAAAATTTATGCATGTTGATAGAATCTCAACATCATCAAATGATAACTTTACCCAAACTTTGCCGAGATCCCGATCTTGGTGGTCCAGAACAAGGAAGCACCCTATATTAGCGAATTGTTATCCAAGTAAGAAACCCGGACATGTTTAGGAATTGGGAATATGTGTATAAATCAAGCTCGTTCAAGCTTTGAAAGACCACTGCGTACATCCGAGGGGTCAAATATCACCAAATCTATAAATATTCAGAGAGCGTTGAAGATAATTACCCTTGTATCAATTGATAGTTATCGAGGAGAGACGCTTGGTTTTAATTGGTCTAATAGGACCGGAAAGCGCAATAAAGTAACATCTCATTTAGAAAAAAAGGGGGGGGGGGTATTTTGAAATCAATTTTCATGGCTCGTCGTGTCGGTTTGCTTCAGCTGAAGAATTGTAGTAATTTGCTGGAAATGTTTTAAAATTCGCCTGAGATTGTACCAGCAGAACAAGCGTGCATGTCAAATACTTGATTTACTCTTGTGAAGGAGCCTAAACAAATTGTTATCAGATGGGTGTCTTGACTCACAACTAATGACCCCGATTCAGTTCACAGCTGGTGTCAAGCGGTGCTAGTCTGAAACTGTTGAGTCTTACGTTTGACAAAATTATTTTTCCATTGAGTTAGATGAGCTGAAGAAGGACAAAAAATGGCTAAATATGTTTCATTATCCTTAAAAGTAATGTGTTGACCTGTGCATGTTGCTAAGTTAATGACCTAGAACAGATGAGTCAAGATTGGAATTGCAAAGACTTTCTTGTGAAGACTTTCCACCCTCAAGAAATAAACCAGGAAGAGGCCACCCAAGCAAGAAGAAAGCTTTCAAAGACATCATTACCAAGCTTCCCTTGTTTCTATATCATTAGTATTCAAAATCCGCAGAGTAGAATAAATCTCTCGACATAAAGGAAAGAAATTTCCGAACTATGAAGCACAATGCAATAAATTTGGTTCAGCTTTGTACAATTGACATGAGTGTGTGGGTAAGCCTTACATTACGCATTGAGGACTGAAATTGTGTTCATGATACTAAAGTATGAGTGCAGCGGAAAAACTACCGATAGCGTGGTACAACAGCCGTATAACTTCGATGTCGCACAATTCATGAACGTGGTGAGATGAAGCAGTCAAATTGAGAAAATGCACTCAAGAAAAATTATTTTTATCGACACGAAACAGAAATGCACAAGTGTGACTCTCCGGTTTCCTTGGATGGAAGAAAGGCACCAAGAGATTGGACGCATTCATTATTGATCACTTTGGCGCTTCACGCAAGCCCTATTCCTCATTTAAAAAGGGCCAGAATTCCAACTCCAGTTGAATTCTTACCTATCTTTTTTTGTTAGGACAATGGAGAAGGCAACAGATTTAGAATTGCAAATTCCCGTGACAGAAGTGCAAGAAGCTCCGAAAGAGCGCAACGTTATCCTTGTCATTTTGGCAAACATCAAGAAAGTCCTTGATATAGTATTTGGAAGAAAACTCACCAAACGTCATGTTCCTCTTTTGATTTATGTGGTTTGGTTTTTATGTTACAGTACATATATTTTCATGGCTTTCTTTGGGACACACGTCTTCTACAAAGAATTGAAGTACGACTCCTCACTCACGGCGACAATGAAAGGAGACGTCATTGCCATGGAACGAATCATGGAGGATTCAACAGAAAGACTCTCCAGCTATCTACCCGATGAGTGGCCCGAAGGAACATATACTGTGGGTTACTCCGAACTTTGCAGGAAAAACAATGACTCCAAGGAGGTTTGCTATAATGGAAACAAAGTGGAGGAGCTTATACTACAAGACATTGGGATACAAATTGCTGAAGACCAGGGTATGAAAGACGCCGATCAGTTTGGTAAACATTTCATGACACTGTACCGTTCTTTACAAAGAGAGTCGGTGAGGGAGTTGAATAGAAGGAGAACCTGTAACCATCTCGTTTGTTACTATGAGGGCCTAACAACTGAAGATGTCGCACAATTTCCTATCACAACCCTGCCAGATTATCTGCATTTTAAATTGATTTGGGCGAATTTAATTTTCGCTACATTAGCGGTCTTTATGATAATTATTGAATTGCGATTTTACGTCCCTGGTTTGAAGTGGGTGATTTATGTCTGCGGCCTAATTCAGGTGTCTATATCATCTATTACAACTGGGATTTTTGGTAGTACAGTGGAACTGCTTAAAACGTACTTCACGACTCAATATTATGCGTTCAACATCACCATTTATGCGGGTCATATTGCTATGGCGTCAATGTTGGCAGTATCTTGTGCCATTGGCACTTGTTTAAAGTCTTGAGGAAAACAAATTTCTCAAGCCACGACATATGATATAGAAAGACAACAAAGGATGCTAGATTTCGTTCGGACATCTAAGATTCATTTCGATATTCTACATTTCCGTAGATGCTTTGGTACTTCTGCACGACCTCGCCTGTTTTACCCCTTGTGATGATAGAGTTCCAGTTGAAATAAAAGCTAAAGTCCATAATCTTTTTCGGATGTGTAGTAGCACATGTCTAGGGAGCCACGACTAACCTAATCAGAATCACTTGATTTTTGCCTTGCACTGTGATTAAATGCAGTGTTTTTCCTTGATCAAGGAATTCCAAGAACTGACTATTTTGAAGTTTCTTGCCTACAAGTGCGAGTTATGAATTTTGGCCTTCAAGCTTGAGTGACCTCTTCCGCGTTAAGAGTTTCTTCGAAGCTGGATTTTACGGGATTTTCATTTTCCTACAGCTTCTTTCCTTGGCGTTTTAGGAATTCTGACGCACTACTGTTTTCACAACCTGGCAGAAATCGCAACGACCAGACAAAATGATCAGGCACAGTTTATATTTTGTTGAACTTGTGAATGTATAGAAGAAGAGCTGAATGATAAAAAAAAAAAAAAAATAGCAGCAATGTAACAGTTCCGAATTTTAATCCATCATGCTCGGAAACGAGATGTTGGAGTACGCGATTGAATAGTGTTCAATTGTGAAAACAGAAAGAGGCCAACAATCAGGCGCAAAAAGTTCGAAAGCTTCATAAAGTTTCCTCAACGGAACGTGCTTTGTCATTTTGTGGAAACCTCCACCTGCTCAAAAATTGCATCTACCGTCTGAAGATGATTCCAGAAATGGAAGAAATAGAAAAAGGTGCACTCTGGAAGAAGACAAACGATGATCGTCGGTGTCTGCTAGCAAAGCAAACGCATCGACTGGTTCCTCTTCGGTGGGCCTTGTCATGGTGGTTGACATAATATCACTTCCTCGCTTTCGCTCGAAAGTGGTGCTGTAACCATGAGGTACAAATCCGACAACAAGGGCTTAATCCCAGCGGATCGTAGCAACAAGGCTACTCTACCGCTAACAATTCCCCGTTGCACATCTAAGTTGCATGCAAAGGATCCATCCCCGCCCGTGTGATATTGCAATCCATGGACACCCAGCAGCCTTTCCGCCACTGGGCAAACTCCATCTTGTATGGTTCCGCGCCGTAGCTCATTCTTTTTGAACTAGCAGAAGGCGAGGCCAAAAATGTCGTCGCGTCTAGCATGGATTCTGACTTAGAGGCGTTCAGCCATAATCCAGCAGATGGTGGCTTCGGCCCGGTGCCTGGTCAGGCAGGGCCAAATACCAAATATCTGAATGAACGGTTCCTCTCGTACTAAGTCCAATCACTATTGCAACAACGGTCTATCAGTAGGGCAAAATCAAATGTCTTACGACTGTCTAAACACAAGTCACGTTCCCTATTAGTGGATGAACAACCCAACGCCTACCAGGCTGCTTTTGTTTGATGACTACCATAAGTCAGCCATTTCTGCGGCAATTCTTCTGGCACCTCTAGCCTCAACCCCGAGGACCTTAAGACCTTTAGGCCACACTTCCAAGGTATATAATCACTGAAAATCAAAATCGAGGGGTATGGTTAGAGATGTTTGGGTTTTCGTTACGGACGGCCGAATGGCACGGAGCCGAAGCTTTGCGGCCAGTGGCAAACAGTGACTCTTCTATGTTGACTGCAAAAAAAAAATGACTATTTTACTTCTGTAGTGTCCTTGATGAACGCAGAATTCGATCAACGAATCCCCTTGATATGCAACAAATGCACATTGGTCCAACACTGGAATAGCAAAGTCCTTGAAGCGGATTGCTTTCTGCATTTAAATACTTGGTTGCAAGAAGCTTCGCAAATCCACCAATGAACATTGGTGACGTAGCTGTCCGTTATAAGCGACGCTCGCTTATCAATGCGGCTGCTTGCCGCCATGCTGATTGACACAATGCGTGGCTTCCATAATTGGCCGTGAATCACTGACCTCAGTGCATTTACAATTGAGTTCAAAAATAATGCATATGGCATAATGTAACTATGATTACGTATGAAATATAATGTTATGGAAGTGGTGGACCGCTCCCCAGCTTGAGGTGCTTCTTGAGGAAAGGATTAACCTCAAGAGCACGCTTCACGGCGCTAGGCTGATCGTAAAGCTCATAGTGAATGGTGTTGGGAAGTACAAGAATTTCCTTATTTCACGCTGGTCGGAGAAATTCCAAAATTGTTTCGCATCAACACATCTCCGAGCGGCTAAATAATCATCGCACATGGAACGGGACTCGTCAAGTCGGTCAGCCTATGAGACGTTAGTATCTTGACCCTTGCTGTAAAGAAGCATATAATGTCTGCAGAATTGCGTTTGGTGTTTTCGCCCTTGAGTCATTTTGATGGAGGGTGGCGGATTGGTCATTTGCGTGAATTCGCCAGTGTAGCGGTTATGCTTTGAGTCATGTGAAGAGGTTGAAGTTGAACATTTCAGTGTTATCACAAACATGATTATGTTTTGAACAGAGGGCAGTTTCAGGCTTAGGCTTTGATCTGAACCTAAATTGCGTTTAACTGTCCATTGTGAGTCCTTTACTTGCAGGTTGAGCGATTGTTTATTCAAGACAGAGGGGTCCCAGCTGCACAATGATTGTAGAATTACGAATGTGGCATTTCGACTTTCATTATGATGGCAAAGGATCATGGTAATTGTACTGGAAATTTCATGCTCGTTCATCAACTCGGCTTCCAGTGGTAACCTCAGGGTATTTGAGTTTTGGTAGTCGTTTTTCCAAGAGGAATGGTTTAATTTACAATTACAACATAAGTTCACCTCCTCGTATCCTTCAAAGTGATCTGCAGCTTTTTGCCGCACCAAAATAGAAAATGTCGTGAAACTTCGAATCATTGACGGCCTAGAAAGGGAAGATTGATGAAACAAGAATATTATAATTTACTAGAGGTCTTAGCGTATACTAATGAGGCTAATATCCTCAACTTTAATACCTTCTCAACGATGAACATGGCTGCCCAGACAACACAAACAAGTACAACGCTCCTAAGGACAACAACTTGAACAAGCACGCTGGTCGTGGTGCTATGCCATTCATGTACACCATTGTCAATTAACAAATTCCTAACAATATAACCTTGTAGACTCATAAGGCGTGGGAGACTGGCTCAGAGAACTATATTGCTAGGCTTGATTGAGGTTCCGCCATTAAAGATCTGACGAGTCAACTGTATGGAATTGTGGCTTGCTGTACTTTAAACCGTTGACAAAATTCAGCAATATCATCATTTGTATTTCCGAACCTATCGAAGTCTTTTAACTTTCGTTTTTGAAACTTCTCTTTTTTTGTAAGAACGCAAATGCGAGAGCTCAATCTGTATATGCCGCGCAAATTTGGGGATGTCTGGGTTTTACTTAGGGATGTCTGGGTTTACTTAGGGATGTCTGGGTTTTCTTAGGGATGTCTGGGTTTACTTAGGGATGTCTGGGTTTTCTTAGGGATGTCTGGGTTTTCTTAGGGATGTCTGGGTTTAGTCTGGGTTTACTTAGGGATGTCTGGGTTTTTCTTAGGGATGTCTGGGTTTACTTAGGGATGTCTGGGTTTTCTTAGGGATGTCTGGGTTTACTTAGGGATGTCTGGGTTTTCTTAGGGATGTCTGGGTTTTCTTAGGGATGTCTGGGTTTTCTTAGGGATGTCTGGGTTTTCTTAGGGATGTCTGGGTTTTCTTAGGGATGTCTGGGTTTTCTTAGGGATGTCTGGGTTT